>VWZE01020438.1:62679-82382 GCA_013396675.1 Eubucco bourcierii
AAATTTTTACAACAAAACAAACACAAACCAAAAATTAAAATTTAAATTTAAAAAATATTCAAAACACACAACCCAAAACCAAACATAAAACAGAAAAAAGAGGGGGGAAAAAAAGCCCAAACAAACAAACAAACAAAAAACCAAACAGGGAAATTCCTAGTCAGAACAGTTCAAAATCAGCAAAGAAAATGTGACAGCTGTGAACTAGTCCAAGACTCCTCTGATGGCAGCAAAGTAGCTGTGTAAGAAAACAAAACAGTTCCTTGCTGCATTTCATCCAGTGAAATAGAAGCACTTTGAGACTACCTTCTTGGAAAGCAGGTGAAGTGGGTTTAGCTGCATTTGCCTTTGTGTTCAGCTGGTGGTTGTTATTAGCAGCATCCTCCTCCTGGCAAAGATCTTCCTCTTGATAATAAAATGTATTTGGCATTTGAGTTGAATAAAAAGAGTGGTCAAGTCATTTAAACACAGCCATTAAACTTTCCCTTCTGTTCCTGTACTTCAAAAAGCACAAATACTGTCACTGGCACAACTTTAAAGCCATTACCAATTTTATCTTTGTTATTGCCTGTTATATTGAAGGAATGTTTCCCATCCTGCCATCTGTTTCACTTTGCAGAGGAAAGAGACAGGGAGGTCTATGTCTGTAGGAATGCATGTCTGTACCACCTAGGAAGGCAGGAAGGAGGGGAGGAGGGGGAAAAAAAAAAAAAAAGCCATAGAAAATAGAAATTGCACTTAAATAATTCAAAACACAGCAGAGAAAGTGATGCTGCATCTTTAAATAATTGTGAGAAATGTATTTCATCAGTAATTCCCCATTTTCCTATTCAGAACAAGTGCTGCCCAGGACTGGTTTTCGAGTGGATTCCTCTGGCAAGTATTCCTCAGTCTTCATTGTTCTGTAAACTACCTGTCCTTCATTTTATGTTTTAGTTGTTCTTCTTTGTTTAGTCATTTCTCTGGATGATGACCAGTCATGGCTGCACAGTCACCATTTTCTGTTTGTGGGAGCTTTGTGGGGTTGTAGAATCCTAACTCTAAATCTTTTTATAGTAGATTTACTTTTGGAGCCACGAAAAGTGTTTCTTTTTCCTCGGCCGCTCTGTGTGTGTTTTACTTCATGTGTACTTTCCTAATTCACTCTTTGAGATAAAGAAGTGTTCACTCTTTAAGATAAAGAAGTATCCCTATAGCTCATACTCAAATCTAAGCTCAAGCTATCTTTTGTGTAAAGTTGAAGTTAATTATATCATCATTTGCAAACTAATACAACTGATGTATCATGCACCCATCTATTCTTTGCTCTATACATATATAGAATCATAGAATGGTAAGGTTGGAAGGGACTTCAAGGATCATCCAGTTCCAAGCCCCTACCATAGGCAGGGACACCTCCCACTAGCACAGCTCACTCAAGGCCTCCTCCAACCTGGCCTTCAACACCTCCAGGGAGGAAGCAGCCACAACCTCCCTGGGCAACCTGTGCCAGTCTCTCACCACCCTCACTGCAAACAACTTCCTCCTAACATCCAGTCTAAATCTCCCCTCTGCCAGTTCAAACCCATTGCCCCTTGTCCTGTCATTACAAGACATTGTCAATAGTCCCTCCCCAGCCTTCCTGTAGCCCCCTTCAGATCCTGGAAGGCTACTCTAAGGTCTCCTGGAAGCCTTCTGTTCTCCAGGCTGCAGAGCCCCAACTCTCTCATCCTGTCCTCCTAGCAGAACTGCACCAGTCCTCTATATCTTGTTTTGTAAAAACTTAAAAGCAAAAACTTAAAAACATAATCTTTTTTCCAGGTGCCAGAATCAGCATTGATCTTGTCAAAGGGCAATGGACTTGTTTAAAAAGCAGCAATATTTGGTGGTTGTGTTAAATGAACAGTTAAAACTGGCATTCCATACAGAAAAAGGCAATCCTACTAAAGGCTTTTCTACTTCTACACAGAGCAAACAGAGATCCTAAATTAAATAAGAGACTGTGCTTGTCTCCATATCCCAGCAGGGTTTATATGTTGGATGACTCTGTTACCACACCACTTCTTTTGTCGTTTGGGTTTGGTTTTTTCTTTGCTGGTGTTCATCCTCAAGTCTTTAGTTATCATCTTTTCCTCTCTCTAACTATCGAAAGGAAACACCTATGTTTTCTTTTTTAAAAAGCTACTCACATTGGACACCAGTAAACCCATGGCTGCTTCAAGCTTTTCCCAGCTTTGAAGAGTGTTTGAAACTCAGATAAAAAGTTGCTGTAGCTGTGTGCCCATCGCAGTGCACAACAATGATTTGTATGGAACAAAAATCTTCAACAAATGAGTCCAAATTAAGTTTTTTTATTTTTAGCAGGGAAGTTGAGCACACACAGAAAGACTGTAAAATTATTTCAGTGAAGCTCTTCACCCTTGTCTTAATTGCAGTGCAGAAGAGATTTAATTTTTCAAAAGCCATCTCAGCATTTAGCACATCATCCTAAATAGCAGGTTTATCAGTGTAAAAAACACTTGTGCAGTTTGACTCATGCAGAAAATTAATCACTCATCTTCACAGGTATATTTTCTTTACACATTTGTAAGACACAATTTCATGTCTGCTTACCACTGTGTGATTCACCTACCTATTGTAGTGGTAGTGGAGGGGTAATTAATTAATGGCAGATGATATTTTCAAAGATTAATATTGTTTATTAATATTCACTGTTCAGAACTCTCACCGCCCTGATCACTAATTTTAATAATAATTGGTTCTTTGCATCGGTCATGGAAACTTTATATGCAGGTTATAACAGGAGCTAGAAATAACTAATGATAATATATAACATTAATTGAACTCAATTGGACTGGCAGAGAAGGTTGCTGTGGTCAGTGCACCACTTGTGGTCAATACTCCTCTTGCCCACTAGGTGGACCCAAGGAGCTCCTTCCTGCTGATGGCAGAAGGCAATGGTGAATTGCAAGAGGCTTCAAGTATTTACTCACAAAATGATCTCCTGACTGGCAGGGCTGGCTACAGCTTCAGACAGTACCCAAATGCTTTCAGGGAATTCTGTTGCTGTCTTGTCAGTTGCTGAGGCTTCTGATTCTTCCCAGGCTGCTGGGGAAAGGAAGCAGACAAGCTCTGACCTGGTCCTGATCTCCTCTGGATGATCTGTGTATGTCCAGGACTTCCCAGCTTAGCAGGAGGCTTTCAGGTGCAGGCAGGATGCAATGCCATGTGCAGTCTCAGCACAGTGTCACGCTGGCTGTGCAGGCTGGTTGTGTGCAGGCATTTAGAGCCTGTTCCTGGTAAGCTCTTGGAATGTGGTTTCCAGGCAGTTCAGGATGTAAAGCAGCACAAATATAATGGCAGAGAGCAGCTACAATGGCAGGGCACACATATAGTGGCAGAGCACAGGTTGTACTCCCTGCTCATCTCCTTTTATCCATACAGCCTGAGACTAATGGGCCTTTGGACACAGAATAGCCAATCAGAATGGCAGGTAGCCAAGCTCAACCATATTAGGTGAAGTCATAGGCTTGTTTTACCCAAATTTGGGCACCACACAGGCCTTGCACAAGGCATACACAAGCTGAGCCTGTGTACCTTGTTTACCACAGGATGCAAAGGGCCAGGGTCCCCAGACTCAGTGGTTCCAGGTTCTCTGTCCTCTTTCCTGCGGTTGCTTCTCCCCAAAACAGAGAGAGGGAGAGCAGAAGAACATGCCTGGGCATGTATAAGCCTATTTTGGCCTATTTAGGCCTACCATGACACCTATTGAAATGAAGACAGGCCAGAAATGTAGCTAAAAGTTGATCATTGAATCTTCACCTATGAGATCTCTTTATTGTTCACTAAGAATCTATTCTGCTACTTGCACACTTAAAGCAAATTCCCTGTTCTCCAGGAAGCAGATTTTCCCAATGCTCTTTGCCTTCTTCACTGTGCAGCTCACAGTGATCAGCTCACAGCTTGCCCAATGTAATTTTCAAATTCATGGGGGAGGCAACTGGTTTTATAGCCTAGCAAAATTAATTGGTTGTTTCCTCTAGATGAAATGATCCATTAAGAAAATTTCCCTTTACACACAGACCCCAAAGACAAATGAACAAAAAAAAAAAAAACCAATAAACTGTAACTGTCAACAGATCATAAAGTTGCTAGCAAGCAAAGCTAAAGTTCCTTTTCTAATATAAATGTGAGGAGGGGACGTTGTCATTCTTGCACAGGATGCCCATATTATACAATAAGAAGTACTGACTTTAAGCTGAAGCTCTCCTTTCAATGAAACCTGTAAGGGTTGGGCCATTTGGGTCAAACTGTGCCAAAGACAATGCTAATTCAGTCTAAGCTTGACTCCTGTGTCTGCAAACATAATCCTTCTTACTTGGCTTGAGCCACGTGGTGCTAATCTGTCTTACCAAGATGAAGGGCAAAAAAAACTCATTTTCCACAAGGAAGTTGTAATAACCAACAGCTTACAGAGTGTTGCAAGGCACAGGAGTGTAATTTGTCTGGTGTAGGTCTATATGACCCACTGAATGTGTCACCTTAGTACTTAGCACCTTTGCCTCTTGCAGCTTTGAAGCACCCTTTGCATAAAGTTAATCTACTGTACATGCACCATCTCAATTTGCTCTTCTCTTCCCTGCCAAGACTGACTGAATGTCTGCTGCAGTGAGCAAAGGGGAAATTTGATTTACCTAACAAGCATTTGTGAGGAAAAACATATAAGAATCCTAGAGAAAGATGCTCTGAAGACCTATCAGGTGGAATTTAATCACTGGCATGGGTGTGCATATGGATACTTGATCAGCAGACATTCAAGAATATTGAAGCTACTACCACAAAATACTACGAGCTTTTACTAAATCTAGCAAGTATCAGCACCTGTAGTAAGAGCACATAGTAGTGAACAACTTACATGTCATAGAATCATAGAATCATAGAATAGTAAGGTTGGAAGGGACCTCAAGGATCATCTAGTTCCAACCCCCTGCCATAGGCAGGGACACCTCCCACTAGTACAGCTCACTCAAGGCCTCATCCAATCTGGCCTTGAACACCTCCAGGGAGGGAGCAGCCACAACCTCCCTGGGCAACCTGTTCCAGTGCCTCACCACCCTCACTGTAAAGAACTTCCTCCTAACATCCAGTCTAAATCTCCCCTCTGTCAGTTTAAGCCCATTACCAGTAGCTTTTACTAAATCTAGCAAGTATCAGCACCTGTAGTAAGAACACATAGTAGTGAACAACTTACATGTCCTTCAGAAACAGGAAAAAAGGGGAACTCAGCAGCAGCAGCAGCAAGAACATTTTCCACTAAAGACTGATTGCCAATATGAAATAAACTGAGACTTAGTGCAAAAGGAGTATAAAAAGTTGGTTGTGGTGTTACACTAACCTGATAATTGATTTTTTTTACACCACGCAAAGATTGAAAGAATGGCAGGAGAGTTAGGAGCTGCCAGGGTTTGTCTTCTAAACAAAAGAAGCAAGTTGGTTTGAAAAAGCAGTTCTTTTACTTGACCAGTTGAATATTTGTGATTCATTCTTACTCACACAGTATCACAGTATCACCAAGGTTGGAAGAGACCTCAAAGCTCATCAAGTCCAACCCCATACCACAACCCTCAAGACCAGACCATGGCACCAAGTGCCACATCCAAACCCGCCTTGAACACCTCCAGGGACGGTGACTCCACCACCTCCCTGGGCAGCCCATTCCAGCAGTCAATGACTCTCTCAGGCAACAACTTTCTCCTCACCTCCAGCCTAAACTTCCCCTGGCACAGCTTGAGTATCCTCCTGTTCTGGTGCTACTTGCCTGAGAGAAGAAAGCAACCTCATGCAGAGGTTACTCATACCAATATACACTGCTAAAACAATGCTGCTGTCTAGAAAGGATTCTTACTGTACATATGATAGAGACACTGCTTGTAGTTCCATGCCTCTGTCTTTGCAAGACCCAACTGAAGCTGAATTGGCTTCCATCCTAAAGCTGAGATCTGCTTAACTCCACAGTTTGTGAGCTGCTGCTTTATGGCTCAGTGAGGGAGGGAACTAAATGAGAGTTGCTGAACTACCGTGCTTCAGTCATCTGTAGTCTGTCTTCTCCTGAGGAAAAAAGGCACAACAGCAGACACTGTGAACAGTTTGCTGAAATAAACCTACTCATCTCTTTTTGTCTGTTTGGGCTGGCAGTGAGCTGACACTCATGGCCAAAAGCTTTAATGACCAGATAGCAGACTGTACAAAAGATCATTCCTGTTATTCGTTGTCCCGCTTTAGGGGATGAACTCAATCATTTCTGAACATGCAGACAAAGGCACTGTGAGAAGGAACAACTCCTCAAATCCTCTAACTGCTTGCTGGTTCATTTCATACTATTTGAAATGTTATTCAGAGTTTCTCTTTTGTATTTTGGCACATCAAAGCCAAAGCAATGGGCTCTTTTGAATGAAGAAAATGAATTTTAACAAGACACTACCTTCCTGAACTGATACATTCCAGGGCAGAGTATGTATATACAGGCAAGTTACACAGGCATATGGAAGCACAATCTTAATGATTCATCAAGCTGTTGAGACTTTAATTGAGTGGCATTAAGGAGTTCAAGTTAATGATGTTAGTTGCAATTTAAACCCTAAGATTCAGAGGCTTATGATGATACCTTTCATTAAAACTCTTTATTGAGAATAGTACCTGAAAATAGAACACTTAAAAACCACTCTATATACAAAGACCTGTTACTTTAGATCTGTGGAAGCAAAATGGTCTGTAATGGTTAACCATCTTTTGTAAGCTGGACTGATGATGTTTCTGTGTATCTCTGTCTTCCATTTCAGTTTATTCTTTGTAGGTTTTAATGAACTGCAAGGAAAACACAAATTAAATGCAACAGGTGGATGACCAGAAGTGTGTTATACAGTCAGTTAGAGGAAGAACTCACATTTGTAACCTCTATTTTGGACAGATGTTTCCAGTACTGTTCTCCTGTGAATGTGTCCCAACTTGGTTTAGTGTTAATTACTGAACATCATCATCCCCCAAGAGATAACTTCCATTTTCAAGTTGCTTCCTTGTCTGCGTACAACACATTGTGTCCCATTTCTTTCCACCAACTTCTAACCAGGATGACATTAGTCATATGCCATGAGCACCAGGTGGGAGGGAAGATGATGCAAGATCTCAAGGCAAAGCCAAAATACTTTGCTGAGTGGAATTTCCCTTTAAACCAGGTCCCGACTATAAAGAGCTGGATGTTCACCTTCGAAGGATGGAGTCTGGCTTTGGCTTCAGGATCCTGGGAGGAGATGAGCCTGGACAGCCTGTGAGTTATTTCTTCTTGACTTTGCCTTTTTGTAACTCTAAAACCTACGTAAAGGTTTATATTACTATACCATACTACACTGCACTATACTACATTTTATTATACTATGCTATTACTATACTATAATGTATACTAAGGTATATTTTTATTGGGGAAGGATTATTTACAAGGTCCTGCAATGACAGGACAAGGGGCAATGGGCTTAAACTGGCAGAGGGGAGATTTAGACTGGATGTTAGGAGGAAGTTCTTTACAGTGAGGGTGGTGAGACACTGGAACAGGTTGCCCAGGGAGGTTGTGGATGCTCCCTCCCTGGATGTGTTCAAGGCCAGATTGGATGAGGCCTTGAGTGAGCTGTACTAGTGGGAGGTGTCCCTGCCTATGGCAGGGGGTTGGAACTGGATGATCCTTGAGGTCCCTTCCAACCTTACCATTCTATGATTCTATGATTCTATGATATATTATATATACTCTGTGTGTGTAAATATATATATATTACTATATAGCTGACTGTATAGAATCATAAAATCATAGGATCATAGAACAATAAGGTTAGAAGGGACCTCAAAGCTCATCTAGTTCCAACCCCCTGCCATAGGCAGGGACACCTCCCACTAGCACAGCTCACTCAAGGCCTCCTCCAACCTGGCCTTGAACACCTCCAGGGAGGGAGCAGCCACAACCTCCCTGGGCAACCTGTGCCAGTGTCTCACCACCCTCACTGCAAACAACTTCCTCCTAACATCCACTTTCAATCTCCCCTCTGACACTTCAAACCCATTGCCCCTTGTCCTGGCATTGCAAGACCTTGTCAATAGTCCCTCCCCAGCCTTCCTGTAGCCCCCTTCAGATCCTGGAAGGCTACTCCAAGGTCTCCTGGAAGCCTTCTCTTCTCCAGGCTGCAGAGCCCCAACTCTCTCAGCCTGTCCTCACAGCAGAGCTGCTGCAGCCCTCTCAGCATCTTTGTGGCCTCCTCTGGACCCACTCCAACACTTCCATGTCCTTCCTGTGCTGGGGGCTCCAGAACTGCACACAGGACTCCAGGTGGGGTCTGAGGAGAGCAGAGCCAAGGGGCACAATCCCCTCCCTTGCCCTGCTGCCCACACTGCTCTTGCTGCAGCCCAGCACTCAGTTGCTGTCTGGGCTGCACTCACACTGCAGGCTCATGTTGAGCTTTTCATCACCTCAGACCCCCAGGGCCTTTTCCTCAGGGCTGCTCTCAGCCATTGCCCACCCAGCCTGGAGTTGTGCTTGGCATTGTGCCTACCCAGCTGCAGGACCTTCCACTTGGCCTTGTTGAATGTCATGAGGTTGGCCTGGGCACAGCTCTGCAGCCTGTGCAGGTCCCTCTGGATGGATCCCTGCCCACTAGCAAGTCAACTGTGCCACACAGCTTAGTGTCATATAGCTGAACTCAACTGAACACCGTGTTAAGGCTATAAATAAAATGGGTTTTCTATTCATCCATAGATAAAAGACTCTCAGGTTATCCTTAGCTAAGAGATGTCACAGTAAATTAAGTTGCCATCAGAAGGAATTGAGGCAGAAGCAGTGAATCGCTCAGCCCTTTGCTACAGCATAATCTGGCATCCCGAAGTCAAGTTTCAGCAGATCTAAAACAGAGGATGTAAGGCCATGTGCAGCTGTGTTCAATGTAGGCACACTGTATATATGCAGAACAGTGAGGGTGGTGAGACACTGGCACAGGTTGCCCAGGGAGGTTGTGGCTGCTCCCTCCCTGGAGGTGTTGAAGGCCAGGTTGGAGGAGGCCTTGAGTGAGCTGTACTAGTGGGAGGTGTCCCTGCCTATGGCAGGGGGTTGGAACTAGATGATCCTTGAGGTGTCCTCCAACCTTACCATTCTATGATTCTATGATTCAATCATTATCCTAACACTGGCAAGTTCCTGACTAAACCATATCCCTTGTCCAAAGTTAGAGTCATAGCTGGATACCAAGTGGAGAGATAAGCACCTTCTTTTCTTGGAGGACCAAAAAAATGTCTTCTGTGAGCCATCTTCTAAGAGACTTCACTGTCTTGATGAACAATTGCTCTCCCTCAGATATATCAAAGTTATGTTTCTCCACAAACCATGTCTCAAAGCCATCAGGAATAAATAGTCCTAGCTGGAGGCTGAGGATCCTACAAGGCAAAAAAACTTCTCCTTAGAACTAGGTGCTGCAGCATTGATCTTCTCATTTCTCAGTCCTCCTTTATTGCCCATCTACTTGTTTTCACTGCTCAAATTCATCACTAGTAAAGATCACATATCTACTCCCTCTTTTTTTTTTTTTAGTTTCCATCTATTTTGTATTCAAAATACAACACTTCTTAACTCTGTTTTCTCTCCCTTACTGCTTCCCTGATCCCCCATGGATAGCCCACCTGCAGCCTCCCATTCCTTTCACCTGCAGAAAAGGAGAGGCAGTTTCTGCCTGTCCTGCCAACCCCTGCATTTGCTATGAAACAAGGACTGAGATGCTTTGAAATACTTGTTTCAGCTCTCCAGCTGTGTAGTCAGGTAACATGGGACAAAAGGAAGCTTTCATTGCCTTTTGTCTTTGTGGTTTGATTTCTAAAAGGGAAGATGGATTCTTCAGCATTAGGCAGTCAGGTTTTCAAAGAAGTAGAAGCCACAGAAAGTTTTTTAATGAGGATAATACTGACACTATAAGAGGGACTGTATCATAGTTTCTTTCTAGTAATATCAGGTTATCTGGCACCTCAGAAGGAGAAAGTGCTGCTGGACTACTCCACCTTGCATATTTGAAGCATTAAAATGGTTTCCAAAGGAAATCTGTGAGACTTTCCATATAGCAATAGGCTTGTGCCAGTTCCAATCACCTTTCAAACCTCATGAGCTCATATGACCACAGGTATTTACCACAACCTCCCTGTAACTTGGGGAGTCAGAGATAGTGAATTATGCTATCATTGAAAGGTTGAAAATACAGGGAAGTTGGAATTTACTGGAGTTGCAAATTGCTGTCCCAAAGTGGAAAAGTAGTTTGGATATATTTGTGCAGCTCCAGCTCAAAATCACAGGAACATATATGTAATTGCACTAAGAATTTCACCTTTTCAAACCCACATTGACTGGGGTTCTTCTCAAAAATGCCTGTGGCTATGTTCCTTTCCCAATCACTGTCAAGAACCAGACAGTTCATAGCTGATGTCCATAGATCAAAACATTAGGCTAACACAGACCACGTCTTAGAAACTCTTGGTTTTAGCAGTAACTTGACAGAATCCAAGTAATTAACTTGGGTTTAGTCATCACAGATGTTTAAAATGAGATGAGATGAAGCACATCTTTTATGTGCATTACTTAAACTTTACTGTGAAGCTACTGTGTGCTGTGCAGCACAAAGTCACCATTACCAAAAAGCACAAAGAAACTCAGTATCAAAAGAGATTAATCTGTAAGAGTTAATAGACCCAGGCCTCACTTTGGGATTTTGCTCTGTCACAATCATGCTGATCCCAGCACTTCTCATACTTAATCTCAAGCAGTAGGTGAAACTTTCCCTTTTCTCTCCAATACTCTCTGTTGCTGGCATGTCAGCCTTTTCCTCCCACACTGAAAGCAGTCTCATGCCTGTGTGAATTTGCATTTCAGAGGTAATACAATCTTGATAAATAGTTTTCCAGTTTGTCTTTTGCTTGTAGGATTTATAACTATGTGGAAACTACTGAGCCATGAAACACAAACAGCTCACAGGATGTCAGGGGTTGGAAGGCACACAAAGAGATCATTGAGTCCAAATTCCCTGCCAGAGCAGGACCAGACAATCTAGCTCAGGTCACACAGGAACACATCCGGATGGGCCTTGAAAGTCTCCAGAGAAGGAGACTCCACAACCTTTCTGGGCAGCCTGTCCGAGTGCTCTGTGACCTTTACAGGAAAGAAGTTTCCCCTTGTGTTGAGCTGGAACCTCCTGTGCTGCAGCTTCCATACATTGCTGCTTGTCCTGTCCCAGGGAGCAAGTGAGCAGAGCCTGTCCCCCACCTCTCCTGACCCCCAGCCCTCAGGCATTTATAAACATTTATTAAATCCCCTCTCAGCCTTCTCTTTTCCAAACTAAACAGCCCCAGGTCCCTCAACCTATTCTCATCAGGCAGTGCTCCAGTCCCCCCATCATCCTCTTAGCCCTCCCTTGGACTCTGTAGAGCAGATCCCTGTCCCTCTTAAGCTGGGCAGTCCAAAACTGAATGCAACACTCAAGATGAGGTCTCACCAGGGTAGAGTAGAGGGGGAGGAGAACCTCCCTTGATCTGCTGGACACCCCAGGATCCCATTGACCCTCTTGACCACCAGGGCACATTGCTGTCCCATGGATGTTCTCCACCAGCACTCCCAGGTCTCTCTCCATGTGGCTGCTTTCCAACAGATCACCTTCCAACCTGTACTGGTGCAGTTTAGTATTCCTCCCCAGGTAGTGGATGACAAACAAGTCCAAACATGGAAAATGAAAAAGAAGGAAAACTGAGTTACTCTTGCTGTTTAAAATACCAAATAATAGCTACAGTGGTCATCATCTTGACAAAATACACCTACCTGAATTGGTAAAGTAGGAGCAATATCAGCAATGACTTTATTAGTCAATACTAGAAAGAGCTTTTGCACTTTACTCTAGACACTGATGACCTAACATGCTGTGGACTGCAGGATAAAGACACACAAGCTGTTTGATACTTTTACAGCCAGTTATAAAATCAGAGGAAGGCAGTGCCTACAGTCCTGCAAGCCATAGCAGGTTATCACCTGTCTCTTTCCATAATAAAAAGGAGTCTTACTCACAGGAGATGTTGGAATGTGCAGGTTTTGAGAACACTTTGTGGATACCTAACTAAATGTAGCTTTGGACAGGGCTTTTTCCTGTCACAAGTACAGATTCTATGGTTTGATTTTGGGGGTGCTGATTGTCACCCACCTGAACATGAGTCAACAGTGTGCCCAGGTGGCCAAGAAGGCCAATGGCATCCTGGCCTGCAGCAGCAATAGTGTGGCCAGCAGCAGCAGGGAGCTCATTCTCCCCCTGGACTCTGCACTGCTTAGGCCAAACCTTGAGTCCTGTGTCCAGTTCTGGGCCCCTCAATTGAAGAAGGACATTGAGGTGCTTGAGCATGTCCAGAGAAGGGCAACGAGGCTGGGGAGAGGCCTGGAGCACAGCCCTATGGAGAGAGGCTGAGGGAGCTGGGATTGGTTAGCCTGGAGAAGAGGAGGCTCAGGGGAGACCTTCTTGCTGTCTACAGCTACCTGAAGGGTGGTTGTGGCCAGGAGGAGGTTGCTTTCTTCTCTCAGGCAAGCAGCACCAGAACAAGAGGACACAGTCTCAAGCTGTGCCAGGGGAAGTTTAGGCTGGAGGGGAGGAGAAAGTTGTTGCCTGAGAGAGTCATTGACTGCTGGAATGGGCTGCCCAGGGAGGTGGTGGAGTCAGCGTCCCTGGAGGTGTTCAAGGCAGGTTTGGATGTGGCACTTGGTGCCATGGTCTGGTCTTGAGGGCTGTGGTGATGGCTTGGACTTGATGAGCTTTGAGGTCTCTTCCAACCCTGGTGATACTGTGAGACTGTGTGATTTTACAAAAACTGTTTTCAAAAACTTTGAGAGATAATCTTTCACTGTTTGAAGAACAGAATGGAGAACCTGAAAGAGCTCTGGCAACTCAGCCTGGCACTGTTTAACAGGTTTCCAGGAACACAAGGTAGCAGGAAAGCACCACATGGTGTTCTGTCTTTGCTGGGTTTTGAAAGCAGAAGTGAGCCAAAGGGAGGCTAGAACCTAGAGAAAATGCTCCAGGCTCCACAGAGGATTTTAATTTAAACACTCTGCTGGGATAGCTGCAGTTCTGAAACTAAGATCACAGAAAACCCCCCCACAACCACCTGTGTGACTACCATGTCTAGCCTTAGCAGTTCATAATGAAAAGCAACACTTGATAGCTTTTTAGCTCTCATTATTTCAAGGGGGTTGTCACACAGCATGTCATAGCTGTCATTCTGTGCTCACTTTCCTGCTGAACAAGGGAAGGGAAAATTTGGAACATGCTCTGTCAATGCTTTCATATTCTCTCAAAGAAAGCAGGGTTTTGTTTGAATCAGTCTCAACTGTTCTACCAGTTATTCCAGAGGGGGGAAATATATGTCTTCTAATAAATCCTCTGAATTTATGTGCACAGAAAGTGGAGAAAGTCATTAAAACATTTTTAACAGATTTTTGATTTGGGAAAACAACATCTGCCCAGAGTATGCTGACAGCTTTCTTAGAATCATAGACTCAGAGAATGGTAAGGTTGGAAGGGACCTCAAGGATCATCGAGTTCCAACCCCCTGCCATAGGCAGGGACACCTCCCACTAGTACAGGTCACTCAAGGCCTCCTCCAACCTGGCCTTCAACACCTCCAGGGAGGGAGCAGCCACAACCTCCCTGGGCAACCTGTGCCAGTGTCTCACCACCCTCACTGCAAACAACTTCCTCCTAACATCCAGTCTAAATCTCCCTTCTGCCAGTTCAAACCCATTGCCCCTTGTCCTGTCATTACAAGACCTTGTCAATAGTCCCTCCCCAGCCTTCCTGTAGCCCCCTTCAGATACTGGAAGGCTACTCTAAGGTCTCCTTCTCTTCTCGAGGCTGCAGAGCCCCAACTCTCTCAGCCTGTCCTCATAGCAGAGCTGCTGCAGCCCTCTGAGCATCTTGATGGCCTCCTCTAGACCCGCTCCAACACTTCCATGTCCTTCCTGTGCTGAGGGCTCCAGANNNCAGTTGCTGTCTGGGCTGCACTCACACTGCAGGCTTATGTTGAGCTTTTCATCACCCCAGCCCCCCAGGTCCTTTTCCTCAGGGCTACTCTCTAGCCATTGCTTTCCTCTTTCTCCATTTTGTTAATCAACCACCACTGAAGCAGTTATTCATGATGAGTAACAACAATATTTGATATAGCTCTGAAGAGTCACGAAGCAAACTCTGTCCAGTGCAGTCACTTCCATTACTGACCTCCAGTGTATCACTCCTGGTGCATAAATCACACAACAGTGAGTAACCTTCAATAAGAAACAGGCAGACTAATGAAGTTTCAGTCTAAAAGACCCTTAGCTGGAACTAACCTGCTTAGATCTTCTGCATAATGTAGTCAATATAAACTCAACATACTTTGTAGACAGCCAATCTTGATTTGAAGGTATTAACCTACTGTTTTGTAGATCATCCTTAGATCAGGATTCTCAGGTGTTTCACTCCCACACCTAGGAAAGACACTGTGGTCCTGGAGCATGTCCAGAGAAGAGCAACAAGACTGGTGAGGGGGTTGGAGGGTGTCATATGAGTAGTGGTTGAGGGAGCTGGAGTTGTTTAATCATGAGAAAAGAAGGCTGAGAGGAGATCTTACTGCTCTCTACAACTGCCTGAAAAGTGGTTGCAGTGAGGCTGGTATTGGTCTCCTTTCCCAAGTAACTAGCAATAGACAAGGTGAAAGGGCTTTAAGTTGTGCTGGAGGAGGTTAGATTGGACAGGAGGAAAAACTTCTTTACTGAGAGAGTGATGAAGCATTGGAACAGGCTGCCAGGGATTGGATTGGACATTAGGAAAAACTGAGTGGTGAGGCATTGGAACAGGCTGCCAGGGATTAGATTGGACAGTAGGAAAAACTGAGTGGTGAGGCATTGGAACAGGCTGCCAGGGATTAGATTGGACAGTAGGAAAAATGTTTTACTGAGAGAGTGGTGAGGCATTGGAACAGGCTGCCAGGGATTAGATTGGACAGTAGGAAAAACTTTTTTACTCAGAGAGCAATGAAACATTGAAGCAGGCTGCCAGGGATTAGATTGAACATTAGGAAAAACTTCTTTATTGAGAGAGTGGTGAGGCATTGGAACAGGCTGCCAGGGATTAGATTGGACAGTAGGAAAAACTGAGAGTGGTGAGGCATTGGAACAGGCTGCCAGGGATTAGATTGGACATTAGGAAAAACTTGAGAGTGGTGAGGCATTGGAACAGGCTACCGGGGAGGTGATGGAGTTGCCATCCCTTGAAGCTGTTCAAGAAGCTGTAGATTCAGGATATGTTTTAATGGTTGTGGTTATAGTTGGAATTGATGATCTTAAAGGTCTTTTCTATCTTGGTGATTCTATGATTCTACCCAGATAGCAAATGTCTTGCCAAAGGCAAGGAAGCATCTCCAGTCATGCTTAGAGAGGAGGAGCACAGCTGCCAGACACACAGAGATCTCTCTGTGGCGCTGAATTGCCAGCTTAACTTTGTCAGAGCCAGCCACTGCACCGTTCATGGCACTGATGTAACAGGATTTTGTTTCTTTACTGCCTAGATCCTTATTGGAGCAGTAATTGCCATGGGCTCAGCAGACCGAGACGGTCGTCTCCACCCTGGTGATGAGCTGGTGTACGTAGATGGGATTCCAGTGGCCGGGAAAACCCACCGATACGTGATTGATCTGATGCATAACGCTGCCCGGAACGGGCAAGTGAATCTTACTGTGAGGAGAAAGGTGCTACCCACGGGTGAGTGAAGGCTTGAAAGACTAAAGGAAAAGCAGATCTCAATGTTGGCACCACAGACAGGTGCTGGTTTAAAAGAAAAATTACAAGCGGATGTTTGTGTCGCGATGAAGAGTAATTGTGAATACGTGCCCCTTGTTTCTGTGACAAAAACCGCTACGGCTGTGTGGCGTTCCCGTCGGAAGGGGAAGCGGGTTGGCAGCCCTGGTGTGGTGATCGTGAATGCCCTGGATTTGTTCCATGCTGTCTTGATCTGTGCTGTCTCCTCTTGTCCACTTTTGGGACAAAAGGTTCACCTAAGTTAAAGCTGTCAGAGCCAGCTGTGTCGATAAGCAATCGGAGAACTGCTCGAAGACCGTTAACGGTTTAGAGCAGGAGCTCATCTCACTCTTGTATGTGTCGAAAGCCCATTTCTGGTCTCACTGGTGTCATCTGGAATTTTACCCCACTGACTGCAGTGCAAGCTGGCTGAAACCTTCTCTATGGCCCAAGTGGCCTCTAAGGACAGGGACAGATCTTCCCTTGAAGCAAACACATTCAGAAAATAAACCTGAAGCAATATGAAGAATTTGAAGGAAATTAAACCTTTAGACTAGCTCAGTCTCAATTACAGAAAAGCTCTGGAACCTGGGAAAACGTGTGGCAGCCTTTAGGAAAGCTTTAAAGGAGGCTTTGCTGCCATTCCATTGCAGTCTTTGCTTACTCAAGGAAAGACATTCGTGTAAGAACCTCTAAAACACATGTGGTGAGTACGCTTCACTGAGGCACCAGAAATGAGCAAAGCTACCTTCTCAGCCTGTCCTGTCTTCTGCCTCCCCATGCCCTAGATCTGCTGTTGTCGCCATTCCCTTTGCTCCCCTGCCAAAAGCTGCCCTCCCACTCGCCTTCATCTTCACAGTCCCCCTCCCACCGCGGCTCCGCCGCTCCGTGCCGGCTGCGCTCTCACGGGACTGACTTTCTTCTGTTGCTGACTCCAGAGTCCTCCAGCCAGAAAGGTCCCCCTGCGCCCGGCGCGACGCCCCCTCGCAGCTCCCCCAGCGCTAGGAAAATGGCCAATAACCAAGGTAATCAGCACCTTTCCCCTTTGCAGGCAAAAGCAGCAAGAGGGTTAGCACATGGTGCTTGCCAACCATCACTGCTGCTTCTTAACCAGTCAATCCAAGGGGCTGTGAGACATGGCGGTCCCCTGGCGTGAGAAGTGAAGCAGGGTGGTAAAACACTTGGAGTTATTCTTGGGCCTTGAGAGTGTCCTGCTGGGGGTAGAGTGTGTGGCTCATTGATATTTCAGCATTTCAGGAGGTGAGCAGAATGTTCATTTAGTGTGGGACAACCTCAGCTTTGTGGGGGGAAAAAAAAAAAGTGTGAAGTGACCAACGTTGGGCATGCTCCGAGGTGGCGTGGGTTTGGCACCGGAGAAACGCGGCGATAAGGCATCGATTGATCTGGTGTGGATGTGTCACTAGTGTGGATGTGTGCCACAGGGGGAACTGGGGCTCTCCTTCCCTGCCGTGTAGCTGCTGTGCAGATCTTAGCCCTCGCCTGGAATCGCTGCTTTGCACAGATGCTCACTCAGATCTGAAACAGAAAATCGCCATTCACGAGTTCTGCAAAGCATTTGAGTTAGGGAAATGTGGCATTTGGTACGAAACAGATATTTCTAATAATATTTTTTTCACAGACAGAAGCAAAAATTATTATTTTTATTTTATGATGAATGTTTATTACATGAATGTCTATTGATGATGAATGTCTGACAATCAAATAGCCACTTAAACCTTTTCCTCCTTTTATCTTCCTTCTCCTGTACTTAATGCCATTCGGTTGCATTCTTCTATGGCCCAGCCAGCTCTTGGTCATTCTGCAAAGATAATTTCCTTTCTGTTGCAACCAGACTGACATAAACAATATTCAGCTTTCTGAAACACGACAGCCAGAAAATGAGATCTCTCTTGTCACTGACTGTGGCATTTAGTTGCAGATTTGGTTGAGTAACTCTCTGGGAGATTTTCAATTCTAATGCGGGAGTACAATAATTGTTTGTTTTTCTTCCCTTTTATTCACTCTAATCGCTTTATTTCATAGTTGCAGAAGAGCTACTAGAGGACACACCTGACTGAGAAAACAACAGCTTGTCCTTGGATGATGCTTATTTTATTATTATATAGACAGTGAAGGTCTAATTTGCAAGCTCTCTTCCTAAGATGTATGTGTGTATGTGTAAGCTCTTCACACATTCAGCAGAAAGACTCTTCCACTCTCATTGCTTCAAACAGAAAGCAGATTACTTGCATTCATTTGAAAGTTCTGTATTAAAGCTATTAATAGATGTTGATTTGTGCAAACAGCTCGGATCTGCAAGGAATATAAATCTTCCCCCCCCATCTGGAAGTGTAACTTTACTGTTTTCAGTTGCCAAAATGCTTGTACTCAAAAAGTGTGTAAGCTCACAAGATTTCACTTGTTCCCTCTTCTTGTCGCTGTAATGCAATAACCAAGGTGTGGATGGACTCCATTTTCACCTCTGCACCTTGGAAATCACCACACAAGAGCATCTTCAAAACCTTTAAGTGACCACTGCTTCTGTCACCACCCTCACAGAAAAAAAACCAAAAAAACCAATTTGTGGCTATTTTTCATCCTTGTAATTGCTCTGTTCCATGACATCTTTTGAGCATGCTGATAGACTTGCAAGAAGACTAATAAGTGGCTAATCCTAATGACTCTGTGTTAGATGCCTGCTTAAATTCTTTCAATCTGAACACAGATAATTTTACATTGGGTTAGAGAGTCACATTTTCTTCTTGGTGACAGATGGCAGACAAGGGAGCAGTGGTTGCTTTTATTTTTGCAATCCACATGCTTTCCTCTAGTCTCTTGTAGAGAGCTTAGCAGTCAGTCAGCATTCAGAATTGCTTTATCTGATTGCCCTTGAATGTTTTGCATAATTGTGTAGATTCTTGTCTCTCTGCATGTATTACAGCTCCTAGGTTAATACTTGGGGTAGTCTGGGTTACAGACAGTCAGCTGTACTCACGTTGCATTAGCAAATGTAGTGTTAAATCTCAGAGCCACTGAGCAAATCAGGCTGTAACAACGGTGTGGTTTATGTTGTAGGAGAGCAGTGCCCAGAGAATGGCAGAAGTCCAGGCTCAGTGTCTACACACCACAGCTCTCCAAGAAGTGACTACACTACTTATGCTAACAGCAATCATGCTGTCTCTAGTAGCAATGCTACACCCCCCGAGGGCTTCACTTCGCACAGCCTCCAAACCAGTGATGTGGTGATACACCGCAAGGAGAATGAAGGCTTTGGCTTTGTTATCATCAGCTCTCTGAACAGGCCTGAATCTGGGTCCACAATAAGTAAGTAAATCATATTTCTCAATGGTCTTTTACTTTCAGATTTACCTCCAATTAGAGATTAAAAACCAACCAAACAAACAACAAACTGTGGAGTTGTGGCTATGGGTGTTGATTACCTAGGTTTTAGTAAAGCAGAGGAGGACCACAAAGATGATCAGAGGGCTGGAGCAGCTCTCCTATGAGGACAGGCTGAGAGAGTTGGGGCTCTTCAGCCTGGAGAAGAGGAGGCTTCAAGGGGACCTGATAGTAGCCTTCCAGTATCTGAAGGGGGCCTACAGGAAGGCTGGGGAGGGACTACTGACAAGGTCCTGCAATGACAGGACAAGGGGCAATGGGTTTGAACTGGCAGAGGGGAGATTTAGACTGGATGTTAGGAGGAAGTTGTTTGCAGTGAGGGTGGTGAGACACTGGCACAGGTTGCCCAGGGAGGTCATGGATGCTCCCTCCCTGGAGGTGTTGAAGGCCAGGTTGGAGGAGGCCTTGAGTGAGCTGTACTAGTGGGAGGTGTCCCTGCCTATGGCAGGGG
>VWZE01020438.1:122712-134838 GCA_013396675.1 Eubucco bourcierii
CACTGACAAAGATGTTAAACAGCACTGGTCCCAGCACTGACCCCTGAGGGACACCACTTGGCACTCGCCTCCAGGTGGACATTGTGCCCTTGATCACCACTCTCTGTGTGCCACCATCCAGCCAGTTCCTTACCCAGCAGTGCTCCACACATCCAGTCCATGTTTTTCCAGTTTGGTGCCCAGGATGCCATGTGGGACAGAGTCAAATGCCTTACTCAGGTCCAGGTAGATGCCATCAGCTGCCCTTCCCTTGTCCACTGTTGCTGTGACTTCTTCATTAAAAGCCACTAAATTTGTCAGGCAAGATCTGCCCTTGGTGCAGCCATTGCTGGTTCACACCAATCACCTCTGCTTTGTTTTCCATTTGCCTTAGCAGGACTTTCAGCAGGATCTGCTCCATGATCTTGCCAGGCACAGAGGTGAGGCTGACTGCTCTGTAGTTCCTACAGTAGTTTTTGGGTCAGGAGGAGAATCAGTTGGTTTGGGCAGACATTTAATCCCAAACAGCATGGAAATTCCGCCAGGGCCACATTCTGTGGGAAGAAAGAAGCAGAATGCAGAACCAACATGTGTAAAGTTGCCAGACTGATAGCTGCAGAGAGCATGTTTCTTCTGATTCAATACAGCAGCCCTGCAAGCTTCCCAGGCTGGCTTGCCAACACAGTTCAACCATAAGCTGGTGGGAACGTCTGGAGGGGGTGAAGATTGATCACTCCAGCTTTGTAGTCTTTGCTGAAGACTGCCAGGAAGGTTACAAATCAGAGTTGATGCCAGCTCGTGGGGTGTCCTGTGCTGCAAGGCCTGGCTGAGAGGGAAAGGGTCCATTTTGCATGAGTGGGCAGCCAAGAGCTGCCAGCCTTGCAAAGAGAGACATTTGCTGCAGCTCCACACATGGATCCCACGGAACCACCCCTTCAAATTAAGCTTTATTCCAAAGAGCTGAAAGCAGTCTTTGGCAGTGGCTTTGCAGGATGAAAATACTGGAATTCAAGTTACCCCATCTGGAGTCCTGTGTGCAGTTCTGGAGCCCCCAGCACAGGAAGGACATGGAAGTGTAGGAGCGGGTCCAAAGGAGGCCACAAAGATGCTGAGAGGGCTGCAGCAGCTCTGCTGTGAGGACAGGCTGAGAGAGTTGGGGCTCTGCAGCCTGGAGAAGAGAAGGCTTCCAGGAGACCTTAGAGTAACCTTCCAGGATCTGAAGGGGGCTACAGGAAGGCTAGGGAGGGACTATTGACAAGGTCTTGTAATGACAGCACAAGGGGCAATGGGCTTAAACTGGCAGAGGGAAGATTTAGACTGGATTTTAGGAGGAAGTTCTTTACAGTNTCCAACCTTACCATTTTATGATTCTAAGTGCAATACTTTCAAGCATCTACTATTTGTGGATTTGAAACTTCATGATTGGTATATATGTATCCTCTCAGGCTGTCATGACATAATTGTACCTGAATAGCATGGGACTGAAGATATTATTTTAGGGATATATAACTCTCAAGATATGGGAAACCTTTTTTCTGTTAATTTCTTGACAAAAATGAAGTCATAGAGTCATAGAGTCATAGAATGGTAAGGTTGGAAGGGATCTCAAGGATCATCTAGTTCCAACCCCCTGCCCTAGGCAGGGACACCTCCCACTAGCACAGCTCACTCAAGGCCTCATCCAACCTGGCCTTCAACACCTCCAGGGAGGGAGCAGCCACAACCTCCCTGGGCAACCTGTGCCAGTGTCTCACCACCCTCACTGCAAACAACTTCCTCCTAACATCCAGTCTAAATCCCCCCTCTGCCAGTTCAAACCCATTGCCCCTTGTCCTGGCATTGCAAGACCTTGTCAATAATCCCTCCCCAGCCTTCCAGTAGGCCCCCTTCAGGAAAGCTCCTGTAAGATCTCCTCAAACTCCATCGAGTCTAAAAATACAGACCTAAATTCCATGCAGACCAATAACATTGCTAACTTGAACTTAATCTTTGGACAAGGCCTGGAGTGAGCTGTACTAGTGGGAGGTGTCCCTGCCTATGGCAGGGGGTTGGAACTAGATGATCCTTGAGGTTCCTTCCAACCTTACCATTCTATGATTCTATGAAATATTCTGATGTTTCCTCTGAAAAGTATTTCTGTTTCCAAAGAAGGCATCTTGCTGAAATGCCTCTTAAAAATAATGGTGTGCTATTAAAAAGTGTCACTTACTGTGAAAGGAGCTAATGCCACAGGGTCCTATCCAGTAAAAGATTAGATGCTCAACACATCTTAGGTGGCTGCTGTCCCATCAGATGCAGAGGGAAGATTAAATGTGACAAAACAATATCCAAGCAGGCTGCAAGGAAATACAAAAGGTAACAAGAACAGGTAACATAAACATACTAAAAGTAGGAAGAACAGGAAAAAAGAGGTCCATTGCTTGCTGAGAATGGAGAGCAGGTTGAAATAGTCACTGCTTGCTTTCTGTCAGTCTTCACTGAGATGTTGAGAAGGAGCATAAATGTGCATCAAATTCAACAGTGTAGATTGGTATAGATCAGAATCAGGAGAAAACTGCTAAAAGCATACTTGGATTCAAGTCAGTTGATGATGTTCCTGTGTGCTCAGTGACTCAGAAGGTGATTTCTAGACTACTGGTAATTATGTCTGAGAGCAAACAATTTCTAGACTATTAGTAATTATATATAAGAATTCATGGAGGACAAGAAGGGTAATATCAGACTAGAGAAAGGAAAACATACTCTCTAATTTTAAAGTCAAATAATAGAGAAAAGTTCCTTCAGCTCTCATTCCCAGGACTAATCTGTGACAAGCTATCAAAAGGCTGACAAAGTCCATCAGCATTAAAATGTGGGCAGCAAATCTGATCGTGCCAGTTGAATTGTCATTTCTGATTTTCACTTTTCTTTCTTTGTGGGAAAGGGGGAAGGGGAATGTAGAAGTTCTCTTCCTTTTGTCTTTCAACACCACTTTCTACAAAATGCACGGAAAAAGAAATGGAGAAAAAAGACTCTGGGTGAAATCACTGTGATGTGGTTGCTGGAAATCATAGAATCATAGAATGGTAAGGTTGGAAGGGACCTCAAGGATCAGCTAGTTCCAACCCCCTGCCATAGGCAGGGACACCTCCCACTAGTACAGCTCACTCAAGGCCTCCTCCAACCTNCGTCCCTCCCCAGCCTTCCTGTAGGCCCCCTTCAGATCCTGGAAGGCTACTCTAAGGTCTCCTGGAAGCCTTCTCTTCTCCAGGCTGCAGAGCCCCAACTCTCTCAGCCTGTCCTCATAGCAGAGCTGCTGCAGCCCTCTGAGCATCTTGGTGGCCTCCTCTGGACCCTCTCCAGCAGTCCCCTGTAACAGGCACTGGGTTCTTTTGATAGAAAGCTTACCATTAACACTGGCCTCACCTTGGTGCAGCTTCAATGTATAGGTGTATCTAAACTCCTCTTCAGAAAAATCCCACTGAGTTTAAGAAAGACAGAAACAGCCCAAAAATATCTAAAACTGAGTTCCACAACAGAAAATAGAAGAGAGCAAGCACATTTGGATGCCTGGCCAGAAAGAAAGCATACAGCAGCTCTCCTATGAGGACGAGCTACAAGAGTTGGGGCTCTTCAGCCTGGAGAAGAGAAGGCTTTGAGGGGACCTGATAGTAGCCTTCCAGTATCTGAAGGGGGCCTACAGGAAGGCTGGGGAGGGACTATTGACAAGGTCTTGTAATGACAGGACAAGGGGCAATGGGTTTGAACTGGCAGAGGGGAGATTTAGACTGGATGTTAGGAGGAAGTTGTTTGCAGATTGAAGCCTTTCTCAGGTTAAGAATGTTGGCAACTCTTCTCCTTGGTTTCTTATGTGATCAGAGCTGGGCCTGTGCTGCAAAGGCAATGTAATTCAGAGACAGCACTCAGCCACAAAACACAAATTAATGGAACACAAATTAATGGAACACAATTAATGCATTGCTTCTGCATCTGTGCACCTCTCACTCTCTGATGCAAAATTCAGAGCGCCTAATTTTTGGCAACTTGTTTCTCTCCCCTTCTTCAGTCACATAATCATGATGCTGGCATCTCTTAAGCTTTCACAGGTTATTTGCACATAAGATTTTATAACAAAAGTACTATCCAAACAGCTATGTGCTGCCTAGAGAGAAAAAAAACCCAGTATTTTAATCCATTGAAATACAGAAAGGGTTACATTAATAGAAGGTAGTTCCTGCATATTGACCAATGAGACAAAAGGCAAAGAGCAAGGGGAAAATGTGACATTAACTCAACCTTTTTACATATTAAATTGTATTAAAATCTCTTTCTGTCTGCTCCAGAGTGCAGAGGATTTCACTTGAAGGACTGTACATGCTCTGCATGGCTTTCATCAGGGCTCATTTTAAAGGCTGTTTCTCAAGGACTGCTAAAAACCCCTCCTTCATTTGATCCAACCTGGCACTTCTCTCAAAACACGCTAACAAGATAATTTTTAATGCCTTCTGCAAAACATGGTCTGTCCAGGCACTGACACCAAAAAGAGCTGTCTCAAAGCCACAGGGAAAAAAATTCTGTGTTTACTTTTATAGGATTTCTACCAGGGCTTAATTGTTTCATCATAGAATCATAGAATGGTAAGGTTGGAAGGGACCTCAAGGATCATCTAGTTCCAACTCCCTGCCATAGGCAGGGACACCTCCCACTAGTACAGCTCACTCAAGGCCTCCTTCAACCTGGCCTTCAACACCTCCAGGGAGGGAGCAGCCACAACCTCCCTGGGCAACCTGTGCCAGTGTCTCACCACCCTCACTGCAAACAACTTCCTCCTAACATCCAGTCTAGATCTCCCCTCTGCCAGTTCAAACCCATTGCCCCTTGTCCTGTCATTGCAAGACCTTGTCAATAGTCCCTCCCCAGCCTTCCTGGAGGCCCCTTCAGATCCTGGAAGGCTACTCTAAGGTCTCCTGGAAGCCTTCTCTTCTCCAGGCTGCAGAGCCCCAACTCTCTCAGCCTGTCCTCACAGCAGAGCTGCTGCAGCCCTCTGAGCATCCTCGTGGCCTCCTCTGGACCCACTCCAACACTTCCATGTCCTTCCTGTGCTGGGGGCTCCAGACCTGCACACAGGACTCCAGGTGGGGTCTGAGGAGAGCAGAGCAAAGGGGCACAATCCCCTCCTTTGCCCTGCTGCCCACACTGCTCTTGCTGCTGTCTGGGCTGCTTGTGCTCATGTTGAGCTTTTTATCCCCCCAGAAAAGCTGTCATTTTCCTGACATTTAGAAACAGGTTTTCCCAAACTGGTTGAGTTTTGTCTGTGTTTGCCCTAGCCAGTAACCATGTGGGGATGCTAGAAATCCAGCTTCTGTTTATTTTACAGAAGTGGTAAAAGAGATTTTTCCATTTTTGCTCTGAGTGTGTGCAGTAATTATGTCCAACCACACATTTCAAAAGTCATGGTGATGCAAACTGCATGGTCAAGCCTGGGGAAGACCTCTCCAGAGTCCAGAGAGCACATATCCTGTGTGCCACCATGGCCTGGAGACCATCAGAAATACCTGAAACCACATAGTGCATGGTACAACCAAAGGCATTCTGAGAAAATCCACCAAGTAAGGCTTTTTCTGCACAAATAATCCTGATTTTTTTTTTTCCCTTTTTCCCCCCAATGCTCAGTCTGCAGTTTACAAAGTGTGATGGAAAGGCTGAAAGGTTTTATTCGGATCAATGGGGTTTTAGTTAACTGCTGGCATTGATTGCCTGCAAGATCCTGGGAGAGTCCTTAAGACAGGCTGCAAAGTATGAATTCCAATTGAGAAACACTTCTAGTAGCACTCTTTCTGCACAAAAATAGGGACTAGATAAGTTCTTGGCATCCTTTCCAGATTTCTTTGATGTTTGACATTTTACATTATGCACATTTATTTGGTAAATACTACACTTCAAACTCAGGAAGGAAGGAAAGCCTCTGAAGGATTACACTTTTAGTTGACAGAAATACAATAGTAGCAAAGGAGGCATACAAAAGAGAAAAACATTTCAATGTCCAAGGCCAGCAAAGAGCTGGTTTTATCAAGACAGGCTAGTGAGAGGAAAAGGAAGTGCCTGTCATCTTAAAATCTGTAGAGAATACTTAGAGCCCTCTCCAGAAGGTATGCAGGGTTGTTATTTTGGTGTGGTGGATAAGCATGGTGAGGAAGCCAGCCACAGATGCAGACTGAGGCAGGTGTAGAATCATAGAATCATAGAATGGTAAGGTTGGAAGGGACCTCAAGGATCATCTAGTTCCAACCCCCTGCCATAGGCAGGGACACCTCCCACTAGTACAGCTCACTCAAGGCCTCCTCCAACCTGGCCTTCAACACCTCCAGGGAGGGAGCAGCCACAACCTCCCTGGGCAACCTGTGCCAGGTTCTCACCACCCTCACTGCAAACAACTTCCTCCTAACATCCAGTCTAAATCTCCCCTCTGCCAGTTCAAACCCATTGCCCCTTGTCCTGTCATGGCAAGACCTTGTCAATAGTCCCTCCCCAGCCTTCCTGTAGGCACTCTTCAGATACTGGAAGGCTACTCTAAGGTGTCCTGGAAGGCTACTCTAAGGTGTCCTGGAAGCCTTCTCTTCTCCAGGCTGCAGAGCCCCAACTCTCTCAGCCTGTCCTCATCTTGAGTGCCGTCACAAAGCACCTACAGGATGGCCAAGGGATCAGGCCTAGCCAGCATGGGTTTAGGAAGGGCAGGGCCTGCCTGACTAACCTGATCTCCTTTTATGATCAGGTTCCTCTGCTAGTGAATACAGGGCAGGCCGTGGATGTAGGCTACCTGGCCTTCAGCAAAGCCTTTGACACTGTCTACCACAGGATGATCTTGGCGCTCTCCTCACCCCTGGTTGATTCTGTGAAAGAAAAAACACTGTTACTGTGAGGGAATTTACAACTGCATCGGGCTGATCTCAGCAGAAGTTGTGCAGCAGTTGCTGGACCGCATTCAGCACCCACTTTGGAGGTTATTTAATCTGCCAGTGATATCCCTGCAACAGAGGGGAACAAATCTGCCTTGCTGTGCCTGCCTGTCACTCAGCTGCCTGTGATCCGTTGGCTGCGTCTCTTTCTGAAGCACTCCTTTCACTGCAATTCTGTTTGACTCCATATTCTTCTTCCCTGACAGGTAGGAGATCAAATAATTGAAATCAATGGAGAAAGCACAAGGGACATGACACACGCCAGAGCAATAGAGCTAATCAAGTCTGGTGGCAGGAGAGTGCGGCTGTTGTTGAAACGTGGCACGGGCCAGGTCCCAGAGTATGGTGGGTTTTCAGCTTTACATTTTATTGCATGCACGAAGCTATGTAAAGTAATTACTTTGCTTGTGAGTTAATTAGCAGTTGCAGAGCCCTGTGTGCTGTCCTGTCCTGGGGCAAGCGATGTGTAGGCTTAAGTGCTTAAATAAGTAGGGGTGGACTTATTCACGTGTCTGAGTGGCTTCTTGGCTCAAGACTCTCTGTGTATGTCCATCACTCTTTGTCTGCTGCCTTTCTGACACAGCCAATGATTAATAAGGTGTGAGTTGGAGGGGAGCACCTTGAACCCTTTAGGGGACGTCTCTGAGTGTGCTGGGAGTTGCTGATCGGGCCACAAACTGTCCTTTTCTTCCTCTATTGGTACTTCTCTGCACATTTTTAATCACAACATTTTGCCATGCAATCCAGTGGCTCAGGTTTAAGCTCCAAGCATTTTCTTACTTATGTAATGCTCCGAGCGTGACACAAATTTTATTTCTTTCTTTGACATCCTCGCTCGTTCTGTTCTCTCTGACATCATACAAGGATGATCAAAGAGAAGCCAACTCTGAATGAAGAAAAAAAAAAAAAAAAAGAGAGACTTTGCTCATTGTGGTAAGGAAGCAGGATCCATTCTTCACATGTTTTATTTCAGAAGGCCTTGTGGGACTTCTTTTGAGTATCTCAAAATGTGTCAGTCATTTACACGACACAGAAACCCATTTCATTATTGAAATGATGAGGAATAAAAATAAATGATCCAAAGGTAATGGGATGGTTTGGGAGTTCCCTGCTCCCCTCCACTCTGTAAAATCACCCAGAGTAGAATCAGCCAGCTGGAAGTTAAGGACTGAAGCTCTATTTACAGCTCAGCACAATGTACAAGCAGAGATAGACACTATAGACAGGAATAGTTACAGACATAGACAAGTTAAAGGGAATACAGCAACACAACTCCCCTCCCAGAAATCAGAGACCCCAGGAGGGGCTCCCAACCACCCTTCCACCTTCTCCCCACCCCTATACCTTACCCTAAGGCTTGCCTTACACGCAAGGTGAGCTTGGAGGATCAGCCAGGGAGGTTAGAAGAAAAGTAATTAGTGAAGTTACTCAGCAGAGAGGAGGAGGCCAGAAGCTAGACAGCCCAAGAGTGTCTTATCATTGCTTTATATTCTTTTCTTAAACATCTTAGCAAGCCTATGAGTGAAGTAGACATCAGCATTGTTTTCCTTTCACAGCCTATAGTAGAATTTTCTCCATTAAAATATTCCAATTAGCCTCAAACCAGCATAGGTAATATCATAGAATCATAGAATGGTAAGGTTGGAAGGGACCTCAAGGATCATCTAGTTCCAACCCCCTGCCATGGGCAGGGACACCTCTCACTAGTACAGCTCACTCAAGGCCTCATCCAGCCTGGCCTTGAACACCTCCAAAGACCATACCAAAGACAAAAAGTTCATGTTTCAAATTGGGATCAAGGCTTACTCTAAAGTGTGGTGTGACAATGTCATATATGTACAGAAGTTCTGTGATGCACACAGCTAGGCCTGAAATCTCACAGGAAAGAGGGGGGTGTTAATGAATACTCCTTGACTTCTTTATGCTAAGAAGTCCAAAATGCCATTAAACTTTTCTAATGTTACCTTTGGAGTTTCAGCATAATTTTTCCATTAGATTCAGTAATGTCAATAGGATGTGAAAATTCAGAGTAGTATTTAGGCTCGCTGTAGGCTCAGGTCAATCTTTCTTACCAACATAAATTCCTCTGCTGAGGAATTACCTCTGCTGAGATATTAAAGTCACCTCCACTGCAAGTCAGCACTTTGTTGGTTGTCAGTAGACATGGTCATTGCACTTCCTTCTCTTAAGCACTGTGGGCTGAAGCAATACCTGAGGTAGCATTTACTGCATCTTCTCCAGCTTTCAAGAGCTTCTGAATAAGGGCAGCAAAGATGGGCCATAGCCTGTCCATCTGGTGATGAAGTTAGTGAGCTGCGCTTTTGAGTACCCCATCTGGAGTCCTGTGTGCAGTTCTGGAGCCCCCAGCACAGGAAGGACATGGAAGTGTTGGAGTGGGTCCAGAGGAGGCCACCAAGATGCTCAGAGGGCTGCAGCAGCTCTGCTGTGAGGACAGGCTGAGAGAGTTGGGGCTCTGCAGCCTGCAGAAGAGAAGGCTTCCAGGAGACCTTAGAGTAGCCTTCCAGGACCTGAAGGGACATACAGGAAGGCTGGGGAGGGACTATTGACAAGGTCTGGGAATGACAGGACAAGGAGCAATGGGTTTGAACTGGCAGAGGGGAGACTGAAACTGGATGTTAGAAGGAAATTGTTTACAGTGAGGGTGGTGAGACACTGGCACAGGTTGCCCAGGGNATTCTAATGTTTGGTTGGGGTGGGTTTGGGTTTTTTTGTTTGGTTGGGGTTTTGTTTGTCTGTGTGTTTGGATTTTTTTGTTGTAGTTTGGTTTTCATTTGAGGGTTTTTTGGTGGTCATTTTGTTGTGGGTTTGGTTGGGTTTTTATTTGGTTGGGTTTTGTTGGTCGGTTGATGTTTGTTGTTTTTTTGGTTTTTGTTTCAGGTTTGGTTTTGTTCTTTTTGTTTGGGTTTTGGTTTGGTTTGGTTTGGGTTTTGTTGTTGCTGTTGTTAGCTAGTACATTTCAGGATTTTTTCTTACTCTTGTTAAGGTCCAGCTCTGGTGACCATCAGTGGGAAATAAGACTTAGCAGAGTATCAAAATGCAAGGCTGGAGGACTGAGCTGCTGTCTGGATTGGCATGGTGGCATGCAGCAGAAGCCTAGGGAGAAATATTAAACCAGAACAAGTCTACCAGGGTCCTCTTCTGGGTGTTTGCCTCTCTCAGTTTCTGACAAGCACAATATTCAGGGCCTTTCCCAACCACTTGTAGCAGTGCTGTGTTGAAAGAATCTTTCCAACAGCAGTGGCATTCAGGCTTACAACTCTGAACAGAAACAAACTTATCTAGAACAACCTAAACCAATCAGCCAAGCCCACCACAGCATTGCCTCTCTGTCTTAAACCTTTTCATTCTCCTTGTGCAATATACTAAGTGATTTTAAGCTCCAGAGCCATGCTAGCACCAACTATGCCAGCATATATATTTCATGGAAGGAAATTAAGCTCCAGAACCATGCTAGCACCAAATATGCCAGCATATATATTTCATGGAAGGAAATTAAACTCCAGAGCCATGCTAGCACCAAATATGGCAGCATATATATTTCATGGAAGGAAATTAAACTCCAGAGCAATGCTAGCACCAAATATGGCAGCATATATATTTCATGGAAGGAAATTAAACTCCAGAGCAATGCTAGTACCAAATATGGCAGCATATATATTTCATGGAAGGAAATTAAGCTCCAGAGCCATGCTAGCACCAAATATGGCAGCATATATATNTCCAACAGCAGTGGCATTCAGGCTTACAACTCTGAACAGAAACAAACTTATCTAGAACAACCTAAACCAATCAGCCAAGCCCACCACAGCATTGCCTCTCTGTCTTAAACCTTTTCATTCTCCTTGTGCAATATACTAAGTGATTTTAAGCTCCAGAGCCATGCTAGCACCAACTATGCCAGCATATATATTTCATGGAAGGAAATTAAGCTCCAGAACCATGCTAGCACCAAATATGCCAGCATATATATTTCATGGAAGGAAATTAAGCTCCAGAGCCATGCTAGCACCAAATATGGCAGCATATATATTTCATGGAAGGAAATGAAGCTCCAGAGCCATGCTAGCACCAAATATGCCAGCATATATATATTTCATGGAAGGAAAATCAGTGTTTGAATGACGATGTAACTGACATCAGTAAATGCAGTATAGAAGAAGAATGATCAATGCCAAGAAACAGATCTGTGAAAGAAAAGCAAGCAAGCACTCAGTGAAGAAACAAAAAACAGGCTCCTGGGAGGATGTAAATCTCCTCCATGAGTTATGTCAGTTTATGCTGCCTGGAAATCTGTCCCTATCTCTGAAGATTCTGGCTGAGCTGAAGCACCGTTCAGACCTAAAGGAAGAAATAAAGTGTGTGCCAAATGCTTCATTTACCTCAACTCCAGCTGCTGATTTTGCTTGAAAGCAAATGCCAAAGATTTGAGAGCACTTTAGAGGGAGAAACCCCCTGGTAGTGTGCACAGTAGCATCAGAATGTATTGGAAAGGGCATGGATGTGATTAATGCTCCAAAGCCAAAGCCGATAGCACAGGAGGGTGCAACAAAAGCAGCTTACAAACCAGCTGTTTTGTCACTCAGCACCTCAGAACATGTTTGCAGAGGGTAAGGATAGCCAGAGGAATTGTGCTTCTACTGAAGGTGAATTATCACAGCTCATCCAAACCCACAGCAGCAGCATCTTTCCTGGGAACCAGTGTGCCAGCCATGCTCTCCAAAGAGCCAAGTCACGGCAGGAAACCATAGTACTGTGCAAGAGCTGGGAGTGCTGCTGGGAATCCTGAAACTAACACCCAGGGAATCTTGGCTGCAGGGAGCCAGAGAATAATCTCTACCTAAGAGGTTATTGACATCAGCAGGAGCTGCTGGGTGTGCAGCACTTCTGAAAGTCTGTCTGCTCACACTGTGGGAGCCTAATTACAGATGCTCATGTGTTTCAGGCTCTAGCCACAGCTGTATGAACACAAGGAGAAGGCCACATACATTGAACAGCCAAACATTACCATACAGCCTCTCTAAAGACAAAATCACAGAATGGTAAGGTGGGAAGGGACCTCAAGGATCAGCTAGTTCCAACCCCCTGCCATAGGCAGGGACACCTCCCACTAGTACAGCTCACTCAAGGCCTCATCCAACCTGGCTTTGGACACCTCCAGAGAGGGAGCAGCCAAAACCTCCCTGGGCAACCT
>VWZE01020438.1:148227-162370 GCA_013396675.1 Eubucco bourcierii
GTTGAAGGCCAGGTTGGAGGAGGCCTTGAGTGAGCTGTGCTAGTGGGAGGTGTCCCTGCCCATGGCATGGGGTTGGAACTAGATGATCCTTGAGGTCCCTTCCAACCTTACCATTCTATGATTCTGTGATTGTAATTGCCACCAAGCTGCATGACAGTACCTTGTGGGAACTAAAAGCCACCCAGAAAACACCTGCTAAATTACTAAATTACACTGAATCAAATGCCACCACAGAGACACAGCACATTGCTGCTCCCAGCTCATTTATCTTGTCTAGAACAAGGAGATCTTTTTCTCCCTCCAAGGAAGGGAGGAAGGCATCTGTTAATCTTCAGTGAAATATAGACACCTTTGGGAAACAGTTTCTCCCACTGTAAGATGACTTCCCTTAATCAGGAACAGATTTAAAACTCCATCTTTCTTAAATCCCTCCAGCAGTTTGAACTGAAGGTGATCTCCACTTCTTCTTCTGGGTTGTTTGGGCATCAGCAGTTGTATTAAACCAATACTACCTTCAGTTTCCCAACAGGTGAAAAGAGAGGAAAGTAAAATCCCTGCTCTGACTCTGCTTTAGTAAGTTTGCAGCATGTTTTGAGATGCTTTGGAGTAACAGATAGTAAAAGTAGGTTATGCTCCCAATTAACACAGAAACTTCAGGAAGAAAAAAAAAAAAATTAATTCCAAAAATCTTACTAAGTCTCTCCAAAATGCAACTATAACCTTAGAATAAGCCTTAAGAGAGGTCATTCATTCGGTTGCTCTGCAGAATAAAGCTCTGTTTTTCTTCTGTTTATATGGTATGGAAAAAGCAATCATTTTAGTGCTGGTTGAACAAGCCCAAGTGAGCCTTTATGGCTTGAACACAGCTCTTTCTTTAAAAGGTTTTGGTTGTTTTTTTTTTCTTTTGAGCAACAGATTACTTTAAATTACTGCACTTTAGTAATTTTGCTGTTTTCCCATAATGTTCAAAACATTAGAGGAAAGTTGGTCACAATACCCTCAGATCAGTGTTCTCACTAGCCAGTGACATACTGCAACAATGACTTGTTGCCATTAACATCTACCAAGGCTGAGGAAGACTTTCTACAATTATTTCATTTCATTTGAAAGGGGGAAAAAAAAACCAAACCAACAAAACAAACAGATTGGGCTTTGTCTGCCTCAAATTGATGGTGCTTAAACCTTCTAGAGAGGCATTTTGTCAAGCTCTTACTTGCAGGTACTTTATTGCTGGAGTAAGAGTGACAGCTTCATTGCAGGACAGCTTTTGCCTCCAGCCCCCTGCAAATACTACCCGTGGAGGTGCCTCCCCAGCAAGAGCAGACAATATTTGAAACAAACTGCAGCCAGTGCCTACCTGAGGGTCTCCCACAGCCAAATTTCCATGTAAGCTGGGGCTACAAATCTCCTTGCTTAGCTGGCCAAGCTGTTTTTCTTAAGAGGTTTCTGATGGAGAGGCAGAACCCAGTAACACATAGGATATTGCGTGCCCTGATTTACAGTTACCTGCAGTCACACATGGCAGATAGGTTGAGTCACTGTCTTGAAGCAGGTTCTAACCTGCTGTGATTTCTCACTACACCATTTGGTGGGTTTTTTCTCCCCTCCCCTCCAAATAAAAGAATCCTAGAATGGCTTAGATTGGAAGGGAGCTCAGAGATCATCTACTCCAACTTCCCTTCCATGAGCAACTAGACTCAGCTGCTCAAGGCCTCTTCCAGCCTAGCCTTGAACACCTCCAGGAGGAGGCATCCACAACTTCCCTGGGCAACCTATTCCAGAATCTCACCACCCTCACACTGAAGGTTCTTCCTAAGATTCAGTCTAAACCTACTCTCCCTCAGCTTCAAAGCCTTTTGTGCTGTCTCCAGACACCCTTAGGAGAAGTCCTCTCCAAGAAAACAGAAAAGACAAAAGACAAGAGTGTAGAGAGGCAGTGCATTAAGAAAGCAGTTCTCTTGTCTCCAGCAAATAAAACAGCAGGCCACTCACCCCCAGGTCTCTTCCCCTGAGTGTCTCACATACAACTGCTACAATATTGTCCTTTGTGCTTCAGAGGAGCTGCCAGAAGTGTTTGCCACTGGGTTTGGATGGTGCCCTCCTGGCTGAGAAGCAGCTGATTTGAGCATAGTGGCACATTTTACACAGAGGCAGTGTTGTTACCCAAAAGCATTTTGCTGCTCCAGGCCGTTTGATGTTGTCCCTGGTGTGCAGCTGCTGTTTCCCAAAGCTGCAAGCTATTGCTGTAGCTTCAGATGCTTTTAGAGCCTTACACAAGACCTGGTAATGGTTTGCTGCTCTTCACTGCCACTCGATGAAAATCCATCTCATTGACAACTGGAAACTAACACTGTGGTTAGGTAAAAGGCATTGGTGAGGCACCACCTCTACCCTCTGGAGGCATGAGAGTGCCATAAAGAGCATAAGTTTAATTTTCTAAGGCCCAAAGTGGCTTGTTTAGTGCTAGCTCACAGACTGCTACTGCATGCAGGCAGTTTCAGGCTGCTCAGCAGAGTCCTGGGACAATTTTAGAGAACCCAGCAAAGTGACTTGGGCTCCCTGCATGATCCCTGATTCCAGCATTAACCAAAATGAAATCCCCTGGCTTTAAGAGCCAGGATAGAGTCTGCTTCCCCTTCCCCATCAGGCACAGCCTGTGGGTCTGTACCGGGAGGGGCAGTGCTGAAGGGCAGAACAAGCTCAGCAAAGTCAGTGCTTTTTGTATGCAAGCTCCTGAGAGCTGATCACTCCGCATGCTGGAGACTTCCTTGCCTTTTTTTTGTGCTCAGGTTCCAAGCAGGGAGCAGATGGTACATCACTCAGCCTTAACTGGAGGGTAAGAAAACGTGATAGGGGTTTTTTTTAATTTTTTTTTTCTTTTCAGTTGAGACCCTCAGCCCATTTAGATTCCCAACTCAAAGTTTATTTGTCTTACAGAGAACTTGTACTTTCTGCCCCTCTCAAATGCTAATCCTCTCCACACATATGCTCATTATGCAAAAGCATATGACAAGCACCATCTGGGAAAATAAATAGCTCCTCAGCTAACTGTGCTGCACCCTCCCTTTACATCACCTATCTCGCTATTGTCTCTCCTATTTTTGTCTGCAAGACAGCAATCACTCAATCAAGCTATTAGCTTCAAAGTGCTTTCTCAGGCAGGCAAGCTGCAGATTCCAGGCTGGGTGGTAAAACCCATTCTGGTTTTCTGCATCTTCATGATAATTTGATAGCAGCCCCAGCAGGGAGAACAATAAATAGATCTTTTAAATGACAATTGATACCACTGAGCAATCCTTGTTCCCCGACCCCCAGAAGTCCAAGCTTGTTTTTCAGCCAGAAGGTTACATTTTCTCCACTGTCAAATATGCAGCTCTTGCCAGGAGCTCCACCTCGTTTCCATGGATTCCCAAGACAGTCCTTCATCTCTGACAGATGATTGCTCATGCTGTTCAGAGCCAGGCACTGGGTGCTAAATAGGGAATGACATTAGCCAAGTTCGGAGATTTCTCTAACCTCTGTGTGGACGGGTGGGAACAGGAGCCATCATTAGTCATGATGGACTCATTGGCTGCCAGAACATTAATCAAAAGAAATGAGGCTCCTGTATGCAGGAGAAAGGCATGGCAGAATGCTCTGTTCTGTACCAATGGATTAGAAAAATCATCAGGTTTCAGCAAAGGAGATGTCTGTTCAGCTAAACTAAACAGCATCTGCACAAGCGAACCATATTATGTTGAGAAGTAACCAGGAGAAGCTCAGAATGCACAGGCAAGAGAGTCAGAGGCTGACACTGCAACAGGAAAGCAGAGCTTTGTCACTACCCTGTAAGAACTGCTGGGCCATAAGCACTGCAATGTTTTAGCTGCTTAGATAAAATACGAGACAGAGTTCACCGATGACCTAATCTGAGCTACAAATGCTTGTCAATTATTGTGTGCTGGTCAGGACACCTTTAACAGATGAGAGAAAGTCCTTCTCATTTGTCCTCAGAGAGAGTGCTGATACTGCCCAGCTCAGAAATCCATTATCTGGCCTGGAAAGATGCAGTCTGATTTCTTCAGCACGAGCCTTTAGCCTTTTAAGGATGATTTAACACAGACGGGGGAAAGCAGAATCTGCAAATACAGACTGAGGTTTCCAACATTTGCAGTTACCAGCCCTGTGGTTTTGCTTCTCCTTGAGAGGGAGGGTGGAGATTATTTCTGTTGTCTTCCCCATTGACTTCCCTAGGAGTTTTGCCTCTCCTAAGCCAGAGGAATTTGAGTCTGGTTTGTGATTTGGGTGTTGCCGTTGCTGGGAATGCAGCTCACGGATGCCTGTGTTGCGCACAGACCCCTAACTCCTTTCTCTTTGTCGTTACAACAGACGAACCAAACTCCTGGAGCGCTCCCTCTGCCACCTCCCCAGGTCTGCCGGAAGTAGCTCTTTCCCTCGATGACATAATCTCACCATTATCTTCATCACACATAGCCCCACCCTCTGACCCTTCTCACCAGATAAGCCCAGAGCCAACATGGGATATCAAGAGGGAACACGATGTAAGGAAACCAAAGGAGCTTTCGGTGAATGGTCACAAAAAGAAAAGGTTAGGAGAACAAAGAGAAAGGTCAGCAAGCCCTAAAAAGGTAGACAGGTCAAAGCACGAAGAGGCTTCTTGGAAAGGATATTCGGAAGGCAAAAATAAGACCATTGATGGTGGCAGGCCCACCTCAGAAAGTCAAGTGGTGGGACACGGCGTTATGATCGAGGCTGGCACAAGAGAACATGCGTGCGCTGAAACCAGTGATGAACAGTTTGGGAGGCTGAGGAAGACGGAAAGCAAGAGAGGAGGATCTCTTAGCAAAAGAGAGGATCACAAATCTACCACTACCAGTGAGAAGAAGTCAGCTGCAGCATCCGACCACGGCAAGCTTGATACAGGTGCTACCAAGACGTACAGTAGCAACCGCTGCAGCTCGCCTGCAATTGACACGGACCACAGCCAGAGGGACCCTGATGGGAAACCCAACGAGTTCCCCAGAAAGGGTCATCTCCACTCCATTAGCACTCGCAGCACCAACACCACAGTTCGGAAGGCAACGGTCTCCCCAGGGCCATGGAAAATCCCCGGCTCAGACAAGCTACCAAGCGTCCTGAAGTCTGGTACTTCTGCCATGAGCAGATAAGCAAGGGACTGTTGCCTTCTAACTGTCTCGAACCCACACAGGACATTTTCCTTAGTTTCTGTCTCACATTGGTTTGTTTTAATTTATTTTAACTATCACACATACACACAAAGCATTGAGGAATGAAAACATTGGTGTGCAATCCCATGACAGCGCGCACAGTATCTGACGAGTTCAAAAGCATTCGGTCAACGCGGAGATTTAAAACCGACCCTAAAGTCCCAGTGCCATTGTAGGGACTTTGGCAGCTATGGAAGAAACCAAAACAACGAAGGACAGTACATCAGAGAAGGAGAGTGCAGTGTAGCTTTAGCATTTTTCCCCCCCCCNAAACTGGAACAAGTTAGAGCAATCACAAACTGGAACATCGCCTTAAATAAAACTGCACGGAGCAAAGCTGAAACAGAGAGTGGATCTTTTCGTGGAGCTAAAACGTTGTAAATAAATCGTTCTCGACATATCTAGACAGGGGTTAAAGGGTTTCTTTGAACCATCATTTGGAACTGTACACCCACGACACATCTCCACCGTTAAAACACTTTGGGATAGTCCATGTGATACCCTGTAGCATAGTTCGCTGGGCGCTACGGGAGGAGTGGGGAATCCAGTGGACTGAGTTTCTGTGATCACATTTTTACTGCCATTTTTGTGAGCAAACCACGTTTCTGTACCTTGGAAAGGAGTTAGGGTGGAGTTGTATTCGCAAAGTAGTCTCCAAAGCGATTCGTTACAGGTTCCCCAAAATCCTGCAAGGTGGCACACAAACCAATTGGGCAGGCTCGAAGCCCAGGAGTCTGCAAGGCCCTTGCAATGAAAGGAAGAGCGCGACAGAGAAAAAGCTGCAGTTTCCTTAAGGAAAGGCCTTTTCCTCCTGCAGAAAAGAGAGAGCTTCACTTAGCAACAGTGCTATGTTTCATACTCATCTGCCTTTAGTTAGGACACTCACCTTTCATCCTTCAGTCTGGCAGAGCAGGTGCTTCTCAGGCACATGTTAACAATAATTAGACTGGTTTCTGAAATACAGTTGTTGGTGTCCTCATTCAGTAAATTTGATGTATTCCCATTTTTATAATGGTCTCCATTTTATCATTACTTCCCTACCTCCATTTTTTTTCTTTCTTTTTTTTATTCCTTTTTTTCTTTTCTTTCTTTCTTTTTCTTTTTCTTTCCCTTTTTTCTTTCTTTCTTCCTTTCTTTCTTCCTTCCTTTCTTTCTGTCATTCTTCCTTCCTTCCTTCCTTCCTTTCTATTCTTTTGGGTCTTCTTTTGCTTGTCTGTTTTGAATTTCAAGCCTTAAGTGCCAGGTAAACATTCCAGTCTGCCTTCACAGGAAATAACTCCCAAGTTCAGTCATTACTTTGTTTTACAAAAGATGTGTGTGTGTGTGTGTGTGTGTGTATGTAAGTGTGCATATGCTTATCTGTCTGTCAGAATTCAAACAAAATCCTGGGCAATAATGCATTGGTGATTAAAAAAAAAAAAAAAAAAAAGAAAAAAGAAAAAAAAAATCATCATGAAGCTAAGTACTGTCAAAAATTCATATTTAAAAATTAATGTTCTCTAGCAATCTTAGTTCCTCACATGCTCTGCTGACAAATTAGATTGAGATTGGCCTTGTTCCAAGAAATTAGCACATTACTGTATGTCTCAAACATTGCACTGGACTGAGAAATTTATAGGCATGTTTCTTCCTGTCCAATTATTTGAAAAGCCTCAAGTCAAGGATTTTGCAGCTTTCAAACAATTTCTTTCTTTCTTTCTTTCTTTTTTTTTTTTTTTTTTTTAAAGAGAAGAAAAAAAATCCATTTATAATTTCTAAAAAAGCACAAGCCGATGTAGCTGTTTATAAAACTCTTATTTAATGACGCAAACACAAAATCTTTATCCCCTGAACTAGAATCCAATATAATTTGCCATTAATTTATTGAATCTGATTTTGGACAATGCTTCTGTAGTGTAGATGCACGTCCCAGTATCTTATTTTTATGTATAAAGAAAGCAAACAATGAAATCTGAAAAGAGTTGAGGTTATGCTTGCATAAACTCTAATTTGCACAGTTCACAGCTACTCCTTGTGCAGTAATTGCTTTATGCGGCTGTAATCGATAACCTGTGAAGACAGCACATCATCTAAACCCCATTCCAAATAATATTTCTGTGTAGTGTTAGCTGTGAATTTACCCTGTACAGCTCTATCTCTATAAATATAATTCCATGTATTAATAGTCACAGAAAGGCTGTAAGTGAGCAACTATTTTTATGAAACGCACCACTATGGATAAATTAACTTTTACAGAAATCTTGTTTACTGTATGATATTCTAAACCACTGTCAAATAAAATATATATCCAAAAATCTTTTTTTTTTTTTCAATTGTACATAGTCTGTGTTGATTTTGAGTGACAAGCTTCCACGTTACAGCAAGAAACAATCCTCCACATGCATGTGAGTGGAATTAACTATCTGCTGCATTATACGAAAGGGACCGCTCTGGTTTGATTTCTCACTCCAGAGAGGGATACAATTTATAAATATAGAGTCATAGAATCATAGTCATAGAGTCATATAGAGTCATAGAGTCATGGAGACAGAGTCATAGAGTCACTGTCATAGAGTCATAGTGTCATAGAATACAGTCATAGAGTCATATAGAGTCATCGAGCCATAGAATCATAGTTATAGAGTCAGAGTCATAGAGTCATAGAATCATAGTCATATAGAGTCATAGAGCCATAGAATCATAGTTATAGAGTCAGAGTCATAGAGTCATAGAATCATAGAATGATAGAGTCACAGAATCATAGAGTCAGAATCATAGAATCATAGTCATAGAGCCATAGAATCATAGTTATAGAGTCAGAGTCATAGAGTCATAGAATCAGAGTCATATAGTCATAGAGTCATAGAATCATAGAATGATAGAGTCACAGAATCATAGAGTCATAGGATCTTAGAGTCATATAGAGTCATAGAGCCATAGAATCATAGTTATAGAGTCAGAGTCATAGAATCATAGAGTCATAGAGCCATAGAATCATAGTTATAGAGTCAGAGTCATAGAATCATAGAGTCATAGAGTCACGGAATCATAGAGTCATAGAGTCATGGAATCATAGAGCCATAGTTTCATGGAATCACAGAGTCATAGAGTCATATAGAGTCATAGAGCCATAGAACCATAGTTATAGAATCATAGTGTCATAGAGTCATATAGTGGCATAGAGTCATAGTGTCATAGAGTCTGAGTCAGAGTCATAGAGCCACAGTCATAGAATCATAGAGTTATAGAGTCAGACTCACAGAGTCATAGAATCATAGAGTCATAGAATCATAGAGTTATAGAGTCTGAGTCATAGAGTCATAGAATCATAGAGTTGTAGAGTCACAGTCAAAGAGTCATGGAGTCATAGAGTCACAGAATCATAGAGTTATAGAGTCAGACTCATAGAGTCATAGAATCACAGAGTCATAGAGTCATAGTGTCATAGAGTCATATAGAGTCATAGAGTTATAGAATCAGTCATAAAGTCCAAGTCATAGAGCCATAGAGTCATAGAATCATAGAGTTACAGAGTCAGAGTCATAGTGTCATAGTTTCATAGAATCAGAGTCATAGAATCACAGAGTCACAGAGTCATAGAATCANAATCACAGAGTCATAGAGTCATAGAATGATAGAATCATAGAATCACAGAGTCATAGAGTCATAGAATCATAGAGTCACAGAGTCATAGAATGAGTGTCATAGAGTCATATAGAGTCATAGAGTCAGTCATAGAAGCATAGTTATAGAGTCAGAGTCATAGAGCCATAGTCATAGAATCATAGAGTTACAGAGTCATAGAGTCATAGAGTCATAGTGTCATAGAATCACAGAGTCATAGAATCATAGCCATAGAATCATAGAGTTACAGAGTCATAGAATCAGTGTCATAGAATCATATAGAGTCATAGAATCATAGAGCCATAGAATCATAGAGTCATAGAGTCAATCAGGGTTTGATGGGACCACAAAGATCATCCAGTTCCAACCCACCTGCCATGGGCAGGGACACCCTACCCTAGATCAGGCTGCCCAGAGCCTCTTCCAGCCTGGCCTTAAATACCTCCAGGCATGGGGCCTCAACCACTTCCCTGGGCAACCCATTCCAGGTTCTCACCACTCTCATGCTGAACAACTTCCTCCTCACAGCCAGGCTGAATCTCTCCACCTCCAGCTTTGCTCCATTCCCCTTAGTCCTGTCACTCCCTGAGAGCCTAAAAAGTCCCTCCACAGCTTTTTTATAGCCCCCCTTCAGCTACTGGAAGGCCACAAGAAGGTCACCTGGGAGCCTCCTCTTCTCCCAGCTGAACAGAATGAACACCATAACTGCAGGTGAACAAACAAACTCCTTATTGGCAAGTCAAGGTGTATGCAGAGAAATCCCTCTGATTCTCCTTTCAGTGCCAGGAGATGCAGGACAGGGGTGGACAGACTCCCAGCACTGAGAGCCCTGGAAAGGTTTGTTTACAAGCAAGGTGAAGGAACCATAATTTGGTTTCATGGAATCACAGAATGTTAGAGGTTGGAAGGGACCTCGAAAGATCATCATCAAGTCAGAGTAGGATCACCTAGAGCAGGTCCCACAGGAACACATACAAGTGGGTTTTGAAAGTTTCTAGAGAAGGAGACTCCACAACCTCTCTGGGCAACCTTATAGAATCACAGAATGGTAAGGTTGGAAGGGACCTCAAGGATCAGCTAGTTCCTACCCCCTGCCATAGGCAGGGACACCTCCCACTAGCACAGCTCACTCAAGGCCTCCTCCAACCTGGCCTTCAACACCTCCAGGGAGGGAGCAGCCACAACCTCCCTGGGCAACCTGTTCCAGTGCCTCACCACCCTCACTGTATAGAACTTCCTCCTAACATCCAGTCTAAATCTCCCCTCTGCCAGTTTAAGCCCATTGCCCCTTGTCCTGTCATTGCAGGACCTTGTAAATAATCCTTCCCCAGCCTTCCTGTAGGCCCCCTTCAGATACTGGAAGGCTACTATCAGGTCCCCTCGAAGCCTTCTCTTCTCCAGGCTGAAGAGCCCCAACTCTCTCAGCCACTTCACAGTTTGTAACTCTACAAAAGAGTCCTTTCATTTGTGCCCTTGTCACCTGGGATGTTTCCTGCAACTGTAGTTTAAAAGGCCACAGAGGCAAGGCAGGCTGCCTGCTCTCATAACTAGTAGAGGACTTGGAGGGAATTTCCATGGCTGCATCATACCAGGCTCCCATCCTCATGTCTGTTAGGCTGAAGGACTCCCAAGGCCATTTCTCCATCTATCACATCACAGCCTGACATCACTTCTACCTTCACAGTTGTCATCAAAATAGTGAGCCTTTTTGATTAGCTATGATGCTGTGGGTTTAAAGAGCTGACAGAAGGAAGCTCTCAAATTGACTGGAGAAAAACAGAATTATATTTGGAAAGAGAGTTACAGATAGAAATTACAAGGCAGATACAAAATCCACAGCAAACCCCCTTGAATTTTCCCCCAGCCCCAAACTAAATCTGTAATCCCCAGTGCTCCAATCCTCCCCTTGCTGTGAGTTTATGAAGAGATAGCAGAATTATGGGATTGAATAACAATCTTCTAGTCCCTAGAGGGTTTTTAACCCTATAATTCCCAAATTGGGACACATGCCTCCCAAAGGGAAATCCACTGCACCATCTGGACAGATAGAGACTCAGTTGTCAGCTCTGCTTCAAGCGCTTTACTTGTAAGCCTGCGGGTCCCATGCTCAGCACCCAGGGCTGGCCTCTCTCTCTTGGAGTAACAGCCTCTCTCCACCATGCTAATGAGTGCTCAGTGCAGACATCACCCTGCTGGAGCCAGCACAGGCTCAGTCCAGCTTTCAGGGCCCTAAAATGTTGAGATTTTTTTATAGAATCATAGAATGGTAAGCTTGGAAGGGACCTCAAGGATCATCTAGTTCCAACCCCCTGCCATAGGCAGGGACACCTACCTCTGCAGGTATCTAAATTGGGGCCATTTCTGTCCCTAGAACCACCTGAATTCCCATACTGCTTTTCTAATGCTCCAGGGATCAGGTTTTGCTCCCTGGATTGCCCTTTGCTCAAAAGCAGTGAAAAACTAGAGGCAGCCAAACCAGTCCAAAACCTCATCTCCTGCTACCACCAGGCAGCAGGGCTGCCCACGGCTCTGAAGTTTCTCTTCATACATATGCATGAAATTAATGAGTTTTGGCGTTTGTACTTCCCCAAAGCCATTTAGAACTAAGCCAGAAAGCTTTAGCTAAAATATTTAAAGAATTGCACAGTTCCTAAACCAGAAAATTGTTCAACCTATCCCTCAACCAGCAAGTACAAAGAGCTCCATTTAAGTACCTGTTTGATTCGGGAAGAAAATCAGACCTTTCCCTGCACAGCCCACAAAGCTCCCCGTGGCCAACCCTCCTATTCCAATTAGCACTTCACTCACTCCAGAAGGGGTTTCAAAACAAGCCCAGCAGGCAGTAAGGAGCACTGTAATGAGTCAGTACAGAATATTTCCAAATACCTCTCAACCCTCAAACATCACAAACAATACCCATTGATTACTCCTTTATATCACCCCGGGAAAGCTGAATGCAAGCATTTGCCTCCTCCTGAATGACTCCTGTCTCACATATCCCTGTTCTGCACAGCTTTTCAGGGTGGTTCCTGCTAGAGACATGCTCCAAGTGCCACCATGCCATGAAGCTGCAGCAGGTCCCAAAGGGTTTTGGAGGCACCTTCCCAGCAGGCTTGCACAACAGGACTGCATCATGCCCTCTGCTCCCAGGAACACTGAGAGCCATCCTGTGTGTGGTTCAGCTGAGAGGGGGAGTTGCATCCTACTAACGAGGGAGAGCTGCCAAGTGCAGCTGTTCCTTCTCTGAGTCATTCAAGATAAGAAAGTAGCTATGTAGAAGGTAGTTATATTAAACAAGGATTTAGAAGGTAGTTATATTAAACAAGGATGTAGACAGCAAAACAGGGTGCCTGACAGTGAAGGTATTGGTCTTTATCAGTGTGGGAACAGCTCAGGAAGCGCTGCCTGTAACCAAAGAGAGGATGCAGTGTGTTGACCAGGCAGTCCTATCCTGTACATGCTGACTTGCTGCAATAAAGGGGTGATCTTGGATGCACCAAATGGGTGTCTGATCGCCCCTGTCTTGCATCATCCATCCTCCACACCTAGTGATCCCCGATGTCACCTCATTCTGCTGCAGCCTCTGGTGATTCTCACAACAAGGGGGTCACAACCCTGGGCCACTGGGCTGTGCAAACAGCTCTGCATCCCCAGGCACGCAGCACTAACTCCTACATCATAGAATCATAGAATGGTAAGGTTGGAAGGGACCTCAAGGATCATCTAGTTCCAACCCCCTGCCATAGGCAGGGACAAATTATGGCATCTCTCACCAGCTGGCACGCAGCAGCGCAAGCCCCCAAACTTGTGTCAAGGAGCAAAAGCTCTCCCTGGCCACAACAGTTTACCTTGAGACATTTGTTTGGGGGCATGCAAGTCTTTTAACATGGCTGCTTATTCATTCACCACGTTGATTTATAGCAAGGCATTCCTTCTGAGAGAGGGCAGCCTCAGCAATGCTGCTGCCCTGATTTCATGTGCCAGAATGAGACAGCCTTCACATCTAACAAAATTGAAAGAGCCTGGCCCCAGGCTCTGCTCATAAAGCATCTCTGGAGGATCAGCAGCCTCACTCCCTGTGGGAAGATCCCATGAGGAGGCCATCCCCAGCTCCCTGCTCATCTCTAATCCTGTTCTCTTTATGTCAAACATTTATCACGTTGCCATACAACTGCAAATGCAGCCTGAATTGATCCCCTGCACACCTTCAGTCCCCTGAGGGTAACAAGGAGGCCTCTCCTTCACAATTTCATAGGTCCATGATGTTATTTGATTAGTGTGATGGTTTGGGAGCTCCCCGCTCTCCCACACTTTGTAAAAGCCCCCAGACTAGACTCAGCCAGCTGGAAGTTAAGGACTGAAGCTCTGTTTACAGCTCAGCACAATGTACAAGCAGAGATATACACTATAGACAGGAATAGTTACAGACATAGACAAGTTAAAGGGAATACAGAAACACAACTCCCCTCCCAGAAATCCCCAGGAGGGGCTTCCAACCACCCTTTCACCTTCTTCCCACCCCTCTAACTTAACCCAGGGTCTGGCTTACATGCAAGGTGAGTTTGGAGGATCAGCCAGGGGAATTAGAAGGAAAGTGTGTAGTGAGGTTCTCGGCAGAGAGAAGAAAGCAAGAAGCCAGACAGCCTGAGACTCTCTGGGAGACAGTGCCTTATCTATGTTTGTGTTCTTATTCTTAAACATCTCAGCAAGCCTATAAGTGAAGCAGACATCACCATTGTTTGCTTTTCACAGCCTATAATCTCATTTTCTCCATTAAAATATTCCAACTAGCCTCAAACCAGCACAATTAGCAAGCTCTTTCCCAGAGTAACTGGTATTGAATTAAATACAGAAGGAATTGATAACCACAGTTTTTAAGACTGACTGTTAAAGTGCATTGCAAGTGACTTAGAAAGTATCCATATTTCAGCCCCACTTAGAAGCACGGGCATCCTTGAGCTACCTTAGATGCAGTAAAATGCCAATGAGTACCACAGCAGTGGGGCTGGAAGAGCTAAGGTGCCAAGTGCTCAAGCCTGGATGCCAGCAGAGCCCTCTGCTCTTTGTTAGCCTTTTACACTTAGATAACCATGCTCCACTCTGCAGGACTTACCAATCCCCACTGCTTCTGTAACTGCTCAAGTCCAAAAGGAATAAATAATGGACCAAACTAGTGAGAACCTGTGATGGTTTGGGAGTTCCCAACACCCCACACTCTGTAAAATTCCCCAGACTAGACTCAGCCAGCTGGGAGTTAAGGACTGAAGCTCTATTTACAGCTCAGCACAATGTACAAGCAGAGATAGACACTA
>VWZE01020439.1:0-51187 GCA_013396675.1 Eubucco bourcierii
TAAAGAGGATGGGGCCCAGTACTGATCCCTGGGGATCCCTCCCTTGTCTATTGGCCAGATGATGTGTTTCCCTGGCACTGACCATCATGGTGCAATGTTACAGTACTTTTCAAAACCGCTTTCAGCAGCGACTGCAAGGAAAGTCATGCCTACCTGCCGGCAGATTGTGACATGCCAACCACAGAGTTTTTCACAATAAATAATCCATATATATGAAACAGTTTTCTGAGGGGCTTGGTACTTTCAGACAATCTGTACCAGCAGCTTTCTGCTACTATATACAACAATCCTTGAAGCTTTTACCTGGTAAGCTGTCCATCTCATTGCAAGGAGTAGCAGTTTTTCTTCAGTTGCCTTCCAAGAAGTTAAAGACTTCTATGCCTGAAGTCTGAGGGAACAGCTGGACCCAAAGCAGCTATCCAGCATGGGTGAGTTTATCTCCAATTGTTATGTTTTGACAGAAGTACACTAGGTACAAACACATCTCAGAAGTGGGGCTTAAAGTGCAGTAAATCAGTGAATTTGTCTTCTGAACAAATGACACATCCAAGATTAGTGCATTCTCAGCCTGTGCTGCTTTATTGCTAAAAAAAATTGTATACAGGTGCAGAGTTTCCAAGTTCATTTTTAAACAGTTCCTCTTTACAGTGTCAAAATAATAAAATCTTGAAATCCTCAAAGATGCATAGATATAAAAGCAAGCTGCCTTTTGGAAAAAAAAAAAATTTGCAGGGAGACATTCTTTCACTGTTACCATGTAAAACACATGTGCAATGGGAGTACATAGTTCTAATGACACCAGTAATTTCCTCCACTAATACATGTGAGCATGCTCTCAGAAGTTTAAGAAGTATTTTCTAACCTGGTTTTTAAGTACTAAGGTAATTTTCCAGGACCTATAGCTAATACTTCTCCTTCGCTTCTATACTTTACAAAAAAAGGAGGATATCTTCACTGACATCTTAAAAAAGCTTATTGCCCAGGTGTTATATTGAAGGGAATAAGCACTAACAAAGGACACAACTGCTTACTCATCACATGGAAAAAAGACAAGTGTTTAACAGGGTTTAAAACCATGCAGAGTCTTCTAAAGAACACTCACTAAGAATTGCATGACCATGGTTAGCTGCTAACTTGTTCTACAAATTCCCTTTTTGCTCGAAGAACAGTGTTGGCTCAAAGCCTTTATTCTGGTCTCGTGTATATTTTCTCTTTCGACGTTCCGACCTTCATTTGGCAATACTTGTGTAGCTAGAAGGAGCATTCATGAGAAAGACACAACCCCCAATTCTAAACCCAAATCACAGTGCTTTATGGATGGTTGGCTATGAAGTATGAACAGAAGTTAACTTGACACACAATTTCTTCCTCCAAGACATTTCCTCTTTCTACTTAAAGAAAGAGGGACAAAGCCTCTGTACGTGGAGAAGTGTTCTGCACAAGTCAAGCCCACCTAAAAAATTAAGCTAAGCTAGAAGTATGTAACTGTAGTAATAAGCTAGTATTCTATAGGTTTGAATGCAAGTTTCAGTTTGGAGAACTATTAGTGATGTAGGCTATGCCACACGGTCTATGGTACTGGCAAACTGCCAGCAGAAAGTCACTGCATAATCCACTACAAAACCTGGGAAATGTTACAGAGAACACACTAAAGGTTTACAGAAAGATGGCACCCAAATTCCCTTTTATGTGCTAAGTGAAGGAAAAAAAAAATACTGTTGCAACCCGTGTTGCAAAAGATAATGACCTTCAGTGATCAAATCTCATTTTTTGTTTTTAAAAATCTCTTTAAAGAACTTAAAAAATATACAAGATTACCAGTATTTTCAGGTTCATTCCTGCAGGTGCCATTATTGCTGGCTGGTACCAGTATGCTTCAGTACAGCTGCCTATGTGGCTAAGAGAGTTACCTGAAAATACTGTCTATTAAAAAGCTATTCAACACCTGAAATATATGTAACTGTGCTTATTAATTTCAGCCTTCTCCTGATAATTTCTCTCACCACACCTAAGTTTATTACCTACTGTCTAGCAAACACTACACTCAATTCCAGACTGTGTTTTCCGTCATTGTGAGTTTTTGTGTTTCGTGTTTGGTGGGTTGATTTTTTTTTTTTGTCCACCAGTTGCTCCCCCCTACACCTTGTAAGAAACTCTGCACCCTTTTCCTTGCTACAGCTGCAGCAGGTGAGAAACCTCATCTCGCCCTTAAACATGCTTAGTTCATGCCCTGTTTTTTAACATGCTCAGGGCACTAAGATGAACCAGACAAGAGGTTTATAAAGGCGAGTTCTTCTGATCCTGGTTCCTGATTTACAGTTTTGGTGCCATGCTTCTGTCCCTATCTGTACATTCTGCCCCTTTCTCTACAGGGACAGGACATTCTCTAAAAAAAACAAAACAAAACCAACATTTGAGAATCAAAGCAGGAAGTTCAAGCTATTGGTATATTAATTACTATTGCTTCATTATGTATAGATGCATATCTCAATTTACTGGTAATAACTACGTTACACTAGACATTTTGAATCATGCATAATTAGAATACTAGCTCTAAGATTTGGTTTGTGGGCCTGTGCCGCTTTCCTTCGGTTTCTCCATGCAGTTTTTCATGCCCAGGGCACTGCAAAACTAGCCACCTTTTACTGACCTGAAAACACTCACTTGGAGGGGAAGTGAAGAGAAGCAGACAGGATTTACACAGGATACACTAAAGAGTAAGTTACCTCTTAACTGTGCAAGGTGTACATCTTAGGATATCTGCCTGTATTACAGCCTCGTACATGGACTTACAGACACAGACTTGTTCCTGCTTGCACCCTCAACAGATACTTTCTCTGAAACTCAGAAGGTTAGAGCAGACTGAAAGGGGACAGACATCAGAATCTATGGTCGGTGTTCTGCTAAAGGAGACGGTCTGGTTCAACTGCTGGCTTCTGTGTGTCAGGAAAAGTGCTACTGGAGCAAAATGCCAAATCCTTCAGGAAAAGAAATCAGTGGAGTCTAACCTGAACTGCCCTTATGCAGCTCTGTACCTGAACATCAAGCTGGGTTACTAGTTTTGGAGGAAGACCAAACAGTTTCCTAGGGGTGCAGGAAGCAGTTATTTTTAGCCTTAGTTATCCTCCACATTTTTTCCTTCTCTGCCAAAAAAAACCACACTAACAGATCTTGACAATGTAATCCTTGTGTAAAGTGTCAGAGTCCTGAAGTTCAGTACAATTTCTTCTCACTCATTCTCTTTGCGAGACTTTCTCTTTTGTCCCAGATTTGACAATTATCCTCAGTTGCTTAAGGTGCAATTCCTGAAAGTGTAATTCACAATTACACTTCTGCAGCAACACTATTCAGCCTGGAGACAGCACTGCCAAAGCAGGCAGGTCAGTACCAGTCTCTAACTACACTTCCACACCCCACACTCAAATGCGATTAGAAGCAGTGAAATCAAGAGGATTGGAGCAAAATCATGCCATAGTACATGAGCTGAAAGGCAAAGGGATTCCTTTTATTACCATGAAAACTAATTTCTTGCCAAGTAGCCCACAGAATACAGGTAATTGTTAGCCTGAACGAGGAAGAATATGCAGATAGTTTGCCTACATCAGTCTTGATTTCCTCCTCTGCTTCTCTGAATGAATAAGCCCTTGAAAAATTCTGTTCAGCCACAAAGTTCATACTTCTTAAGTGTAAGCATGACCATGTTTTCATTATTCTTCCACTATTATGTAAATGTACTTGCTGACCACAGACCAGAATAAATTTATTACTTATCCTATTGTAATTAGGTAACAATCAAATTAAATCCCCTATGGCAAGTTTCCAATTTTATCAATAATTCAAGAGGTGGAATTTAAGCTGATTACAGCCTTCCAGATCAATTAGCTTTCCATACACGCATTACATATTTGCCAATGCTTTACATTTAGACATTCTCATGCTTGTCTTGGTTACTTTACACTGTAAAAATGCTCACAGCTTTCACAGTCCCATTACTGACCTATGAAGAGCCCAAGGGCTTCACCCTTGTAATTTGAAAACATTAGAAGCCTCTGTAGAGCTGTAACTTACAGCCCAAATTACTTCAGCTTTCTAGAAAAAAACCCCAAGAAACAAACAAGAAACAGCCAGCTAGATCTGAAGCTCTGATGTAACAGTTCTGTTCATAATACATTATTGTCTGTGGGTCCATATTGTCTCTACAGGTTACAACTCTGCACTAAAAACAGTATCAACTTATGGGCATTTTAGAACTCCTGTGGCTCCTTTATGTGACCCTTTGAGACCAAACACTTGCAGAGGCTGCAGCTGTAGATCAATAAGCTTTTCTGCCACTAGAGGCTTCACAGTACTTGCCTTCACAAAACTTCAGATATCAACGGAAATCAATTAGGGTCTGAAACAGAGTTGTTTAGCAAGACTGAAATTATTTTATGCTTGAAGTAATACTTTCACAATTTTAGAGTTGTGTTTGGGATGTAAAAATGTTTTTGAGTGTCAAATGTTCTCTTTTGTCTATTATTTAAAGACTCTTCAGATTGGTCTTTTTAAACAAAGAAATAAAAAAATATACTTCCCACAATAAAAGCTTCTAACTTCAGAACCAGATTTTCTAACCAGCCAAGTATCTGAAAGGCTTTATTTTCTTCTTGGAGAAAGCGCAAGTGTTAAACTACCAAAAAAAAAAAAAAAAAAAAAAAAAAAACGGGGAAACTTCAGCTATCCTTTCAGAAAGAACTGTCTGCCCTTCCCCCAACACCCTCTGACAGTGCTTCAGACATGTGACAAAGTCAATTATAAAAAAAAATTTGTATCAGGTTCATTAAGTATTCAAGTGCCAAATTCCCTCCATTGAGAGGAATGTAAGAGGAATTCACCCATCTTCTCAGGAAGAGACTCCTCATGCAACTCCCTGCAGCACAGAGCGCCACAAACTCGTTTGGTTATTACCCACTTACTCTACTGTACAGCCTTGCTAATGCAAGTTATTTACTATCGCATGCAAAACAGTTATTGCTACTAAAGTTCTGTTTTCTTATTAAATCATCGTATGGCTTTGTTTGCATCAGGGATTCTTCCCCCTACATACTGTGCTATTTTGCATTCCAGTTTCAGAGGTATTTTTCAATTGATTCTCCCAAGCACTAAACTACTTCATTCAATGGTACAGCTACATCCATTTAGAATTGAAGCTAACTCTCAGCACAGGTCTCCCAGAGCTCTGCTGTAAATGGCCCAACTTGTCCAATTTTCTTGGAAATGTATCAGATGCAGAGGTTGGTTTGGGTTTGCTTTCTTTTTTTCCCCGTTGCACGGATTAAGTTTTGCACCCAAGTACACGCTTTATGATTAATTACTTTAGAGATATACTGTATCAAAATTACAAAACAAAGCTACCCATTTCCTCACTCTCTGTCATGGCCATTTACAGGTAGGTCTTAGGACAAAAAAAAAAAAATGCAGTATCCTCTCTAAGTTGAAAGAGAATTTTGTTCTTGTAAAAGAGAGAAATGGGTGAAGAGCAACACTGGTACTAAATAAAATACTTTTTCCTACGAAGTAAGAGGATGCCATCCAGAGAGCACTGCACATCTCAGGAATTGTGCCAGTCTCTGAGTTTGATCAGTCCAAGCTGCCCATTGAGTGTAAAATCATTTGGATCTCCCCTGGTCTAAACTTTCCTTCTGAAGAAAGCAGAGGGAGAGACAGAGACTACTAAAATTAAGCTTAGAGCTGGAAAGCAATACTGGAAGTTACCTAAAATACAGGATATTGAATTCTCAATAATACAGGGGTGGGGAATCTCTGATCCATAGGCTTGAGACAGCCTGCTGCAGAGATACAATCTGCAATGTTGTTTTTCAACAGCCCTTGACCTTATTCTGTTCTCTCTTATTATCACAAACATTAAGATGTATGTAAATGCAGGATCCACCAAGGTTGTTCAAGGGTTCAATAAGACTTCAGCCAAAAAAGGTTCCCCATTCCTGCAATAATGGATAAAAGTCTTCTACGCAAAATTGGCAAATAGCATCTTGCTGCCATTAACTTATTATACAATGAGGATAATGTGAAACTAGTTATAGTAATTGTAAGTCATATCTGGAAAAAAATTAGCAGAGATGTGTACAGAATGCACACAAACTCTCTAGCATATTCATACTCTTCTGAGTATAGCACAGGACAGCAAATAAGTTGAAAATGTTGCACATGGAAAAAAACACCTTCAACGAAGACTAAAGAGAGAAGAACCCAAGTGATAGAGATGAGAATTCTGGACACTTACATACACCAGCTTACTATTTGAGCTGGACATACAGACTACAAACAAAAACTTAACTATGATTCTATGAAGCCCACAAAGCAAACACATTCCACTTGTAAAGATAGCGTAGCCACTGTCAAAGAGAGGATACTGCATGTTTAGACCATGTTTGTGGCATTTCTATTGTATCCTTTCTATTGTTAATTACATTATCATCACTGTTGATTAATAAATTGTCACTCTGAAATTGTAAAAATACTACTAGGCTCATGCACTGATCCTAACATGGCACTACAGTTTGCTACAAAGCACTAATGCTTATGGAACTATACACATCTCAAAATGGAAGACATTGGTGATTTTGTTGTTTTCAAACAACTTGTAACATCATTTTGTCCACAAGTATTAAAATATATATATGTATATATATATGATCTATTGCACATGCCCCTTGTTTTTGTAGTCTTTCATGTGGGAAGATTTTCAATCAACAGAGCGAAAAAGTGAAGCAAGAAGAAGTAGGTTGAGGCAGCATTTCCTAGCACAGCAGTTTTATAAAGGTGCTGTCTGGAAAGGTGCAGAAAGGAGCGTTGTGTGTGGGTCTTCTGGGCATGCACTATGGGAGTAGATTCTTAGCCCTGCTAGAAGTATTATGTTCTAAAATCAGACCTGAATTGTGTGTGTTGTCACTTTGACATGAACGGGAGTCAGGAAAAAAAAGTCTGCAATCCTTTTTTCTTTTTTTCCTTTTACAATACAGGATTACAAAATGTTGAGGGGTTTTCCTATGGAAAAAGAAATCAAGGAGCTTAAACTGTCTATTCTCTAGTCAGACAAATTCTTAACTTTACATGTCCACAGAAACCAATCCCACCTTTCTGACTCCCAAGTATTTTTGACATCAAACTATGCAAGAAATAACTGCTAGCCTTAACATCAGAAGGATAATTATGGGCAGAAGGGAGTAAAGGAAATTGCCAGAACTAAAATCAGATGTTTCTTATGCTAGATACCTCCCCACCATATACAAGCCTATGACATTGACAGTATTTTCCATCATACAGATGGATCCTGCTTCTACAGACATCTGCATTAAATGCCACTGGTTTCAACATGAGGAGGCCCTGAAAGGAAGCATGCTTTTCTAGTTGACTGCAACGCCAGAAAATTCAGACCATATTCAGAAAAGAAATCTTATGTCCTTAAAAGAAGTCAGGCAAGCTGGTGGTTGCCTCAAGATCAATATAACCCTTATCACACACCATTTCAGTGCATCTCTCTGCTGATGACAGTTGGCATTGTTTTGATACACAGCATCTCACCCACCACTGTTTACCTCCCATGTCTGATCCTCTCTTATGGAAACAAAAAATTGGGTATGCTGTCATTAAATCTTACTGTTACAATGCAAGCCTAAACATAGACTTAAAGATTAGCATCAACACCAACCCTTGTCATTGCTTTACTGTGGAACCTGGACCCATAAAAGGTCACCACATTTCAAATGCCAAAATGCTGCCCTTGCAATATGTCATTAAGATTTAAGAAGGATTTCAATTGTTATCTTTTTCAGTCAATTTCAGGCTGTCTGGCTCTATCCAGCAGTTTCTAAAGGGAAAAAAAAACCACCACCCAAACCAGAACAAAACAAGTAACCTAAAACACTCCCCAAACCATGCTACTATCTCCCCAAACCTATTAAGAGAACCTATATACCTTTATTTGATCCAGATCTGAAAATATTCTTTTAAGCTAGTGAGTCACATTTCCTAAATCATAAGCTTGGAATAAGGTGCACTAAGAGCTCCAGATTGAAAGTGAAGAAGAAATCTTATTTGCCATATACAATGCCTTAGCAGGGAGCATGTAAACAAGATACACTCCCACTTCACAATGACAGAGAACATCCTATATAATCACAGAAGATGGAGACAAAGAACTTTGTGTAAACATGACAACAGATTGCATCTTGGTTTGGGAAGGAAGAGGAACCAGAAAAAGGCTCATCCTAAGTATTTCTGCTCTGTCTCAACTCACCGCTCTCATGTGGCTAACGGTCCATCCTCTTGGGCCTACTTCTGCTTAGGTGATGGAAACATACAGGTCATCTCAGTTCTCAGTCACAGAAAACTCAAAAAGCTGATTCCATCAGCAGTATGGAAAGATGTGCCAAAGAAACTGAGTGGGTAAATTTCAACTTTACACCTCTGGTCTCCTCCACCCCACCAGAATATAATTTTTTAAATAATAATTAAAAAAAAAAAAAAAAGTAGTTCTGCCTTGTCTCCTACTGCAGAATGTTTTTGTTCCTTTTGCTGTTGAGTATTCATAAAAAGCCAGAGGAAGAGAATGATTTTCATAAACCTAATCATTATTTTGTTATCCCAGAGGCCTCTAAAGCTTCATTTTTCTTCACTAAAAATGAAATGGTGCAGAGTAATTTCTCCTTCCGGTGTAAGCTCTTCATACCCAGCACTTACAAAGGTTTACACATGCAAATATGCATTTTGATCACAGACTGGGATGATGCATTTACACACTACAGACAAGGTGACTCCGCATTTGTTCCTATGAGTTAGCTGCTTTATGTGAGTTGACGCCAAGACATCTATCTACAAAGTCAAGCCTGGGTCTTGGACTTGAAAATACCTGTATGGGAAGCTGTTTGCTAAGTTTCTTCCTCACATCTGAGCAGAAAACATGTCCTGGTTTTCCTGCTGCAGCTTTTCATACATGTCAAGACAGTTTAACATAGCAATGCATGCAGACACTTTATCTGCTAGGAATTCCAATATGACACAGTGAAGTACTTAACCTTCCTAAAATGAAGCAGGAGACATCAGGGAAGAACACCAGCTTCCACTTGCATCTGATTACAAGTATTTCTCATTAAAACTAGAATGCAGAAAGCTGGATGAAGAGCTGGCATAGAAGACATTTCCTCAGGCAGACAAATGCTGATTTCTGTTACTCTGCTTTTGAGTTTTGATAAAACAGTGGGGTACTTCTGGGGGAGAATTCATCTGGTGGATCAAAATCGGGGTGAGATGGCTGAAATAGGGAAGTGGAGAGATCTTTGTTTGTTCAGCTCCGTGGAAGTGAAGGACAGGTTTTTGCTTGCTGGAAGAGAAACAAAGCCACATCTTGCTGCTTAAGAGGAAGCAAGAGGACCAGTTTCTCCTTGAATGCCAGGAAATTATCTGGAATTGCAAAATAAAAAGACAATGGGAGAGAGGTAGTTCAGGAATCATAATAAAATACGCTCGACATTAAAATGCCCATTGGTTCATTACTTTAAACACCTGACTCTAATAGATGAAATCAGACAACTTTACAAACTGCAGGCATCTATCCCTTGCCCTCTAGCATTTCCTAACTGCAGATGTCCAGAAGATGGCTAAGAAAATACTACAGAGACACTGAACTACACATTTACTCAGAGGCAACACACCCAATAGTCCTGTGTTTATTAGCTATGGAGCTTCTTAACTGTGGCTCCAAGAGATGTGACAATGTATACATAGCACCAGAACACACATTGCAGACAGAGTATATGCTGCTACAGCAGGTCACAGTTCAAAGACACACCATAAACTACCATCTAATTTAACAGAAAACTCTCAATGCTGTAAAGGAAAAACGCACTTAACGACAGTCGTAGAATTACACAGATTAGGTACTTCTTTTACTCCTCACTTAGCCCCAGCTAGACATACTTCATTAACTCATCTCATCAGTGATCTCCTGGCCTTTCATCAGAAAGTTGTTTTTCCCCTTTGCTGTCTCCTCCTCACATAGAAGAACACAAAGATAGATACTACTTTCTAATCCCTTTCTCTCTTCTGTCTTTTTCATTTTATTCCAAATTACCTTAATCCTTTACTTGATCAAGTTCAAAAATAACCTTCTGGTGACAACTTTCAACTCCTATGTTAGAAGCGGGGAGTAGATCAAGAAAACGGACACAGAGCATGTCATCATCGCTTCCTCTGAGGCGCTGAAATGCTTCAGTTCATCGTGAGCTTGACCATCCACTCTCACACTGTTACGAAGGTGGAGAAAAACAGACCTGTTTGTAGCGTAGCTGAGAACAGAATACAGCACTCTGTTACACACCTTAACTACCAAATTACCTCATGCATTGGAAAAAAAAAAAAAAAGTACAAATTAAAACTCCTAAAGTTGATTGAAATCCTTAGAAATTCTGACTGCACTATTTGCTAACTGGCATTTAGTTATGGGATTACTCTTCCAGTCCTATTGTTTAACAAATACAACTTTTAAGATAACTAGTCCAACCACTCCAAGTTAATCCAATTACACTATTACTGTCTCTTAACAAAGCAAAACAACACCATGTGATGGCAATTTTCACAGATTTAAAAGCATTTATTTGTGTTAGAATACACAGTTACATCAAAGTTTCTTTCAAGGAAAGCCCAAGCTGAAAGCTGACACTGTGGCAACATGCCACTTCTCTGAAAGCATCCTACAAAAAAATTATATCTTAATGATTGATGTCTCTGGACAAAAAAGAAAGAAAGAAAAAAAGAAAAAAAAAACCAACCTCAACCTGCCAACAAACTTCACAAAGTTTAATATCTGATATTTAAGTACCTAAATAATTTTGTAACTTTACTCACCATTATTTTTGATCAATCCATGTGCTCTTAAGTGAGTCTAGAGAGAAAGAGATGAACAAAGGAAATTAAATTTGCATCTAGGAAGCTACTCAGACCATACATGATCATCTGCACAAGTCAAAGGATTAGCTGTAACTTCTATTGTCAGACATTCTACCTAAAACATGCTGATGTTACTTTTTCAGTGACCGTAACAAGCCTCTCCTTTAGTTTACGGGAAAGCATGGTGAATTGGGCCCAAGTACAGAAGACCCAGGACTGCCAAATTTTAACTAACAAGCTGGGGAGGAAAAGCACCTACTCAAAACAAGCCTGGAAGTCTTTTGCTCAGAACCATCCTGCTTCCTGGAGTAAAATCTTTTCTCCACAGAATGTAGTTTACACAGCACACAGCAGTCACTTCCCTTTTTCCCTGGAATTTGTTGATTTCTACTTTACTGAGAACAGCCTACAGCTCAATTACGGATACAACTGCACCAAAATGACTTCGTAACTGTGCATAGTTTGAAGATAAACGACTTTTTTACAGTAAGCTATCATCAACAGACGCACTTTTCAGTTTCACAGGAACTGAGATGGACACAATTTCAGTCACCAGTAAGGCAAGAATCTCTTTCATGTTCATGACAAACCACTGTATCAAGGAAGCATAATGACTGTTCTCAGGGATGCCGAGCTGATGGCCTAACTAGAAGAATAATGGGTTGCTATAAGCAGAACTATCTTATCACACAGAACTTGCATTATTAAAAGCTCCCAGTATCCTCACCAGAGAATTACCAGCTTCTACACTCCTGCACAACATAGCATTTCCACAAGCAGCAAGGACCTGCATATTCAGATAATCCACAGGCAGCAGATAATCCCTAATCCTGTATTTCAGGATAGTTACACCATTCTCACACTGTCAATTATGACCATTCCTAATCAAGTGCTCCCCTAAGAACCTGCTAAGCACTATGTAACTTTGAGAGATCTAAGAACCAACAGCAAATGATTTACAAAACAAATTTCTGCTACAACTTTTTTTTTCCCCCAATTATCTTTCTACAGTAACAAAATGCTAGTTTCCAGGAACTTTAAATCTCACATTCAGATAAGACAACTTCTCTGATACTGGCAACTAAGTTCATGAATTCTGAAGCAAAAAAAGATGGAAGAAATACCTCACAAATAAATTTACCAGCAAAACTGCAGTATCCATCTTTTCATACAGATCAACAAGTCCTACTACCAACACATAAATGCGGGGGGAAAAAAAGTCTTCTGACATAATTAACACACTGTAATTGGAAACTACATTTAAACCAATCTTGTACAGCTATGCTACCAAGTTTCACCCCACCACTCACACTCTGGTTTAAAGCATTCAGTTTTAATTACATGGGTCAGCAAAAACTGACATTTAACAGAACTGGTTTTCAAAAATACTACCTTTCTCTCTCTCTCTCACGTGCACACACACACACACACAAATGCTCCAGGGGATAAGCAGAAATAATAGGAACATGGAAGATGATTTCTCTTCTTTACAGCCCAAGAAGTTTGTTAGGAAAGAAAGACCTAGAAATAGTTTTACGTGGAAAGACCAAGACAGGAAAATTTGAAAGTTAAAGGTCCATGTGAAGATAACAGAAAGCAAAATTAGCATGACAGATGTCCACGAAGGTTTTTCCAGTGGGTTCAAAAGCACCAAATTTAACTGTGAAAGCTGACAATGGCAAAAACTTAAATCATAAACACAAAATAAAAGAGTAAGACTCGTGCGACTGGAGAAACAAAGGGGTTGTGCGAGTGTGGAGGCACCAAAAGGAACACAGAGCAGGAATACTTCTACAAGGGCTTGTGTTATCAGTGCTCAGGTTAGCATGTCATCGAGACCCTCAGCACATGCCCCCTGCCACTTTGGAACTCGCCCAGATCTGGAGACAAACACTGACAGTCCACTGAGTGGGACAGTGTAGAGACAGAGACCACTGTCACCTCCAAAAGGGCACACAAAGATGTATCTCACACTTAGAATGGCTGGTTGGCTGCCTGCCTACCTAGAGGCCAGAAGACATAAGGACCTGTCAGCTGATCTCTACAGAGGACCCTGGAGTTTGTGTCCAGACATTAGCAAAACACAGACGGACTTAAAACACCCCTGCTATGGTCCCTGGTTGCTGGATAAGCATCTTGGGCTCTGTACGCATTCTGCCACTCATGAGATTGTGAGCCTGAGTGTTTTGTTTCACTTTATATTTTAATTAAAACCACCTTCCTCGCCTACGAGGTTTCCAAAGGGTATCAGCTATGCTTGGTAGAAGGTTCTAACAGCACTTCCTGCAGCAGCAGAGAAAATAGGGACTGTTTTACAACTGAGCTTTCTGTTCCATGATACATGCCACCACAACGATGTGGTCCTTCAACACTCCTCAGGCAAAGAAACATCACTTCCTTTGCATCCCATTTTAGATAAATCCTCTTTCACATAACCTCCAGCGCATCAGCACTGGCTTCAAACACTGCTCCTTTTCTAGTTTCTAAGAATGAATGTAGGAGGTGTTCAAGAGATACTCCTGAAGAGAGATCATTCTTCACATATCTGTTCTGAAGTTTTAGTCTTACTTCACTTTTTTTGACACTCCTGAATGACAGGTCACCATCGTGAGGTGCATAGCCTCTTTCTGCACACCTTCACACTGCAGACTCACAGCACCATGCACAGGATGGTAAAGCAGTGCAGAGTTGATCTGACACATACCAGCATAAAAGAAAATTTGAATTTTATTTTTATTTTTTTAGATATTCTCACAGCTCTTCCACAAAGCAATTAAGAGTAAATATTAATCCAGATGAATTTACTTACTGCTAAAATAGTGTACCCCTTCACATGAAAGAAAGCTGATAGCTCATTATTCTCTTAATGAGAATGTAAAGCAGATTTATCTTTATATGCAATATGCCAAAGGCAAATCCCCTGGCATATTTTAACAGTTCATACACAGACATGCTTAAGTAGGAATATTAATCAGCAGCAGCACACTGTGCCTTAATGTTATGCTGCTCATAAGATGCTATTTCTGTTACTACGTGAATAATACAGCACATGAAACTGGTACAATGTTGCTTAGGATCTTTTTTCTCGTAAAAAGCTACTCCTTTCAGAACTAGTGGTGACAAGCACATTTCATCTTATTTCTCTTGAGCTACTTCACCAGTTACAAGCTACTTCATTATTAGACCATGGAAGATAAGATGCCGCAAGATCTAAAGCTTTGTTTCCCATTTAACCACTTTGATTCTTTACCAACGCACTGGTTGAAAATGCAGTCACTTAGAATCCTATGACACACTCAAGATTTAAAACAGTGTTATTAAATCTAGAACAAAATTAATCTCATGCTAGTGACAGGAACGTTTTTGCTTTGTGACAGTAATCCTTCACCTTCCAGCAAGCAGACCCCTCCCCTCTTTTTTTTTTCAATTTAAACCAACCACCTTCCTATACTACAAAATACCTATAATAACTTTGAAAAATCAACAATACTGCATGCTATTAATACGAAAAGGCAAGTTTTTAGTAACACTTTCACTTTTCATTATGTTCAAAGTCCTTTTCACCTTACTAACTACAATTCCATGAATTCGTAAGGCTACGATGAATTGCACTATAACCGCTTCACTCTCCATAAGACTTGTAGATGTATTTGTGCATTCTGATTTTGCCAATTGCCTTAGAAGCCATCCCCTTTGTGCAGTCCTGTGCCAGTACGGCATAAAGAAAAGGATACAACTGCTCAGATTAGCAAAATCCATACAGCTCTCAGATTTCACGAAAAACAAGGGTAACAGAAGAGTAACTACATCCAGTGCTGTGTTTGTAGCCGAAGATGGAAAGGTTAATTTTGGATAATACATTTCGGTTTCTCTTCTCCACATAAGCTGGCAGCTGCAGCTATTCGCCGACCGCACATCCTCAGTGGTTCCCAACTCGGCGGCAGGGTATTGCTGTGCAGGGCACAGGCTCTCCCTCCCAGCCATCTGCCGCAGCCCGTGCCCGCTGCCGCGGCATACCCTCGCCTCTCCCTCCCAAGTTATTCAGACTTTACGGTGCAGCGGGCAGATCGAATTGGCTCGGTTGCCACCCCCTCACCTTCACCGTCCTCGACGGGCACCGGCCGTCACCACAGGGACTCCTCCACCCCAGCCCGGGGACATTTCAGCACGAAGGCGGTGCAACCGCGAGGCGAACAAACAGCCACCCAGGCTCTCTCGCCGACCCAGCCCTGACTCCCTCCGCGCCTCAGGAACCGGCGAGCGCGAACATGCCCGGGCCCAGCCCAATCACGGAGCAGGACTAGGAGGCGGGTGCCCGGGTGCCCGGGCCCAACCCAATCACGGAACGGGGCACTAGGCACTAGGCTGGGTGCGGTCCTACACCAGAGACCGTTGTTTCCCGCCGCACTCACCTGAGCGCGGCCGAAGCCGCGGGGCCGCGGCCGGCCCCGGCCTCTCAACCTCTTCTCTACTCCGCCATCTTCCCCTCCTTACCGCGGCCACCCGGCGCGGGGCTCGCAGCGCCCGGCGACGCCGGACCCGCCCACTCAGCCACAAGCCTATTGGATGCCGCACCGATGCATCAGCCGTCCAGTTCTGAGGATGATTGGTCAATATTGCTGTCCATCGAGGAGGCTCGCCTCCCGCCTCCAAGGCTTTCCCTTCTGATTGGCCGCCAGGAGAGCAGACGCCCGGGAAAGGATTGGCTCAAGCCGCGCAAGCAGAGCTGGTCTGGGCCGAATCCTCCGGTGACCTCCACAAGCTCTTAAAGGAGCCACTCACGGAGCGGAAAGGGGTGGGAACGACAGCCCCGTGCCACCCGAGGGCGCCCGCGGGGCGAAGAACGTCAGTCTCTCGGCCCCGGCCATCCAGCTGTCCCAGGGGAGAACGGGGCGAAGGGGCCCGCTCGGGCAGCGCTGCCAACACCCGTCTGGAGGCGCGGGGAGCAGCCCAGGTCCGTGCGGCTGTCAAGCGGCCGCCCGGTCATCCCTTCACTCGCAGGCGCAGCCCGCTCGGCCAGGCGTTCCTCTGAGATCCCCCGCCTGTGACGGCCGCTGACGGTCCGGCTACTGCGCCCGCTCGCTCGTCCTCCATTTCACCGCGCAGCAGCACCCTTTTCCCCACAGCCAGCGACTGCCAGCCCCCGGGCTGTGAGTGCGAAATCCCGGCTGCAGCGCAGCACGGCCGCGGTTCTCAAGTGATCGTGATTACTGTGAATTACTGCCTTTATTCATTTTGCTAGCTTTTGTGTCATCTGCCAAAATTACGTGGCGGGTTTTTTTTGTTTTTTTTTTTAAAAAAACACCAACTGGTAATTTTACACTTCAAGCTGACGGGTGAATGCACTGAAGAGAAAACGCGAAAAGAAACGCCCCCATTTAACTCTGATTCATCAAAGGCAGCTACTACCAGCCCTTTCATCTGAAATCTTAATCCACTTAATGCACACATTTCTACTACGTGGTGTTTTAGTGCAGACCATCAACTTAAACGCTTCTGCCAACTTCAGAGACTTTCAAAGACGTGAAAGCAGAATTTTAAAGCAGTTTTCTATTTTAACATTATGGAAATTAATACTATTTTGACTCCTGCTCTTCACAACTCCAATCCAGTATTCAGAGTCTTTTGTTTTATCCACTTCTGCTGCCAAGTTAATGGGCCTACAGCTGTTTCAGTTAACGGATCTGCTACCTCCAGTACCGATCAGCGATCAAATCTATTTTTGCTTTCTGTAGTCTTCCTAATACTCCCAACACTTAATTAAAACTGTAATCATAGATTTCTGTAGCAAACCATCCAGAAATTCTCAATTAAATTGAAAGCATCTTTGAAAGTAAGATTTTAATTTCCTATTTGCCAGTAGACTGGAAAATGGCTTGTCTGTACTTAAATACCTATCTCTTCTATTGCTTTTTTTTCTTTTTCCCAAAAGATGAAAATAGTAGGTAGTTCTTTGACCTGATAATCTTTTCCCTCTTCCAGACTAATTTGCAAAGATGATCCTTGTTTTCAAGAAGACCTAAGATCATTTCTGTATGTGATAAAAATATGCTGAAATACTTTTGTGGAACTTTGTTTACACCTGTACAGCTTAGCTTTGAACAATTTTAAATTTATCATTTTAGTGCAGTGCACCTGTTGGAGTACTTGTGTTCACCTTAGCACAAAATAGCTGATGGCTAAAGCAGGGGCTTACAAGGACAGATGTCACAAGTAAGCTCTGGCATTCTATACTCTTCATTTTGGAAAAAAAAATGCTTCAACACTATCAGGACAGGGAAAAAAAAACCAAACAGCCAGGTCTAGAACCACAAAGAGGTGTAAAGCTCATGTTGCTATGGGCTAAATGCAGTATTAGGAGTGTGTGTCCTCCTGAGTCTCATGCGTTGCACTAGTTCCCTCTAACAGCAGAATAAAGGGTTGTTAATACTCTAGAAACAAGCTCAATTATAAGAAATTGATCTCCAAGGCCTGCTAGCTCCCTTCTACTGATATTTAACTTTCCAGTCACTAGAGAATAGTGAATACCATACAATAATACTTTTGGGGACTTGGTTTGTGTTTTGAGGGTCTTTATATCATGGAAGGTTTATTTATGGACCGTTAAATACAATATCCAGTCTCACTGGGGCAATAAGGCACAACTGTAGGTTATAACTACATAGACAGGAGAGAGCAGTACCTACTTTAGAGCAAATCACAAAGCCTGCAAACAGCTTCTTAAAAATATTTTTCCCTCAATCTGTTCATATTTTTACATTCCTATTTTACATGACAGTCATAGAAAACAGCAATGGTTTTCTCATACAGAGTAAAGGCTTTTAATTTATGTTTCTTTCTGGAACTATGCCACACTCTGCAAAACACTTTGCTTTGCAATTCCTTAAAACAAATTGAAATTCCCTCAGAGACCTGCATGTTCAAGTTAACATTAAAGAAACTGAGAGAGGAAAAAAAAAGGAAATGGACATTTGAGAGTAGCTTGAGACTGGTAAGTGTTTATAGAAATGTTAACATGACACAGAAGCAGTTGTAACACTGATTCTTCAATAAAGAAGCTCCCAAGACTTTTTGGTTTTATTGGAAAAAACTCCCAGGCTATAATGCTCCATCTGAGCTAGATGAGACTACCAATCTAGCCACAGAAAATTTTATTACTATTGAATCTGTAATAAATGTTCTCTTGAATTTACCAGCATTATATTACTCATCTTGCGCTTGCAGAGAACTTTGTGTAGAAATATATCCTGAAATATTAAGGATAAATATGTATTTCCCCAAATTATATTTTTATGCCACAAATCTCATAAATACAGCTACTACTCTCAACACAAACCTAACAGACCAGGAGTTCCATGCTGGAAAATGTAAATAATTGGTGATTATCCAGGTCACTAGGATTAATTAAAAAAAACATGTCAGTACTCTGTTACATGGCACTGGGGGCAGTGACAGAACTACAAATCCGGATTTTGGCATGACTGGTTTTCTTGCATTATGTACACTGGTAAACAAGTTTATACTTTCAGAGGCAAAACCATCCTGGTGAGGAGAGATCTTAAAGCAAAGCAACCTGGAGAGGGCACTTGATGGTCCACTAGCTATCAAGCCCACAAACTACTCAAAGGAACAAACCAAGTTTCTGCATTTGCTGCTGGAACAGTTTAAATTAATTAGTGCAGAATCCCTATTCCTTTTGAGGATACCACAGCCTGTCTCCACAGATGAGAATCTATTGTCCCTGTGAATTCATCCCACAACCAATAAAATCTATTCACAGAACACTGATGTACTCTAGGTTATCATCATGCATTCAGTGCTAGTTGTACAACAAAGCCATAGAAATGGAGAAGTCCTCAAGTAGAAAGCTGATTTAGAAGCAGTGAAGAAATGAAAATCTGCATGTAAAGAGCCAAATGGGGACAAAAAAGGCAGCTGTCATGTGGTGTTACTACTGGAAGCAAAAGTGATTCATTATCACTGCACCTAGCATTTGATTAGATGCTTGTCTCCAAAATGTTTCTGAGGGCACTTCTGTGGTGTGTTCCCATTTTTCCATTCTCAGATTCAAAGCTCAGAAGAATCAGTTTGTAGATTAAACAGCAGTATGTAAGGAGAGACATTTTGGCTGAAACAGTAGTGCAGAAAGAGACAAGGGAGAAAGGGTAAAAAAAATTGAAGGAAAATATTATCTTTTTCTTTTAAAAATGCTCCTTTCCAAGTTGCAGGGCAGCCATTTCCCTTTCTTCCTGGTGCACAGGGAATGTTCACACTGGTAGAACAAATCAGGGAGAGGTTGGAGATGTATTATTCACCAGTAGCAATGCTCTGGGAGAAGGTGCTAAGGAGTAAATGAAGTTCTATTCATTACGTAGTAGGGGTAGAAAAGAATAGGTTCTCCATCCATCAGTGAAGAAATCGAATGCTCATTTTCTGCTCTACGTCCACCTTCTCCAAAACCTGCAATAAAATTCAGAAACAGCCACTTAAGTTACTGCACATACTTCTCTCCTACAAGGTTTCTTACTCTAGTGTAGAGGAAATGTACGGAAACATGGGATGTGTTCAATTTGGCAGGCCAGCCTTTCATCTAGAGGTTGCTATTTTTCCTTCTGGACTAAAGTCCTTCCAAGGAAAGAAACTTCATTCATTTAAGCTGGAAGAACGCTGTCAACCAAAATGTAACTAATGCAATTTCAGTTCACCAACAGCCCAGAAAGGCTTGAATTTCCAAAATTAGATTGTGTGGGAAACTGAAGGGAAAACAGAGTAAAGGAAGTGGCATGAGCTAAAAAATCAAGACCACAGCAGTGCTAACAGATAAAACTAGAGTGGCAACTTCACTCAACTGCTGTTAAGACTGAGGTAAAGACATTGGTCTACTCTAGGCTTCAGTGTTCAAAGATACAAGCAATTTAAGTTTGAAGAGACCTCTGAAGGTCTTTCAGTTCAACTCACTTAAGTCCTATCTGGCCCTGCTTTAGCAGATCAGGTTGCTCAGGGCCTTCTTTGTCTAATTAAGTTTTAAATATCTCCAAGGAAGGAGGTTCTACATCTTCAGCAACTACAATCATTCTTTTAGTTAAAAGCTTTTCCTTACAGCTAACCAGGATTTCCCATGTTACATCCTGTTTCTGTTGCCTCTTGTCCTGTCTTTGTCCACCTCCAAGATCCAATCTGGTTCCTCTTGTCAATAACCATTCCTTCAGGCAGTTGAAATTGTTCTGCTGTAGGACAATTTTCTCCATGGACTCTATAATGGATCCTTACTATTACCTATTTCTGACTAAGAAAAGATGTAATTCAAAGGACTTAGGAACTTAAATTCTGATAGTACCTATGTTGCTGACTACAAGTGAAAACAGATCAGCACAGAATATAGTAGAATCACTCTGCTGTAACCATGCCAGTCAGGCTATCAGTATAGCAAAAAAGTGGTTGCAAAAGAAGTGAAACTTCTGCAGTATATTCAGTGCTCTACCTTATGGAAGACTAGAAATAAATATATGGACTAATTTATTAGTACTCTGACACCATTAAAAAAAACATTCTGATAGAGGGGGGAAGAGCTAGCAGAAGGTTTGCTTTGCCCAGATGCAGGCAAGACTGTTTAAGTGACATCCTCTCTGCTTCCATTTGCATTGAAGTCTGAATGACTTGCCCATTACTGAGCAGTTTCATTGAGTCATTAAGAATCTACTTTACGAACCTTCACAAACTCTGCAAAGGAGATGGCACTGTCTCCATCTTGGTCAGCTTCCTGGATTGTCCTGTCAGCAATGCTACCCAGCTGCTCATCTGAAATGTTTACACCAACCATCATCCGTAATACCTGTAACATATAGAAGTCCCCAGATACTTGTTTTTTAAATACAGAACTAACAATTATTGACACAAGAACAGAAGTAATCTTAGTGCTGGTTTTCTTACGTATACCATCACAGTAACATCATACAAGAACAACCCTGGAGGATTTCCACAGAAGTCAGGCAGATTTCCATTTGTCCTTTGTACATTAAGGCTTTCAGGAAGGACAGTTTCCTTTTGTTGCCACCTTTGACACAGAATCCTGTTATTTCATTAGGTGACATGAAAAGGTAAAAGCAGGAAAAAGGTTTTGATATTAGGAATTTAATGTGTTTTGTTCCAATGGTGTTGTCTCCTTTTTTCTCCCCCAACCCCGGCCTGGTTTTGGCTGGAATAGAGCTATTTTTTCTTCTTAGTAGATAGAGTAGTGCTGTGTTTTGGATTCAGAATGGGAATTGGTATGTGAAGAATGTTGATAATATATTGATGTTTTCAGTTGTTGCTAGGAAATCAAGGACTTTTCAAGTTCCCATGTCTTGCCAGGGTGCAGTGTGCAGGTGCACCAGAAGCTGGGAGTGAGCACAGTCAGAGCAACAAACTAAAACTGGCCAATGGAATATTCCATATCATACATCATCATGCTCAGTATATAGACGAAGGGAAGCTGGGAGCTTCCAGGACTGCGATTTAAGGATTTTCTGTGTTCCAGGATTGCTAGCCTTGAACAGACTGGACATTGGTAAGAAACTGCATCATGTATTACTCATTTGCTTATTCTGTTATTACTACCAGTATCATTATTATCTTATTTCCATCATTATATTATTTTTATTTCAACCTACAAGTCTCCTTACCTCTACCTCTCTAATTTTCTCCCCCTGCTCCCTGGGGCAGGGTGAGTGAGCAGCTGTGTGGTGCTTGGCTGCCAGCCAGACTCAAACCATGACAAAAAGACACTACATCTGAGTACCTGCTGTCAGAGATAGCAGCCTTCAGGGATCTTGGAAATACATATGGTCTAACAGTAACTGCTGGTACTCTCTACAGTTTGTGAAAGCATTCTCTGTGCAGATAGGAGAGGGCAGTTACAGTCAAAAGGAAATCCTTGTCCTACATCAGGAACCACAAATTGCCATGTCTGCATCCCAGAATTAGTAATATATAATTACACCCAGCTCAAGCCTAGTTTCATATATATGCAGCACTGATGAACTTTGATTACCTTGGCTGCAATTTCAGGAAGTTTTATGAGATGCACAGAGGATCAGGCAAACAATCTAACCCACATCAAGGACTGTCCCTGTAAAGCCCTGTTAAAAGCACATTTGAAAGATGCAGACGGTAGTTCCTAAAAGGCTTAGTGTATTTGTGCATATTTCAGTGTCATTTCCATCAGAACCTGCTTAGCCTAAGGCTGGTTTTAAAGGTGAATTGATCATTCCCAGTCTGATAGAGTAGCCTAGGCTACCAAAGGAGATTAAAGTCTCATACCATATCTAAAGCTTTAAACCAGAGATAAGCTATTAGCCACCAAATTCCTTCATGAGTTCTTTTGAGAAGACTTTAACTCCCCTCTTTATTCTAAATGGGTATGAGGTCACAGAGTAGGTCATGGAGTCATTCAAAGCACCCTTGTGCTATTTACCTGAAGAAGCTCATCCCTGGAAATCTTGTCATCTTTATCTAGATCATATAACCGAAAAGCAACTACAGGAAAGAAAAGAAAAGGAGAAGTTGTTTAATTCAAGTGCCACTACTTTTCTTTATAACACATTTAACTTAAAAAAAAAAAATCAACACTAAGTAGTCATAAATTATTTTATGATAAATGATAATTGCCTAGTTTTATGGTAATTTAGAATTTTAATGCTCAGTTCCACAAAGTGTTATTACCACATACAGGAATAATATTATTACCAAGAAGTGAAAAAAGACCCCTTACTTAAGCACTCTGTACACACTTGCTCGGAAACACTCTGCTTGTAGAGGTATTTCTCCAAAGCCTCAAGCCATGGGAAATATAATTAATTACCTCTCAGATAAAGGATTGAATCTCCATTCAGAGACAGCCATTGTTACATTACCGATCATTCTCTTCGACTCAGGATGAGATATGACAGAAATTTTAAGTGCTCTAAGGACTGTTGCCAACTTTGATTAGCAAGCAAGAGCATTCTGCTAATATCTTGTAGGCAGACAACCAAATACGCAAGAAAGTACTCAGTCAAAGGTGAGAAAAAAGCACTATGTTATATGGAAGACTGGAGGAAGCAGCAGGACAGAAAAACAAAACCAACATGTTCATATATGGAAGGAAAATTTCTAAGTCTGAAGTAACTTTGGATGCAAACCACTTTGAAACACTTCTGTTATGAGATGTCTGGAAAAAAGAGTACATTATTTGAGAGTCAATCAATTCCACCAGATTCCATATATGAATGGGTTGATTGTTGACATTCTGAACAGGTAAGCTTACAGGTTAATTATAAATTAAATAAATCAGATTGTAAGAGGATATCATTCCTGCTCTACTCTGCCCTGGTGAAGCCTCATCTCCCAGTTCAGGAAGGACAGGGAGCTGCTTGAGAGAGTCCAGCACAGAGACACAAAAATGATTAAGGAAGTTGAACATCTTCCTTATGAGCAGAGACTGAGGGATCTGGGGCTTTTTAGCTTGGAGAGGAGAAGACTAAGGGGTGACCTCATTAATGTTTCCAACCCCTGACATTCTGTGATTCCACAGAAGACCCAAAGCCCTTTCATTGCCTTCCAGGAAAAAAGAAAACCAGTTACTTCTACAGGAAGGTTCACATTTCTTACAGTGCAGTTTGTTACTTCGGCTGTTCAGTGGTTCTGGTCCATTCTGGTCTTTGCTCTTTTCGTTGTCTTCTATGGGTCGGAAGTGTGCCAGTGTCCTCATGAATCCACGGAAATTCACCTGGTCCTCTCTGCATAAGCATTTCAGCAGGTCAGTTTTAGCATAGCTTATATGGGTTTTTTATTTCAGTAAAGGGTGTGAATATAATGTCTAAGCTATTACTATCATGCAGACTCTTCCACTCCTTCCTCCCCAGGGTTTGGCTGCCAATGCTCAAATGCAGCTCTGATACAGTGCAGTTGCAATGTGGGATCATGCTGTTGTGTTAAAAGGGAAGTTGAAGAACTTTAAAGACTCCCCTCTCCTTGCCTGCAAGCTCTATTTCAGTTCAAGTCCTCCTTCCTTGGCCCTTGCCTAAGCAATCCTGCAGCTACACCTGAGTCTGGCAATACTTCTTGCTGATCTAGACCCCAATTCCCTGAACTGACCTCTAACTGGCTTCACTACTGTCAACTTGTCTGGTAACCACTGGACTGTGGGCTGACGTGACAACAGTCACTGGACCTGCTCTCCATTTCTTCAGGTGCTGTGCCCTTTGTCAGCAAGTACATGGTCCCTGCCAGCTTTGCTGTCACCCTTGTCTCCTGCTTGTGGGGCAGCTCCCTGACAAATGGGTCTTTTATCAAGAATTTGCGGGAACCAGCTACATAAGGACTCCTACTTCCTGCTCAGGAAACCCTGCCCACTATCAAATGATACTGGATTAAACACTCTGATCTTCAATCAGCAGTACAAGTAAGTTTAAGAACAGCAGCAGATTCCATAGAACTTCCAGATTCCATAGCCAGTTATAATGAAGAGAAAAAGTGCTACAAATCAGATCATCTCTTTGGATTTATACTAGAAGTGTCTTGAGCTATGTCTTAAATGTGATCAACAATTAAAAACAAACCGAAAAAGCTCATCTAATAAAAGGTAGACTTAGAGGGTAAAAGGTGAAAAACAACAGTGAATTAGTTAATTGCAATGCTACTAAGCATAAAAGAGTGCTGCTACAAGTTTGCTTTAAGAACTACAGGGAATCAAGGGCCTGCAGGGACTTTGGAAGTGTTCAGCAGCATAGTAATAAGAGTAGAAAGTTGTGACATGAAGCCCAAGTTTGTCAGCGAATAAAGCACACAGCACTTGAAGGTTGTGAAGTATTTCTCATAACAGAGTAAAAATATGCTGAGGAAACAATTGTACCCACCCACATTTCACGACAAGTCAAAGTCATTCAGTTAAGGGAATATTCAAGTTCTGCAATTCATTTATCAGCATTTCATTCCTATTAAAACTTCTGAGGAACTACAAATTTTGTGCCTGCCAACGAGTTCAGTCTAGAAGAACTCACCCTTCTGGAAAGAAAGCATTGATAATTCTGTCTCCCAGTGGGTTGATAGCTAGCTCTGGAATCCGCTGGAAGTCTTCACGGCTAAGTAAAACAAGAGCACAAGTCTGCATAAAGTTGAAGTCAGAGAAAAAGTTGCTTAGAAAGAATTCACAGTAAAAGATCTGTTGCACTCTTATTTCTGTGGCTTTTAAAACTGGAAGTCTTGAAATTACATTTTCTCTATGACTAATGACACAAAAAGAAGCAAAAGACAATGCCAAGATTATATTACGTTAGCAGTGTTCATTTACCATGTTAACAGCACTTCTCACTGTGCTTGAAACCTTCCTGTAACGACGACAGCCAGTTTGCAGCTTAAGGAAAGGAAAGCTTCCCAAATGGCTTGGAAGGAAAAAGGCTTTAAAAAGGAAGTGAACTTTTAACAGTAATTCTTTTGGTAGTGAATCATTTGGCTTGGTATGCTTTTTCCAAAATATCCCATTCCAGATTCTAAGACAATACCACATTCCTCCCAACACTCCATAGGTGATCTGCAGATTCCAATATAAATTCTTGTTTAATGCAGTAACTTTCTTTCATTCCAAATGCCAGATTTCATGTTATTTCAGCTTCAATCAAGCAGCAGCTTATTTTGAAGTAGTAAATTTAGACTTTGACAGAGGCCTGTACACCAGGTGTACAGGATAGTTTGGGAACAATAACCAAAACATATAGATAAGTCACTCTCTGTCTGACTCTTGCTGGAACAGCAGCTGCTGGGGCGATCTAGCAGTTTCTGGCTCTGACACTTCTGCCAATTAATTTTCACCATTACCCTGCAAATCTTCACTGCTCTTGTGTGACGGTTTGGGAGTTCCCTGCCCTCCACACTTTGTAAAATGACCCAGACTAGAACTCAGTCGGCTGGAAGTTAAAAGATGAAGCTGTATTTACAGCTCAGCACAATGTACAAGCAGATACATACACTATAGACAGGAATAGTTACAAGTTAAAGGTACTACAGAAACACAACACCCCTCCCAGAAGTCAGAAACCCCAGGAGGGGCTCCCAACCACCCTTCCGCCTTCTCCCCACCCCGGTACCTTACCCCAAAGTTTGCCTTACATGCAAGGTAAATTAGGAAGATCAGCCAGGGAGGTTAGAAGAAAAGTGGTCAGTGAAAATTAACTGGCAGAAGTGTCAGAGCCAGAAACTGCTAGATTGCCCCAGCAGTTGCTGTTCCAGCAAGAGAGAGAGAGTGACTTATCTATATGTTTTGGTTATTGTTCCCAAACAATTCTCCAGCAAGCGTATGAGTGAAGTAGACATCATGATGTTTTCCTTTCACAGTCTATAGTGTAATTTTCTCTATTAGAATATTCTAATTAGCCTCAAACCAGCACACTCTTGGCAGATGTTTTTCTTTCTGCTCAGGATTGTGTGTACATAGAAAAGTATAAGCATAGCTGTGCTCACACTACCACAGCTTTTTCTGATCTGGCAGACGTCACGAGCTGTACTGATGCACACATACCTTAGATCAGTATGACACAAACATAAGGTTCATTCTATTATTAGAGTTGTGCTCAATGATAGGAGAGTGAGATAGTCTGGGTGAATGAATACTTTGGTCCCCACGTTTGGTTTGGCCTTTGAGTTTCTCCCTCACACACACACACCTACAATTGGTCAGAGCAATTCATGAGTTCATATGTACTCCACAATCATAAGGTTTTAAATTGCAAAGATAGCAGCAATGGGGTAAGGCTGTAAAAAAAAAAAAAAAAAAAATCCACTCAATTCTGTAATGATGCCCAGTCTCCAGAAAGGTTGGCAGCTCCCTTCAAGTCACACATGGTCCTGCTGATTTTGAAGTTTAGGTCAAAGTCTCAAAGTTGGTCATTAAGTGTTTGCTGCTTTTGAAACCTACGCTTACCAAAACAATCAGCAACAAGGTTTGATCCACAGTATCATTATACCTGAAACTGAGCAGGGTAAAGCAAAGATTTTGAGATTAAGTATACTGGCCTTCTAGAATACTATGATTCTAAGGGCAGAGACAAAAAGGAACTACCTAACCTTATCACTAATCTAGTCTGAGAAAAGCAGAGAAGCAAGACATTCTAGTTCTAAATGCATTCTAAAGCACTCCCCACACCCAGTCACACCACAGCACTGTTAGAGTCCCAATTAGAACGCATCTGCTACAACATAGTTAAAGTCTTTGACCTTCTGCTACAACGACCTGACCATGTTTTTAAGCTATCCCAGCAAGCTTCTGCTCTGACCAGGTTTGAATTAACAGGCCACATTAACATCTGTACAACATGATCAGCTTGTTACCAGACCCTTCAGGACTGCTGCATTTTAAGCTATAGCTGAAGGGCAAAGTATGCATTAGTGATTCAGGCAGGAGAAGCAGCGATGTGGAAAACCCATGTCCTAGTAACAAAATTTTAAACAACAGGACTTGAGTGTCAATGCTAACATTTACAAGCTAAAAGCAGCAAACGTCCTGTCTTCTATTTAGAGCAAAATCCTAATACTTCAAAACTTACTTGCATATCACATCTTCTTGGCATTGAGCCTCAATTTACACTTGGCATTTCGGCTTCCAGTTTTTCTGCTTTCTAACAGATTAACAATTAACCACAAATAACTCCCCAGGTTTCAAATCCATTTGTCCTGTCATTATCAGGATTGCAGCAGACCATTTTTGCTTATTAAGAGCACATTACTGAGTGAGTGTTATAATTGAAATAGCTGCAGCAGCCATAAAAGTAGTAAATGAATGCATGATGCAAGTTATTCCCCACTTTATAAATGAAGGCTTCCTGCAGTCATTAGGGACCAACTTCACCTGGCTGAGGCTGGATCTTACAGGAAATGTGATGCCCTCTATTTCTGCCTTCCTGTGCTATAGCAACGAGGCTCTTCTAACAGATCTTTCCAGGAACCTGGCTTCTATTAAATCCTTGCTTTAATGTAACATGCAAAGCAGCCTTTAACTGCATGCTGTTGTTATGCAGGCCAACCATTTAATGTCTAGTCAGTGCATTCACACTTAGACACACCTTGCAGTAAGGAATTTGTTGATTCTAAGCAAGATAAGTATTTCTAAGCACTAGTATATCCCCCAATGCACACATCCTATTACTACTATAAAGGCAATTCTGCCTTACCCCAAAGGGTAACAAACCTACTAGACCCTTTTCTTCTTCCATTATTTCTTCATCCCTTTTTTACTTCTAGATAGTAACAGAGCACTGTTCCCTCAAGAGGGATGAGAAGGACAAGACTACCTGGAGCTAAGGGAAAATACAACAATGGAGAGAAAACAAATTTTATGTGAAAGAGAATTCCCTTGAAAAAGGGAATTAAAAGCAAGGTGCATCATACAAGATAGTCAAATAGATTACATAAGTTAATACTGAAGAGGTTTTGCCAACATCAGCTTTGTCATTCATCCAGCCTTTTGGTCGCATGTATCTCACCTGTCAGAATAGTTTTCCATCTTCCTCCTATCCATCCCCTTAATTATTTCTGCTGAATTTGCAACTCAAAGTAGTTCAAAACAAACCAATCAACGAACCGAAAACAATCAACCAAAAAACAGTCTCAAAACTCTTAACAGCACCAAGGCTGACAGAGGTGTTAGGAGCCCGGAAAACTGATAGGGAAAGAGTATAGACATCCTCTTTCACAACCCCTTCAGTCATAAATTAAATGTCAGCCATTTCATTTAACTTCATCCTTACACATGCTCTGCACAAAATTTAGAAGTCTGTTAACTTTCAGGAGTAATTGGTTTATAAACATTAGGCCAAGAAGTATGCTAAGAGTAAATGTGCTGTTTAGATGAGCAAAGGGGTGTGGAAGGGGGGGACTAAAGCGAAGAAACCATGATCAAGAGTGGAAGTATCAACTTTCCTAGCACCCTATCATTCTCCAGCTCAAACCTATATCCTGCCTGTTCTGGTTTTAGATAAAGCTTTAAAAAACACATTTTCATTTTCTTAAGCAAAGGTAAAGAATTCCATGTTCATTCCATGTTTACCCCTTATATTAATATAAAATTTCAAAGTTTAATAATAAAATGACAAAAATTAACAAGATGGTCCAGCTAGCTCTTGCTACCCTTCTTTCAGGGCCACAGGTTTTCTGAATTTCTCCAGGAGGAAGAAATTCTCTTGTGAATAGCTTTCATGAGCATGAGGTATGCACAGAAAGCTCAGTGTCTCTATTCTCCTCACTTATCAGCTTTCAAAGTACTTGCCCTTCATTCTTTCACACCCACCTGGCCATACCAGCACGGTAAAAAGTACTTCTGAAGTGCTTAAGCTGACATGTCCCCAGCATAGCAGAAACTCCATTCAAAAGCAGCAATTTAGAGAAGCATTTGCTGTATAATGTCTCTCTAGAGCTAGTTTTTAGTAGATATATTTTGCAGCAGATGCACTCCGTGTGGTGTACACTTCAGTCATATGCTTTGATTTCCTCATCTTGGAAATCAGAATGTAAATAAGAAAACATACACACTGGTTTCCTCTGCCCTATATTAAGGATGCAGGCAGAATGAGTGTTTCAGATTTCACAATTTACATGTAGCTATGGACACTCAAGGGTATCAGCCTTTTGTTCTGGCAGGTCATTATGTCACAATATAGAAATCAAAGGTGACAAAAGATTTTTTGAAGTTGTGTCCTGGATTTTACAATCCAGTTTCATTCAGGGGGTAGAAGTTGGAAAGGGCTTACTCATCTTGTCTAGAAAAAGTGAAGCTAAAGGGGAAAAAAATACCATTTTTATACACTTTAATAAGAGTTAATAGGTAACCATTGCTGTAGTTATTTAGGGGAGGGAAAGCGAAACTAAGGCATTTAAGATTTTTGTCTCAAGACATTTATAAAACTGCAAAGTACCTTGACACTGCACATAGTTACACTGGATAGAAACATCTGGCTAGGAAAATATCTCAGTTTTGGATTTTGTTTTTGTAAAAACTACTTGTCTTCTCTATCTACCAGGATTAATCATCATCTACCAGATCTTCTGTACAAAGTGTTCTTTACCTTGCCCATTTTTAATACACAGATAAGGACAACAGAGCTTTCCCCTCTTTTCAGAAGACTGGCATACATTAAAACGTTTATCTCATGCCATAAAGAACCACCTAGTATGTCTTTTCCTGGTCACAGTCACATGAGTGACTCCTGTCATGTCTGATTTGTAAATTAAAAGGTGTAAGTCATCCTTACATAATCATTCTTGCTCACAGGAAGCAAACTGAAGCCATGCTTGCTAGACTGTTTGGAGGTAGTAAGCAAGTGATAACTTCACCTTTCTTGTATCAAAGTAGCAAGTTCTTTGATCAGTATTTCAGAATCCAACATGTATGACCATCCAAGCCATAGTTCTTACTTTTTTTTTCCCCCCCTCTCCTTTGTAACTAGTTTTCCATTACTTAAATGTAATGGTTTCAACACTATTGTGGGTGCCAAGTCAGGTTTCAAAACATCTATGCTACTTTAAGTCAGCCACATTTGGAAGCAGGCTATGCTTAGAGACCAAGAGTGTAAGTTAATGGATCACAGTTTGCACTGTTGCTGGGATTTTCCAACTTCACTTCCTTTCCTGAGTACCATGTGATAAACAAACAACAAAAGTAAAGCTCCTCCTTATATGTAACACTTTGAAACTAAGCATTGTGCAACAAGCATTTGTTGCATATGCAATTATTTACTCTTACACTGATTACACTTTATACAAACTTCATGGATTCAATAGGTAAATTTATAGTTGGAAGGCAAAGTTAAAAAAGACAGTGGTTCAAGGTGTGCTAGACTGGCAGCCACCATTTTTATTCATCGGTGAAGACTAAACCCACATCAAAGCTTGAAGGAGCTGTTAGTGTTCATCCTTTCCAAATAATTTATTTTTGAGACATAGGTATCATTGGTCTTAGCTACAGCATCATCAGATGATCTCTACGTCACAATTGCCAATTAGCCAATGCTACAATTTATATGATTGATACATTGGCTTCAGTGACTGAGTGGGCTTAAGAAGTTCCTGCCTATCCCAAGACAATTGTTTCCACACCCACAATCCCCTTTGTAATCCTTTCAGCTATGCAAGTCCAGATATTTAGAGCACAGGCACAGTCCAGATCACTGGAGTCAGTCAGCATAAAAATATCTAGACAAACCAAAAGAGGAGGGGAAATTTTTAAAAATCACAAAAAAAAAAAAAAAAATCACTCAGTAGCCCTGTTTGCAGTACAACTCCACGTCTGATTACTGAAATGTTAAGAGAGAAGTCAGCAGTTTGTGGAACCAGAAGAAACTGCGTATTTTCTTCAGGAAAGGAAGCAGCAGTAAGCCAGCAGTACTGCCAAAGACTGTGTGCCTTACAGTTTAACAGCTTCAAAGCAGCGATGCTGTTAGGTTGGTTTATAGGTAGGTGTAGCTTTTATAAGTTTATAGTGCATGCTGCAACCACATTCTGAAAGATTATATACAAAACCTCAGGTGATCTTTGAATCTATGTTTATTAGGTCTGACTGGCACAGAGTTGCCATGAAAGAAAATTTAACTCTAATCCAGCCAGATCTTGTATACTACACAATAAGGTCTCTTTCCACTTCCTACTCTTTCCTGCATTCCCTCCAGCTTCCCTGTGGACCCTGGCATATTTGAGACTATATGGAATGGGAAACAAAATGTCCCTGAAAACCAATTGGATTAATTTTGTTTTGGTTAGCAAGTTTTCAAAGCTGTAGGTTAGTTTCAAAGATAAGCCTTGGTACCAGCATCAACACAGAAAAGCAAGAGACTTGAAGTGGCAGTATGTTCTTAGACCTACTATGCTGGCTGCAATTTTGCAGCCCTTGTGCAATCACAGACAGCTCTGATTTGTCATCTGTTTCCCTAGCATTTATGTAATCTGCAGGCAGCATCAAAAGAGAAGAATAAGCAGCTATTTAATACAATCAGCATTCATAATTAGTTCAGCAAATAAAAATCAAACCATTATCAGCACACAATACAATAACCAGAGTGGGGAAAGCCAGAGAACAAAGACTGGAGGCAGAGACATTTTATCAGCCAATCATCCCACTAGAATTTACCTTTCAGTTGAAAAATACTTTTTCAAACGGACTCAGTCCAAAACGAAAAGTGTTTTGCAGATAAAATGTAAGCCTCATCTTTATTTAAGTTGTAAGAAACCTGTTCACTTCTGGAGTTTGCAAATTGTAGACAGAAGATAAATGCTTTAAAGGCCTTGGAACATCCTGCACTACTACTTTAAAGAATAAAACGTGTATTTGTTTATTCTCAGTGACTTGGTTCCAACTCTTTATGACAGCATACTAATAGACATGAGTGTTTACTGCTCTTAACTTTGTACCTCTTGTTAAAGTGCTTTCAGATTACAGTACTGTTAAAAGACACTGAGTATCAGAAACAATTAAGAGCCCATGCTGCCAAAACTAGAAATTATCTTTTTGTTATGAAAGCCAGAATGAATCATTCTTGTAATAATTACCGAAAGCAACATATAAATAAAGGTAAGATGTAATCCGAAAACGTGGTTTAATACTTCCGAACATTTAAGACCCCAAATACCAAATCTGACCTTTCTTGCATTAGCTGCTACAGACCTTCAGTAAAGGCAATTGGTATTTAGAGCACCTCAGTTCAACAGATTACTCTGGACCTTTCATAAAGGACAACAATCTTGAACATCCTTGTAGACAGTAGATGTGAAAGAATCCATTATAATAGCCCAATTAACCACATCAGGAAGAGATGCAAGCATCCTGCTACAGCAAACCACCATGGCAGATGTGCAACTCTGTAAGGACAGCTGATTTATTGATGATACCCACCTCAGAGTGCCATTTTCTCCTTTGTCTAGGCTGGTGAAGCGACTGTACAAACGAGTGATTTGACTGTGGGAGACTGAAGAAAAAAAAAGAAGAAACACAAATTAGCCTGTCAGCAATCCCTCATAGTAACAGCCTCATTACACCGAGCTTCTCTGTTGTCAGCAGCTGTGTTGAAAAATAAAAAGACTACACAAAGAGAGTTACATTGGAAGCACATAGCAATCAGCAGTTTAGGGACTTCATGAGCTGTAAATTGCATCAATATTCAAGTATCCACAAATAAGCCTATTCTTCAAAAACGTTGTGTAACTGCCTTCTACCCATTTATATTTCTGGCCTCCAATATCCTTTGGTTATCTGATTCAGTAAATAGCAATTAAAAAGGAAAAAAAATTGTTTTTGATTCACCATTTCACTGATTCCGATTTCCCTTAATTCCTTTATAGCTAAAAATAACCCAGACACAGCCTGCACTGAAAAATCTTTACATTATTCATGATGCCAAAGACCTCTGCTGCAAAGATCTTTGCTTCTCAAAGCCATTTCAGATGAGGTTGATAAATACATGAAATAAGACTGAAGTTAATTGTGCTGTTTACTCAGTAAAGAAGTGATTCTCTACAACATTAAACAAGAACTTTATGTCACTTTCACATCCAATTGTTTCAAAAGCCTTCACTAGCATATGTACCATGCTCTTGTTCCTTGTTAAAACTTATTTGGGAACAGGTTGCACAGCATTTACCCAATTATTTCTTTTTTTTTTTTTGTTGTTTGTTCGTTTCATTCTTTCTTCAGGTTGTTTGTTTTGGTTCAATTGTTCCCTTCTTTAGGATGACTTGCCAGCAACTGGTTGTGTTTCTGTTGTTTTTTTTTTTCCCCCTCCTTTTCCTTGTTTCCTTGGTAACTTCCATTCTTTGCATAGGGTTGGGCAATTTGCTCAGTTCCACCTAAGGCAACTTCTCTACAATCAGGCTGGGCAATTTGCTCAGTTCCAAGTTAAGCAACATACACATAGGAAGCAGGCATCACCAACTTAAAAGCTCTGAATTTCTGCATTTCTTATTTAGTGTTTTAGATATAATATGCACTAACAGCAACTGGTGATGAATAATAAAAAAAAAAAGAATAGCCTGGATTTTCATGTGATAAAAGTTCTGTACTCCCACTCCTCCATGGAAACAAAGATGGTGATGAGAAATCTACTTAGCTACTGTTTCAAAATTCTATTTTTGGGACATCTCCATAGCAGTTAATGTGTGATAAAGAGTTGGGAGATACACAAAAGCTTATCATAGCTGTATGACAAAGCAGCATGACTTGGGTCCACCATTGTACTTTTCCATCATTTCCTCTTTGGCTCTCAGCCCTCATGAAAGCTGCATCACTAGAGACTCTTCAGAGCTTTCTCATGTAAAATAAAGATTTTGATACTCCCTGTTGCCCATAAGAGAACCAGAAACAAGACATGCAATTTATGATCTTTTTTTAAAAATTTTTTTAAAGGAAACAAGTAGATGAAACATTATTTTACCTATACTACTATTCCACTAAGGTACTTCTAAACATTTAAGTCAAGATGTCTAGAACAGGAGGTGTACTCCCCATTTTGCTGCTGTTAAATCATGAAAAAGTTTTGCAATCTGAGACACTTGTCTAAAATGTTAGCATAAACTCAAGCTTATGATATTTATACATTTAGAAAAATATATGAAACACTGATCAGAAAATTTGCCACCTGTTACCATTTAAATACTTTTCTCCTGAGATCTGATATGAACATTACTTTATTAATCCTTCAACAGACTCCTTAAAAGCAGGACCAAAAGGTGTAAATGAAGTACCTTGAATACTAGTACATTCCAAAGTCTTTCCAAAAGCTAATGATGCAATGCAGACAAGTAATATTTTGGATGGCTTATCTGTTTCTCACAGTTGTTACTGAAATACAAAAGCAGCCCGGACTACTTGTAGGTTTATTCAAACTCAAATTTTCAAGATGTTTATAGGTGAAGCAATCAATTTCCATATAACATTTAAGATTCAGGACTGTCAGCTTCAGGTTTAGGATCTGTTACTGAGAACCCGATGGAGACTTTCTGTCACTAAGTAGAGGTTTCAGTGATTTTAGAAGTTCCAGTTCTTGGAAATAATATCTTTGCAGGTATTTCTAAATTTAGCATAAGTGTTTTCCACCAGCATATAAAAAAAAATAGCAAATTTCAATCCAAATTTAGATTTCATTCACGAAACTATCATTGTATTGCTTTTGAAAGGCTATGCTTCAAGTCCCCTAAAAGATATCTTTTTCATCTGCTCAGCTAAAGAACATGGTTTATCATTTATGTGATTGTCAGTAGCTGTTCAATCTTGTGCTATACAAAAGAGATCATCAGAAAAACTGTATAATTGCACAATTTCTGTCAATAAAATTGGTTAAGTGTTCTCAGTATTCCAAAAGTCAAGTTTCACAGGAAGAAGGCCAAAAAAAGAACCCTTAGGAGCACTCAGCAGAACACCAGTACAACACAAACACGCAGTACTGCCAAACTGTTTCATGCCTACGAAGTCCCTTTCTGAAAACTCTTCAGTAGCATCAAGTTTCTAGCAAACCACAGGATACTGTAGTCAGTAGCACTAACTTGGCATTCTACCTGCAAACTTTGTTCCAAATAAACCTGGGGGGAGGAGAGGCTCCCACCTTGTACCATTTTTAAATATTTGCACCCTTATGAAGTGTATAACAGTGCTGAGAGGTCGGTGGATTTTTCTGTCTACCCAAAGTTGTATTAAAGGCAAAGGAAAATCACAGTCGTGGACTGCAGTGACAGGCTGGGGCAGAGGGGGAAATAAAAAAAAAAAAAAAGATAAAGTCAACAAGACAAACTGTGATGACTCACAAACAAGTTAGAGTCAGAGATTAGCAATGTTTAACAGAGTGGTTACAAAATTTAATAGTAAAAAACCCCCAGTAAACAATGTTTAATAGTAAAAATACAGGAAAAATTAACCAAGCTCAGGCCACAGAGCTTAAACATGAAGATCACAACCTTAAGCTACCCACTTTGAAGGTACAGAAAAGCACTTAATGGCTAAATAGAGCCAAGTCTTCTTATTGTTTAGAATGTCCACATAGCCACCTTAATGGTATTTAACTATCATGTGATTAAAAGTCTAGGAATAAAGCACTACTGACAATAAATCAAATATTGGCACAAATGAAAACGTAAAACCTTTTGGAAGAACATTCCAGGTTTGTGGTATAGTTTTGAAAGCATCTTTATACTAGGCTAGCTTTACTCAATGATCTTTGTGTTTAAAAACAAACCAAAATAAACAGAAAACATAGCAAGTTCTTGCTGGACAAGCAGACTCTGATATTCCTGTTTATCATAGCCTTCCTGTAGAAGGTTCCCTTCACAGATGGCAAAAAGGATCATGGAAACTATATTAACTCACTCAGCTGTTCAATAAGCTAGCCAGAACTATCTTAGCTTTCTTCCACCTCTTCTCTGTAGCCACTCGGCAAAGCGATACCTATGATATTATCACCTCTCCACTCAGGAGGGCACCCTCCACTTACTGTCACTTAGTACTTGCTAGAATTCTCAGAAAGGAATTTTACCTTTTCTAAGACACTATATGGAGAACAACTCAACCAAATACGGTAAGGTTAAAAAAATAAATTAAGTAAGGTAAATTAAGTATATGCTACAGTCCAGTTTGAATAATGCTCTCCCAATTGCTGACTTGTGCAAGAGTTTGGGTTTTTTTTTAGTTAATCATACCCAAATTCCATAGTTATGATGTTACCACCTTTGCATTTTAGATACCACTCAGCATTTATTCTGAATACCCTTAAGGTGACTTTAGCAATAACCTATGAAACAAATAACATTTAGAAAAATAAACTGCTATACAACGATAGATTTTTTTTCTGGCTAAAAACAGCTGTTGGAGAGAAACTACAGCACCAAAACTAAAGACAGAGAACTCTTCAAAATCCAGCCAGTTACCTCTGACCAAATGCAATACTGCATACACCAAGAGAACTGCTTTTTCTGTGTCTCGCTCGGATCTCTCAGACGTTGTACAGCCGATCTTCGCCTCCTTGAGCCACAACAATGGCCCCTACGCAAGGTTTGCCCCCACAACCCCTATACAGCCAGAAGCGGACAGTTTTCCCTTTCTAGTGCGCCAAACAAACACCGGCCCTAGCAGCTGCCCCTGGAGCGCTCAAGCCAGCTCAAGGCGCACCTCAGTTACGGCCAGCGGCTGCTGTCAGGAGACCGGCAGAAGGAGACGCGAGGGCCGCAGGTTTCTGCCAACTCCAGGCTGCGGGCGCCATCCCCCCAGGGCCCCTCCTGCGCGGCGAAAGGCAGCAAGCAGGGGGGGGCGAACCAAAAGACGTCTACTCGGTTTCCGCCGGCCTACAATCCATGTCCGTCCCGGGTCGCCGGGGTCAGTGTGGTCCTGGCTCAGGGCCAGCTGCAACCAGGCACTGCCTAGTCGGCAACACAGTGGTCGTGCCGGATCCCCCCACCAGGACAGGACGGGCCGACCGCCCCGGGCACTGGCCGGCGCGCAGCCGCGAGGTGACAGACCGCCCAGAGCAGTCGGCCCAGACGCCTCCCCGGCTAGAGAAAAATGGCACTGCCCAGTTCCAGGCGCCCAGCCCCGCACAGTGTTTCCTAGCCCGCCTCATCCCACGCCCCTGCACTCACAGCCCGTCTCCTTCTTGATCTCCTCTATCTCTTCGTCCCGCAGTAATGTGGATGCTCGGGAACCCATCGCCGTGCCGGGCCCAAGTGGAACGGCGACGCTCCGCGTCGAGGAGAGTTACACAGCCGAACACTGCCAGCTGTACCACAGCCACCCCACACACTGGCCCGACCGCGGCCGCCCAGCTGTAAGGAGGAGGAAGGTGAGCCCGCACACACTCTTATCACCCCGCCCGCCGCGTCCGGCCCGGTCTGGCCCGGCAAGGCCCGGCCCTCGCCGCCCACCTTACCCCGCCCCTCAGCTGCTGACAGACGCATGCGCGCAGCGCCACTTGTTACGGTGCAGGCGCAGGCAGCTCGGTGTCGCTGTGACAGCGGGAACTGCAACAGGGAGAGAGGCATGGGCGTTAGGTTAGGCTGCACTGCTCCTGTCAGGTGGTGCGGGTAGTGCTGCCCTCTGCCTGCAGCATCATTTTCACTTCTGTGACTGGGGGCTTTCTTGCTCCTGCCTCCGGGTTGCGGCCGGCGTTTGGCGTCCAGCTTCAAGTCCTCCGTTGCTTTGTGCCGCGAGTATCCTGTTCCCGCTGCCACTGTGTCCCAGGCAGCTGTATGGCCCTCAGCAGCGAGCGCCTTAGGGCCATTCTGGGGAGAACCGTTGAAGTAAACTTAAATTGTGGGGTCTTAGAAGGGGTGCTACAGCACCTGAGCCCCGACCGGACTCTCTTCCTGCGGACAGGTCGGGGCCCGCTGCGGCGGCCCTTAGTGGGACAGAGAGCTGCAGGCCGGCCCGGCGCCGCGAGTCCGGCTCGGCGGTGGACGCTGTGTGGCAGGTGGGGGTAGGCAGCGGCGAAGGGCCTGTGGGTGCTTCCTGGGTGCCAAAAAAGGGCGCCGCGTTGAGTAAAGCACCAAGCAGGAGTTAGCAGCACCTGTCTCTGCTCTCGGATGTGAGGTCCTATAGATGTAGCAGCCTTGAGTTGTGTCCTGCTTGGTGCACAGTCGTCTTGAAGAAACTTTTCGTAGGGTGAAAGGTCTGCCACGTAAAATAACCCTATTAAAAAAAAAAAAGGTCATTATTATTACTTTTGTCTTTAGTTAATAATACTGTCAGTTCCTATGGTCTTGCTGTGTTTTGCAACTGATAAGCTTTTAGCCCGAAGAGTGGAATTTTATGTGTGTCTGTATTTTTTCCTCTCATTTCAGTGAAAAGCTTTGAAACGGGCAGAAAAATTTCAGGAGTAAGGATGCTTTTTGGTGCTGAAATAATCAGTGGTAAGGGGTTTCTCACCAAACTTTGAGGCAAAGGGGTCATGATCACTCTTAGTTCAGCATTTTAAGTTTGGAGTTTTTTTGGTTTTTTTTTGTCACTACTGAATTCTTGAGCTACACGTCTTGTAAAATCGGTAGGAATGATGTGCAAATCCTGTAACTTTTGTTCCCCAGTTATCTGTCAGTGAAATAGTAAGCCTCCAATCAAAGGTCTTGTGACTGTACTACATTAAAGCTTATTAGTTAAGTAATTCATAAAATGCAATAGGACTACTTAAGAAAGTAACCACTTTGAAAGCGGTCAGTGGAGATAAGTGTTCCCTCTGCTGAGATCCTGAAGGCAAGTTACATTCATTGTGTATGTTCTTATATGTGCAAAATGACTCACTAATAGAATGGTCTGCCCAAGGCAGTGGTGGAGTCACCCTCCCTGGAGGTGTTTAAGCAGTGTGTGGACTTGATGCTTAGGGATATGGTTTAGTGTTGACCCTTAAGTGGTGGGCCCAGGGTTGCACTGGATGGTCTTTGAGGTCTCTTCCAACTGGATGTATTCTGTGATTCTGGAAAGTTAAATTGCTTAAGGTTCTAGTTAATTTGGTTTTGCTTTTACTGACAGCAAAAGCACCTCTATTAAATAATCTGTTTACCTGAGCCTCTTCCCGTGATTCACTAGTGATAAGAATGGGATTATTTAAGAAAAACATTTTTGGATATGTAAACAACCTGTGAATTTCTGTTGGCATCTCCTTTGCTCTGGGGGCAAGGAAGAAATTGTTGAGGAGGAAATGGCTAGAAGGCAGCTACTGAACTTATAAAGTGATTAACTAACTCTGTTATTTTTCCTACCTTATTGTATGTGCAATGGTATGCAAAGTGTTCTAGTTGAAGTTAAATACCAACTTTGGTTTTGATGGGATACTAAGCCCACCAAAACCTTGTTTAAATGCTTATTTAAAGTATTTTTTTAAATGCTAAAATTCTGAAATACATCTTACCTAGGCCAGTGATATAAGTTATTTGACTTAAAGGGCTTTTTTTCAACTGGAACAATTCTGTGATTCTATTTTATATAGATTTGAACACCAGAATTAATTAAAATTATTTGAACTATACCTGGAGTTCAGGTTTGTGGGGTTTTTGTTTGTTTTTATTGGCATGTTGTAGTCATAGTATGGTGAAAGATTTTTTTCTTTTTCAAAATTAATATAGTTTATTAATTTCTATATGAATATATTTAATCTCACCACATTACCTATTTTTAATCAGGTTCTTTGCACAGTCATGAAAAACATTACACAGATGAAACTAGAGCATCTAGAACACTTAAGAAATAACTAGCAATAATATAACAAACATTATGAGAACCGAAGACAGGTTCTTGCAATCAATTATACCACTTGTCCATTAGAGGGACTCAAGAAGCTTCTTTCTACTTAAGGGAGAAGGCACTTGGATCCAGTTAGAGAATTTCTTACAAAGGAGCTTTTGAGTATTTGCTCACAAAATATTATTTCCAGACTCTTAGAGTTAGCTATAGTTTCCAGACAATATTCAAACACTTGAAGGGAGTTCTGTCGATGTCTAGATAGCCTACTAGATCTTTCCAGACCCTAACAGGGTGCTGGGAGAGACATAGACAATCTCTGACCTGATCCTGGTTCCTCTTTGACTCCAGACTTGGCAAGGAGGTTTGCAGAGGTGGAGGCAGTATGTCTTGCAGTGGTGCAGATGGGCACAATATTGGGCTGGCTAAGTGAGCCTATTGTGTGAAGCACTTAATCCCTAATTCTGGTAAATTTAGGCAAGGCAGTTTCCAGGTAGGTAAACCCAAAGTATCAGGGCTTGTTATTTATATAGCAGGCAGAGCATGGCAGGATGCAACAGCTGAGAGCAATGGGGCAGAAACAGAGAGAGAACAGGTTGTGTTTACCTGCTCATCTCTTTTATCAACTCAGCCTGAGACTAATAGTTCTTTGGCCACAGATCAACCAATCAGAATGGCAGTTAGGCAAACTTGACTGTATCAGGTGAGATAGGGCTTGCTTTTACCTTTTTAGGACAGAATACAAACAAGTGTATAAACATGTGTGGGCACCATGTTTACAAGTTTGGAAGGAGAGAAAGACTGGAAGGCACCAGGCCTTTGTCTTCCTTTCCTGCAGTTGCTTCACCCAGCAGCAGAAGGGGGGGAACAGGTAAAACATGCCTGAACAAGTCAGGACATGTTTAGGCCTGTTTTGGCCTTCCACAACACATGTATGGCTATGCCCTGTGGTGGTTAGTGTGGGTTATGGTTCTCCTTTTATTGGGACATAACAAGTGTCCAAAAGTTGCTTGTCAGCACTATAAGTTGTTTGTTTCTGTTGCAGCAAAATTGATGGATGGACCAGATTCGGGAATCACATTTGAACGGTTTTTTTCCTTCCTCTCCTTCAGAGAAGCAGGAATGAGACAGTGTCTGCTGAATAGCCCTTAAAATATAGTTTAAAAGCACATGGAATTTCTTTCTGCCTGTTGAGTAAGCCTGCATGCGCACCTGCTTGAATATGCTCACCTTGATAGAGGATTCCTGTGTTAAGAGAAAATACTGATTACAAGATTCTTGAGCTGGATTTAAGGGCTGGGCAGAAAGAAGTTGTTACAGTCTATCGAGATAGAGATGTACATAATTTGAGATCTATGATCATAATGGAATGCTTTTGTATCAAGAAATTTATACTAATAAGTCTGTTATGTTTTAACTGCAGCAAGTAAGCACCACACAGCCATTTGCTTATTCCTCCCTGCAGTGGAATGGGGAAGAAAGTCGGGGAAAACCAAGTGAGACTCATGGGTTGAGGTAAAAACAGTTTAGTAACTAAACTAAAGTAGAATATCATAGTAATGATAAAAGACAATAGTGATGAAAGTTAAGTATCAAAAAGACAAAGAACTAGAGGAAGAACTAAAACCCAAGAGAAGTGATACGCAATGCAGTTGCCCACTCCACGCTTGGCTCGTGCCCAAGGAGTGATCTGCCTCTCAGCCAGCATCCCCCAGTGTACATACTGGGCATGACACACTAAGGTGTGGAATATCCCTTTGGATACTTTGGGTCAGGTGTCCTGGCCGTGATACCTCCCAGCTTCTTGTGGACCTGCCTGCTGGCAGAGCATGGGAAACTGCAGAATGCTTGTCTTAGGATTAGCTCTACTGACTGACAATCAAACCACCAGTGTGTTACCAACACTTCTCACACTAGTCTCAAAGTATAGCACTGTGCCCACCAATAGGAAGAAAATTAACTCCAACTCAGCTGAAGCCAGGACAAAGTAATATTTTCTAATGAAGTGTTCTTGACCTCATTCTGTGCTGTTGTAGAAATTGTGTATGTGACGTTTTAAAGTCGGGTGAATGTTTACTAACTTTTTCTGGTCCCGAGATACCACCATTTTACATGATTTAATAATTTCCATTTGATTACAGTAAAGTTTCAGTGTGTATAGCTGCTTTATGTATTGGTGAACCTGTGAAATTACCCTCCAATTATATAACTAATGTATCAGATATTCAGTGTAAAAGCTTACAGATACTCAAACTGCATGGTCCTTGGGCTCAGATCAAGTACTTCGTTCTTTCTACTTTGAGTTTTCTTCACTTGAAATCGTTTCTGACCTTTGCAGTGAACACCTGTTCAGTTCTGTTTTCACCTTTTACTTTGAGAATAAGTGTGGCATTTAATCTGTAATAAAGGCCCTTTCTGTAAAGTAAGCTTAATGTTGGGTAGCTTCACAATGTTCTTTAAGAACTGTGCACATTGGATTAGGAAGTTGCTTCACATGCAGCAGTTCATTGTCTGGACATGGGTAGATGGCAATGGATGAAATTATTTTCCCTACTAAAATGTCGATGCTGGTGGGATGTGTCATGTTTTGACTTCTGTGCTGTTTTGTTGCTTTATTTGTGAAGGTGTTGAAGGGAACAAGCAAGCAGATACAGGACCAGCAGTTTCTCACCCATGGAAATCTCCTCACGTTTCCCTAGAGAGTCAGCAGAAACCCTCAAATAACATAAATTGTCCCTTTTCAGGTAATGTGGATGTTAATCAGGCAATGCAGTTAGTTTGTCTTTGTCAGACAATGTCTTTTCCCAGAGGCTGTGATCTTGTAGTTTGTGTATACCACAACAGGTTGTATTCCCAGATATCACAAAGACAGGTACTGAGCTTTTTGTCTGCAGACATGCTTTTTCTCTGCAGGTCTGTTCACAACATCAGAAGGGAACTCACCTACTTTCTGGAATGTTTATCCTGTAGCTCTCATCAGCTGTGGAAGTGGCTGAGCAGCACAGCTGACCTTCTGGAGAAACCGAAGTGCTTCAGCTAGTAGTGATTGTTTTAATCTTCTGCTTGTTCCTGATATGGATGTGGCATGATAGATAACTTAAATCTCATTAAGACTCTTTGGTTCTGTGCTGGCTGTCACACGCTTGCACTGTGTGGTTCCTGCTGTGTGCATGTATGCCAGTACAGATCCAAAATGTGATTGCCTCATTCTGTTGTGGAGCCATAACCTGGATAGGTTAAAGGAACATAGTGAGGGAGAAAATGAGGAAGGCTTAGGGGGATCTAGGAGACCATTTATAAAATTCATCTGATGATCTTTCAATTGTTGTTTTGGAGTTCATAAGATTGTCCTTGTGGTGTCATGCATGTGGTTTGCTAAGGTTTGCATCATGCCTACGAGGAGAGAAAATCTTTAAGAGAAGCTGCTTTTTTTTTTTCTTAAATTTCTGATTCATTAGTGTTAAACAGATGTTAAAATCTAGCTTCAGTCCTCTCTGCTCCCATGATCACTTCCACTCTCCATGTTCTGCAGTGTCTGAATCATAGAATGGTTTAGGTTGGAAGGGACCTCAAAGATCATCTAGTTCCAACCCCCTGCCATAGGCAGGGACACCTCCTGCTAGTACAGGTCACTCAAGGCCTCATCCAACCTGACCTTGAACATCTCCAGGGAGGGAGCAGCCACAACCTCCCTGGGCAACCTGTGTCACTCTGTTAAATTTTCTTTGCTACAATCTTTTTCCTTCCTTGGCCAAGACTGCAAATTAGAGTGCTTTCTAGTTGGTTGGGTTTTTTTTCATGGATGTTAATTTTTCAAACGCAAACCTTTTTGTTTCCTTTATCCATCACAATGACAGAAACACTGCAGCTCATTTTTAAACAGCCAATTTTTCTCTCAAAACCCAGAATTTGGAGTCATGCTCTGGACTGTACATATCTGAATCAGACAGTTCAGTGATCTGTTTGGGTGTGTTCAGGAAGCAGAGAGGAAAGCACTAAACAGCTAAACCAGAAACCTAGAGTGATTATACAATTAAAATACTCTGTGCAAAGTTCATTCAAGTAGAGGAAGCTTTTAATGATTGTTTTGTTATTCCTTTTAAAGAAGAAAGAAAAAGAGAGCGTGGAGTACACAGTTGTCAGTGGCTTACAGGAGAAATTTGGCCCAGCAGTGGTAATAATGACAGCTCCTATGCAGCAGCCCAAGCCTCTTCTGTTCTAATTGCCAGGAGATCCATGAGGTGGCAGGACTGTGAGCACTGCCTATGACGTCTTAGACTGGAAATCACTTCTGCAGGCTGTAGTGAAATCAGAGTAACAGACAGTAACTGGATTCTTTAAGACAAATAGAAACGGTATCTCTAGTGGCATCCGAGTTTGTTTGAAGTGTGCATATATGCAGAGAAAAAGTGCAGCGCATACAAGTTTGCAGTGTGTGGATGTGGATCTTCATGAGTGTGCTCTGGCTGCTGTTTTCAGGCTCTGTATCACCAGTAACTGAAGTGAATGGTCAGCATTACTGTTTAGAGAAATATTATTTTTATTAGGAAGGGAACAACATGAGGATTTTGTTTGCAATTGGAGAAGGAATTGTGTTGGTTTTGAAAGTGTATGGAACTTGAGACGTGTCTGGATATTTTTCTCCTAAATCATGTATAATAATGTAAATGGACTTGGTGAAAAGGCTGTTTCAGAATTCCAAGCCGGTGATAGATCTATTTTTCAGCTTCATAGCTGATCCTGAATCTTATCAGCAATACTATAGGTCCTCTGAGCCATTTTGTCCTACGGCAACTTCAGTTGGGATTTGGGCTCTTAGTCTGGTAAATCTATTGCACATACAGAGGAAGAAGCTCTTCCCCACAAGAAGATACTCCCCTGCTTACAGAGGAATCTATTGCTTGAACAAGAAGCTGTTCTGAAGATTCGTTGTTGTTGTTTATGCCTTCTACTCTTACATTACATGTGTAGTACTGGTTGCTGTATCTTAATTGTCTGAAAACTTCAAGTCTGTGAGAGAAATAAGTTTTAGTACGTGTGTTCTCCTTTTTATCCGAAAGGAGCACTTTCTTTATGTGATCTTCACAGTATCACAGTATAACCAGGGTTGGAAGAGACCTCAAAGATCATCAAGTCCAATCCATCACCACAGACCTCAAGACTAGACCATGGCACCAAGTGCCACATCCAAACGCGCCTTGAACACCTCCAGGGACGGTGACTCCACCACCTCCCTGGGCAGCCCATTCCAGTAGCCAATGACTCTCTCAGTCAAGAACTTTCTCCTCACCTCCAGCCTAAACTTCCCCTGGCACAGCTTGAGACTGTGTCCTCTTGTTCTGGTGTTGGTTGCCTGAGAGAAGAAGGTAACCTCCCCCTGGCTACAACCACCCTTCAGGTAGTTGTAGACAGCAATAAGGTCCCCCCTGAGCCTCCTCTTCTCTAGGCTAACCAATCCCAGCTCCCTCAGCCTCTCTTCATAGGCCTTGTGCTCGAGGCTTCTCACCAGCCTCATTGCCCTTAGGAAGCTGCTAAAATAGAGTCAGGACAACTTCTTACAAGGAGATCAGGGAAGTTTATACTCTTTAGCTATCCATAATCTCTGATAAACCTACTGTTGATGTTTCTAGTTGTGGCATTTCCAGCTGTCTGTCTGTAATGGGACAGATAGATACTGTGTCTGTTTCTCTTGGATCTCTATACACCTGGGATTCATTGTGGGCTTGATCTGTATTTACCTTTTTAAATAGTGATTTTTCCAGTCATGATCCCTGATTACTATTTGTCCCTCTGGAACTACTTATTTTGTCTGTTTTTATGTGTTTTGTTTTTTGTTTTTTTTTTTTTTCCCATTAAATGCTGTACCTAAAAGAGCAGCATGTTGTCAGTGTAGCAGGAGGGGGTGTAAATTTGTGTCATCACAGAAAACTCGTGTCTTGAGTTAAGAGACAGATACTTCCCAAAATGTGCCACTGAACAGAGATGTAACTGAGAAAACATTTGGGGAGTAGCCTGTGTTTAAGACTTACTCACATAATTGCTTTGATAAGGGATATGAAGTTCTTCAAGACAGATCAGGTATTTCATAAAAGACCTTTTATGAACAGAACAGTGCCGTTATAAGGCAATTTAATAATTACTAAACTTTTATGTAATATTGACATTTGTAGCGTATTTGGTTTGCCATCTTTATATACAGGTAGGGGTATTACACTTGTATGACTGTTACCTATTGAAAAAAATGCAAGACCTACTCACAATGTCAATATAATTGAAGGAGTAAAATCCATCTGAAGACCATGCGGTATCTTCATTAACTGTGATGCTATCATCATCTGAAGAGAAAGGGACAGAAAGTAAAATAGCTTAATATATAGAATCATAGAATGGTAAGGTTGGAAGGGACCTCAAGGATCATCTAGTTCCAACCCCCTGCCATAGGCAGGGACACCTCCCACTAGTACAGCTCACTCAAGGCCTCATCCAATCTGGCCTTGAACACATCCAGGGAGGGAGCAGTCACAACCTCCCTGGGCAACCTGTTCCAGTGCCTCACCACCCTCACTGTAAAGAACTTCCTCCTAACATCCAGTCTAAATCTCCCCTCTGCCAGTTTAAGCCCATTGCCCCTTGTCCTGTCATTGCAGGAGCTTGTAAATAATCCTTCCCCAGCCTTCTTGTAGGCCCCCTTCAGATACTGGAAGGCTACTATCAGGTCCCCTCGAAGCCTTCTCTTCTCCAGGCTGCAGAGCCCCAACTCTCTCAGCCTGTCCTCATAGGAGAGCTGCTCCAGCCCTCTGATCATCTTTGTGGCCCTCCTCTGGACCCGCTCCAACACTTCCATGTCCTTCCTGTGCTGAGGGTTCCAGAACTGCACACAGTACTCCAGGTGGGGTCTGACGAGAGCAGAGTAAAGGGGCAGAATCCCCTCCCTTGCCCTGCTGGCCACGCTTCTCTTGATGCAGCCCAGGACTCGGTTGCTGTCTGGGCTGCATGTGCACACTGCAGGCTCATGTTGAGCTTTTCATCAACCCAGACTCCAAGGTCCTTTTCCTCAGGGCTGCTCTCCAGCCATTCACCACCCAGCCTGTATTTGTGCTTGGGATTGTGCCTTCCCAGGTGCAGGACCTTACACTTGGCCTTGTTGAATTTCATGAGGTTGGCCTGGGCCCACCTCTCCAGCCTGTCCAGGTCCCTCTGGATGGCATCCCTGCCCTCTAGCAAGTCGACTGTGCCACACAGCTTGGTGTCATCTGCAAACTTGCTGAGGGTGCACTCCATTCCTCTGTCCATGTCACTGACAAAGATGTTAAACAGCACTGGTCCCAGCACTGACCCCTGAAGGACACCACTTGTCACTGGTGTTATCAGCTCAGTAATTGTCTTAGTTTATTTTTAAATAGGCTTACAAATGAGTTTGTTTATCCAAAACAAAAACTTGTTTGGGAGTTCATGCCTCAACTTAACTTGGTTAGGCAAAAGTAAGCATCCACAATATGTGCGCTTTGGTATGTCTGAATTGCTTTCAAATAACAGCTTTTTGTTAAACCATTATTTAATTTAAACATAGGCAAAACCTAAATTTTATATCCCATTTGAAATGCTAGGATAGAAAATTATGTCCTTTGTTTCTTTGGTAGTGGTGTTTGGCAATGAAAAGAATGTCATAGGCACGACAATTCTGTTGGAAGTGGTTCCTTATGAACATCACCATCATAGGTATAGGAATTTAAGTGCTGTGCATAGGATTTGCTCTTGATGTGTCTCAAAATGTTGTCTTTGCCTGTGTAGAGCAGACTATTGGGTTGTTCCTCCTAATCATTGTGAGACTCTCTGAGCACCTCTGGAAAAAAAAAAGACAGCATTATGGAAACAAAACCTGCTCTCTCCAACATAAGCTTGTATGTAGGAAGTTGTGGCTTGTGGGCAGCCTTGCACTCCCTCCCCACTTTCAAACAGTCTGTTCTTATGTCCCTCACTTACTTTCTCTCTGCAGCAGAACATTTTGTAGGTAGCAATGAAAAGCTGTGTTTTTCTGTTTGGTATCTTCCTTCTGGGACCTCAGGCTTTCAAAAATGGTTTACAGATGGTGCTGGAAGATAAAAACATCCAGAAGGTAAGGGTATAGGGTGTGTGAGGACATTTGTGACAGCAGAGGTCATAGACATACATAATGATCTGTCTGCACCAAAAAAGTTGCAGCTGGACACAAATTTGTCTGACAGTGCTTTCTCACTTTGGGTTATGCATGACTGCTGCTGGATCTCAGACTGCCTGCTTCACCAGTACCATGTCTGTCTCTCCAATGTATTCTTCAAGTACTCTGGTTTGGAACAAAAGATTCAAGAACAGAATCTTAAGCCTCATTCAGGACATTCTCTCAGAGAAGGTTTAACATTACTGGAGTGTTGTAAATGTAATGTAAAAAGAACAAGCAGGCAAGGCTGACAGTGTACTTTAGAGTCATGTGTAGGCCAAATTTCAAAAGTAGTAGTAGCAGCAAGTTTAATGTGTTTTGGGGTTTTTTGTTTGTTTTTTTTTTTTTTTTTTCTATTAACTGATCGTGATCAAACTTGGCACAACCTGAGGCTGCTGTCACTTAAACAGGAGCCAGGTCATCTTGTGCTTTGTAGTCTGTATTGGTCTTTCTGCCCCTTTCACAAGCACAGAAACAGATTCAGGCTACAAGTATCCATCACTAGGAAGCACCTGCTAATAAAAGCAGTGGTGGAAGTGAAATAACAGGCCAGATTACCACAAAAAATCTATTTTTACTGGCCTTGGTAGTTGTGGTAGTTAATGTTGTGAGAGAATTTGGGCCGTTAGAGAGGAGAAAATAACATCATGGCTATGATCTTTTATAAAGGGTGTGGATGTGTTAGGCATAGTTATGTTTGACTTATCCTTCTCTGTAGACTGACTTTTTATGTCGTAGATGTGACTGCCAGAGTAACTCTTTAAAGCCCTAATATGGGCTACATAGTAAGCTCCATGCAGCAGAGGTTTCCCTCAGTCCCTTTTTGATCTTATTTTGGCCTTTTACCCCTAAAAATTATGTTATTTCATTACAGGTCAAATATCGGTCAGTATATGTGTTTAATTCTTGACTGCAGGAAAAAGGAAGGGTTGCAAATTCCCACCAGTGCTCCCAGCTGTACTGGCTAAAGCATGTAACCAGTACAGTGGAAATAACTAATGAGAACTCTCCACCCTAGGGCCTGAGTTATACAGAAATGCACTCCTTGCTCTGTCCTTTGGTAGAAGCTGATGTGTATTTTTTTGCACTGACAGATGTCTTGGCTTAAATTCAGTTGCTCTGATTGGTTGCTCTGAATCCTACTCCTAATGTAAGTATGGTAGTGGTCTGGGTTTGGCCACCCTGCAGTGTACCTGATATTATAGAATTAAGCTGTCTTGTCTTCTATTTTGTACTGGTGGAGAAAATAACTGGGAGATACCTCAGAGCAAACTCTTTTAGATAGCTTTTGTGAAGCACTTTTTGTAGAGACAGCTTCCCAGTGTTGCTGAATTGCTAAGAACAGGCCATGTGCACAAGTGAGACCACTTTAAAAACAGCAATGAAACTAAGAACTGGTTTAGATGGGAACCTGCTGGTGTAATTTGGAAAGTATTATTTATTCCTGCTTTTGATTAGTTGCTGCAACTGTTTATTCTCTGCAAGAAGCAACCTAATATAGTTAACACAACATGTAGAGGATGGCAATGAAAGATTTCTGGCGTTCACTATCATCCCCACTGATGCTTAGTAGTTAAGCACCACCTGTTGAAGTAACTTTTAATGGTAATGTTTCTGGGAAGTCTGATACTGCAATTTCACACTTGACTGCCTGGGAGGGTAAGTGAGTCCCTTTTGGCCTATAGCAGCCTAAAAGGCTTTGTAATGAGCAGGCCAACTAGCTGTTGTCAGTGCTCACATTCTTAACATTGCCTCATGGTACACTTCTGTGCTGCATCATCAGGCTAGAAGGTTCTCGTACTCCAAAATCCCTGCCTGTTGTAAAATGTTGTTGGTTGCTGTTCTTGCTTCAGCTGGGATAGAGTAAATTTTCTTCCTAGTAGCTGGCACAGTGCTGTGGTTTGGATTTGGTGTGAAAACAACACTGATAACACACGGATGGTATAGTTACTGTTCACTAGTGCTCATCTTAAGTCAAGCATTTTCAATTCCCTATGTGCTGCCATCAAGCAGAAGCATAAGAATCTGAGAGGCAGCATGGCCAGAACAGGTGACCCAAACTAGCCAAAGGGGTGTTCCATACCATAGGATATCATGCCCAGTATATACTCTGGAGGGGGTTGCCTGGGAGGGGCCAGGGCATCGGTTGGCAGGTGGTGACCAACTCCACTGTGTATCATTTGTCTTTCTTGGATTTTCTTTCTTTCTTTCTTTGTTTACTGCATATTTATTTTTCACTACTATTGTTACTGTTATTATATTTTTTTAATTACAATTAAAACAAAAACTGCTCTTAACTCATTAATTTGACTAGGACTGACTCCTGAAGAGCTGGAAGGACCAAAAGCCTTATAAAACCCAGAAAAAAATACATCCACCACCTTCCCTTCATCCACTAGGCAGGTAACCTTATAAGGGTATCAGATCAGTATAGAAATATGGTGGTGCCAGTTGTGGCATCTTTTTAAATCATCTGACCTTGCTTTGTCATGGGGTAGGGGAGGATGTCCAAAGTAGCTATTAAATATGGGCACTGGATACTTCATAACACCTCACTATATAGGCCAGATTTATTGCCCTGGAGTCCCTATTACAAGAAAGATCTAGACATGCTGGAACATGTCCAGAGAAGGGTGTGAAGGTTTGGGAGTTCCCCATCCCCCCACACTTTGTAAAATGACCCAGACTAGCACTCAGTCGGCTGGAGGTTAAATGATGAAGCTATATTTACAGCTTTGCACAATGTACAGCAGATATTAACACTATATACACAATATTTACAGAAATATACAAGTAAAAAGGTAATACAGCAACACAACTCCCCTCCCAGAAATCAGAGACCC
>VWZE01020439.1:51233-64278 GCA_013396675.1 Eubucco bourcierii
TCCCAAACAATTCTCCAGCAAGCCTATGAGTGAAGTAGACATCATGATGTTTTCCTTTCACAGCCTATAGCGTAATTTTCTCTATTAAAATATTCCAATTAGCCTCAAACCAGCACAAAGGGCCACAAGGTTGATAAGAGGGCTGGAACTCCTGTCCTCTGAGGACAGGCTGGGAGAGTTGGAGCTGTTCAGTCTGGAGAAGACTCCGAAGAGACCATATTGTGGCCTTCAGTGTCTGAAGGGGGCCTGCAAGAAAGCTGGTGAGAGATTTTTTTAGGATGTCAGGTAGTGATAGGACTAGGGGGAATGGAGCAAAACTAGAAGTGTGTATATTCAGATTGGATGTTAGGAAGATGTTCTTCACCGTGAGGGTGATGAGACACTGGAAGAGGTTGCCCAAGTAGATGGTGGAAGCCCGATTCCTGTAAGTCTTTAACACCTGGCTGGCTGTGGCTCTGAGCAGCCTGATCTACTGTGAGGTGTCCTTGCCCATGGCAGGGGAGTCAGAACTAGATGATCCTTGACGTCACTTCTGGCCTCGACGATTCTACGATTGATGAGAAGGTGTTTTCTCCCTTTAGGTCTCTCAGCTAAACCCTTAGGAATCCGGTCTAGTTTCAGAGAGAGAGAAAGTCAGAGCCTAGGATAGGTGTATGTTGGGTTTTGGTTTGTTTATTTTTAAAGATTCAATCCTCCTTCCAAATTGTCTCTTCTCTAATATCCAGAGTCTTGTACACACGTAGAAGCTACAAGCATTCAGTAGCACTGAAAACAGTGATCAGCACTGGGAGGTGAATTGTAAACTGCAGAAGAATGGGATGAAAAGCTTTGCTACAATTTTTGCTACTTAAATAATTGGTTTTGGTTTTTGCATCAGGATATAGAGGAAAATCCTGACATAAGATTCTCGAGACCCTTTCTGGCTTCTCTGCTTAAAGCACTTGCTCTGAAGGCCACCTAACTTCTGCTGCTCCACTCATCTCTGATTAATAGCTTGATGTGTGACCTAACAGCTGTAGCACACAATCTTTTAAGTACTCCTTGGGAGCATAATGGTAGGTTTGTCTTTGCTTGTTTCTGTGAATAGTTATCTAAGGCTCTGATGGATAAACTCTGGAGAACCTAGCTACAGCACCCCTCTTTTTTGCATCTGGACACCACATACCTTGTTTCTGGTGTGCAGCAGCAGAATTGATGGTGTCTGTATCTACCTGGCTGCATTTTATGTTAGCTCATAAGTACAAATCCACCTGAAGTTAGTGTTGTGGATGGTGAGCTGGTAAGGCATGGGCACATGCAGAGGCACCTTCTCTTCATTCTACTCTAAGACCAAGAACTTCTGGGCTAAATAGGGGCTGTGTATGTCTGAGGGCATGAAGAAGGGCAGGCAGTGGTGAAATGTTGGTACCTGGGCCAATATTTAGTCCCTGAATCTTGTTCTAGTTTTCTCCTATCGTCTTTACTGCTGAGCTGTTTTGCTTATGCTGTCTGTTTCTGAGTAATGTTGTCTCCTGTTGGCCAGTGATTTTTATTTCTGTAAAAATATCTGAATTGTCTTACTAATTTATTCTCACCTGTGCCATCAGGGAAAGTGGCCACCAAACCTAAATCAAGTAGCACTTTTTCTCTTTGGTTATGCAGAACCAGTAGTATTGCATGGCCGGATGCCTTAGAGTGGCACTTGTATGGTGGACACCTCTGTAATTGCTTGTTAATTTTTATGGGGGGGTAGGTTTTTGGTTAAGGAGCTCGACTTCTTGACCTAATGGAAAGAACAAGTCTAAACAAGCAGTGGTATTTGTGTGAGGTGTTTTTCTGTCTTTTCAATTAAGAAATCTTAGGAGGTCTTGCTGTAATTATGTAAGGTATTGCTGGTATTAAATTTGAGCAAAAAGTGAATGGTCAGACACTTTCATTCATCACAAAGGAACTGAATCCTGTTACCACCTCATTTTTTGCAGCTGTAAATGTCTTGAAATATTCATTAGGAAAAGAGAATGCAGGTCTAATCCATGGAAGAAATTGTCCTTCTTCGTTGCCCTGGTTTAACAACGCACTCAACCACAGACTTGAATCCTTTGAGAATTACTTAAGGGCTCAGAACAGTAAATCCCATTATTGAGGATTTAGGAGGAGATTAGTTTAGATAACCACAAGAGGTCATAGTTGCTTTATGGATGGAAGAGACAAGATAAAGTTGTATCATAAAACATTTCTTTTTAGAGAAGAGCTGCCAGAAAATAGGTTGTTCCTAGTTCATTGGGGGGGAAAATGAGCTTGACGTCTGAATTTCTAATGTGAAATGCATGCAAAAGTAGGCATGACACAACAGAAAAGAACAGCCTCTGAAGTGTACTCAGCACTGGTGAGGCTACATCTTAAGTACTCTGTTCAACTCTAGGCCCCTCAGTACAAGAGGGACATTGAGGTGAGTCAGAGAAGGGCAACAAGGCTCATGAAGGGCTTGGAGCACCTGGCTTATGCGCAGTATCTGAGGGAGCTTGGGATGGTTCAGTCTAGAGAAGAGGAGGCTGAGGGGAGACCTTATTGCTCTCTACAGCTACCCAAAGAAAGGCTGGAGCCAGGAGGAGGCAGAGCCTCTTCTCCTAGATGACAAGCAACAGGACTGGAAGAAGTGGTTTCAGGCTGTGCCAGGGGAGGTTCAGGATGGGTATTAGGAAATATTTCTTCACTGAAAGGTTCTCAAACACTGGAATGGTCTGCCCAGGGCAGTGGTGGAGTCACCATCCCTGGGGGTATTAAAGCAGCCTGTGGACCTGGCTTTTAGGGACATGGTGTAGTGTTGACCTTTCAGTGCTGCATCAGGGATTGGACTGGATGATCTTTGAGGTCTCTTCCAACCAGATGTTTTCTGTGGTTCTGTGAAAACAAATTCTATTCTGCATTGGGCTATTTGTTTGTAGACTTTCTTTGAAGTGATACTCAGGTTGCTGAAGCACTGGAATGGGCTGCCCAGGGAGGTGGTGGAGTCACCGTCCCTGGAGGTGTTCAAGGCATGTTTGGATGTGGCACTTGGTGCCATGGTCTAGTCTTGAGGTCTGTGGTGATGGGTTGGACTTGATGATCTTTGAGGTCTCTTCCAACCCTGGTGATACTCTGAAGACAATGCTCTTGCAAATCCATTTATTCCATAAGATAAGCCAAGGAAGTAATCTGATCCTGGACATTTCAAATGACATTTTAAAGATCTATTTAATATCACATTAGATAATCATATTTCCTGCTTTAGAAATCTGGCACTATGGGCAGTAAATGTAGCCATTTTCACCATGATTTCCCTGCTAATCATTTTCTGCTATTTCTATATCTTGTGAGATCACACAGAAGTTTCTTCTACTTTATTTTAAATCTGCTTGCAGTATCTATTAAAACTCTATGTAAGGAGTTCGGTTTAGTTAAATCTTGTCTCTTACTTCAGTTTCTTCACTAAGTAAACAACTCTAAGAGAATCCTTTGCAAGTTGATGAGTTCATGTAAATCTGTTTTAAGGGGGATGGGGGAACCACAAAAAAACCCAGGCTTTGTTTGTGCAACTTACGGGTTTTCTAGCAGAGTCTGTATTATTTCCAAAGCAAAAAGCCTCTCTTCAGATCAAATTCTCAGAATGAAGCAATAGTCAAGATAGTTGCCACTCCTCACCATTATTCTAATGCTTTTTCATGGATCTTTAGAAGTAAAGTTTATCCATCACTAAGGTTTGTGTCATGCCTTCTGTGCCCTTCGTGGAGCTGCAGCTGAAAGCTACCTAGAAAATCCTTTTTCTGGACTATTTTGTATTTTTTTACACTGACCACTTTAAATTTACACTTGTACTCTACCCTTGACCCTCGGTGAGCAGCAGTCTGGTACAACGAGCTCAGCTTTGTCTTGGAGCCAGCCTCCAACAACAGCAGCACTTGAGTCTCTGTGCTTGATTAGTGTGTTCCCCAGACATGATCTGATGCAGTTCCAACACTGCTTCCACAGAAGAAATACATCTCCTTGGATTACTCATGCCAGGGAAACATTTTGGAAAGCTGAAATAATCCTGTCTACTATTCTTTCTCCATACTGGAGAACTGGAACAACTTCTGTTCCTGAAACAGTACTGCAGCACAACCAGAGACAATGAATGCTCCAGGGCCATGAAGATACTTTGTGTTACTTCAACTTCTAACATGGAAGGTAGGCAGGAGTCCACCTGAGTGTGCAGACACCATCAGTGGTACATCAAGCCTTGAAAGTTGTGAGTGATAAAACCACTAGGCAAGAGAGTCTCCAAGCTGCCATGGCCTCTTTCATTTACAGAAGATTACCAGATCTGAAAGCTAAATTCTGTCACTCCAGGAAAGGAAGGATCTTCTGGACTCTTCTCTGTTCTGTTCTAGTTCTTGGATTGTGCTCTCTGAACAGGATCACCAGGTGTTCCACCTTTTGACAAGGGGAAAGGTATGTAGAAATGCCTTCTGTTGTGCCTATTGCGTACATCATATCTGACTGGAGCAGTAGAAAGACCCATGCGAAAACAAGGACATGGATGCAAACAGTTTCAATCATGAGACTTCATTAAAAATTAAGTACTGAAGCTGGATGGACTGCATAGCCACATTGCTTCCCATCTCCAGCTGTCACAAACTGAATCTCAGATCCTGGATCAGGGTTTACAACATTGAACTTCTGCTGTGTAGCATCCTCCTTATCTTTTCTGGGTCACTGCCAGATCCTGAAGTTCATAATGGCAATGGCTTTTGTGTGTAATAACCTTTTTTGGTGGAAAAGGTGCTTTGGCTCTCCAGTCTGAGGTTGCCTGTGAATTGAATAATGCTGGGTAATGACCAGTAATGCCAAGTACTGGAGCAGTTGCCTACCTTCTCTTTCTCATGTTGAATCAGGGGATTCAGCTTCTGGGAGCAGATCTGGACCAGACCCTATTTTTTTCCTTCTTGGATGTAGCAGCAAGAAAAAGTGAGTAGGCATCATCATGGAGTAAACCCCAAACCTGTTCCCTTGTGCTTATGGATTGCTGCATCCACAAAAAGCTGAGGAAACACGTGTGAATAACACTGGTGAATATAACTGTCACCACCCTCCCTTGGACTCTGCATGACCATTCTCTGCAGCCAGTTTTCCACGTGCCTCTATCCTTCTTCAGGCAGAAGTTTCTGTATGTTCTCACACGCCCCTGTTAGTGGCAGAATTCAAGAATCCCTTTCTGACTAATTTGATGGGAACAAAGTCCTAGCTTGTCAGAGGCCATGGATAAACTGGTAGAAATGCAGATCAATGACACTTTATTGCTTTCACAGTAATAAAGTGGTAGGGGCAGAACAAGCAGCAGTTATGACTTCAGTGCAAATAACGTGTTTGAGTCTTTGACTTGAATGTCCTAATAGTTATTGTGAGCAGTTGCAACAGTCACTAGTAACAGTCCTGGTTTCACCTCAGGTGTCATCCATCTTTTCCCCTTAATCTCTCAGATGTTTTGCTGAAAATGACAAAGAAATGGAGTCCTTATGGTCAGCCAGCAGCAGCAAACTTCAACCTTGCTTCTGGACAGCCAAGTACATTGTTTTGTTATTCAGTAGTTGTTTTGGCAGTAACAGATGTACCAAGAAGCTGGACCACGAGCTAATACATCAGGTGGGAGACATGCTGTCAAGGTGGCAGGATGCAGTTCCATGGATTAGAACTTCCTTCAGGAAAGGGTTATGGAAAAGAAGATGAGTGTCATACATCCTAGCAGTTTCTTGCAACAGTTAAGTACAGTAAAGAGAATGAAGTGGAAAATGGAGATAAATAAATAATTTTTTAAAAATTAAAAAAAAAAAAAAAGGGGGAAATAAAAAGGCATCTCCTTGGTTCTGACAGCTTTGGAAATGTATGTTGACATTTTCAGTGGTTTCTTGTGTCATCACCTGCAAGTAGTAGTTGAGTCTTCTGAATAGTGGACACACCCTTCTAAGCAACTGACTTTCTACTCGCAAACCAGATGCAAAACAGTAACCTCTGATCCCTCATGCTTCATTATCTAAACCCTCAGCTTCCCTCTTCAGCATCTTTCTCAAACTGATAAGCTTCCTTGCCACTGAGGGGAAGAACTCAACAGAAACTTCTCATCCTGAAGGTCTCTGCAATTTTCTGCATTTTTCAGCATAACTCTCTGCCAAGAGTCATTGTTCTTCTAGTGGATGCAGACATCAAGTGAAATGGGTTTCTGTGCCTCTGCTGCTCTGTCACTAGAAAAGAGCCAGTAATGGAGCTTTATCTGCTGGATTTCTAGCTCTCTTTGCTAGAGTCAGATGGTTGCATTGTTAGATACTTGGAAATACAGTTGCATGCAGCTGTTTAGGACTTAAATTCCAGAAGCAAATATAGCCTGGGAACCCTTTGGTGTAAAGAAGCAAAGGATCTCCTAGAACTGCAGTGCTTTGTTGTATAAGTGGTGGCAGTTCACAAGTAGAGCGGTGGTACCACAAAGGAGCTGCACACCCCTGTGCAACAGAGTCATTTCCCAGTGCTCCTGATGTAAAGCTGCAGCGGGTAAGGTGCAGTGCAGTGTGTACCTGATGGAATGTTCATGGCACATCATGGCATAAACTCTGCTACCTAAATATAATTGCGTGCCTCAGCCACAAGTTTTACAGCTCGGCAGGTGAGTTGGGGCTGCACAGAACCCATCTTAATCATGAACAGAAGGCTTGAGTTTTTGTGCAGCTTAGCTTCAGATAGATTAGGGCATGGGTCATATCTCACTGCAGGACCTGCAGCAGTTAGGCAGTGGATGGACATTTGTCTGAGAACACTCCACTGAGGTGGGGTGTTCTCAGGGAAGTGCTTGCTCTGCTTAGCTCTCTAATCCTCTCTGAATTATTCAGCCTTCCTCTAGATCCTGGCAAATTTGTAGATATAGGTTTTGTGAGGCATGGCTTCCCTTTACAAGTGCTGTGGTAACACTTTCCCAGTGTGTCACATCTTTGTATCCACCCTTTATATTCTTGGTGCTTGTTGGGGTTTGGGTATTAATTGGCTGAGGCAGGAATTATGAAAATAGAATTATTTTTATTTTTCTGAAAACCCCACCCCTGAAGGATATACAAAACTAGATAAGGTTTATTTACAGGCTCTGATTTGGTCGGGAAAAATCTTCAAAGGATACTTATGGGCAAATTTAGAGATTTAGGAAAGCCAAAAACTGGAAGAGGCTAAGCTACAACACAGCTTTCCCCAGTTACAAATCAGGCTGAGCAGAGAATCTAAGAGAACAGCAGACTTTACTCACAGAGGTGGGGTACTACACTGGGTCTGATCGCTGGTGAATTTCTTTGCCAGCAGCCTCTCTGAAATGCAAGCAATATCCAGTCATATGGATCCACGCAGCTAAAGTTCAAGGTGGGTGGCAGAAACCACCAAAGTCAAGTGTCTTGGACACTTCATCCATGAGGTGAAGATTCATGCGGTGGCACTGCCTCAGCACAAGAAAAGGCAAACTGCTAGGCTCTTTCTCGGCTCAGAGTAGCGAGCAGGAAGTGTGGCTGTGGTGGGGTCTGAGAGAAGCCAGGTCTGGGTGCTGCCGGCACCTCTCTCAAAGTGGACCTGAGGACTTGCCAAGCTTGCACACTTGCACAGAATGGGGCAGAAGTGGGACTGCACAGGATGGTGCAAAAACGGGAGATGTCCAAAAGCAGGGATGGTGCAAAACAAGAGCCACGCAAAGGTGGGAGCCATCCACGAGCTGTGGACTGTCCAAAATGGGAACTCTCCAAAGCAAGAACTCTGTCAAGGCAGGAACACCTGTTTTTTCCCCCGCACTCTATGTATGTTTTCCCTAGACACTCTGTCCATTTACCATGTATACTGAGTGTGAAGAATGTAGCCAACCGCCAGCCGATTCCAGCACGGCCTTCCACGGGAAGGGAAGAAGGAATTTGGAGTGCCCCACAATAGTGCTTCCTCCAGTGTGCTGATACAAGCATCTGACATAATCAGCACCCTGCTCCCTGTATCTTTCCTGGGACCTTCCTTTTACCATCATCCAATCTCTGAGTATTGAGGCAGGTTTAAAGCAAGATATTCTAGTCACTAGTTCAGCTTTTTCATCTTCCACTATTCAATTTTGGGTGAAAACCACCTTGCGGTTTGTATTTCAAGTACTTATGGAACAATCTGAAACAGATTCTGGGTACATAATGAATGTTTTGGGCATGGTATCTCCATGTTTGTTTTCATGGTGAATGTAGAAGAGAGAAAAAACAAATGTGTTTTTTTTACTGTGCTGCTTTTGTATTCTGATATTCATGTGGCCCTGCAGCTTAATTAATGTTTTGAGCTTGTGTTTACACTTTTTAAATTAGTTCTATTTCTGTTAATTATTAATAAAACTATTCTGGCCTGCCCTTTGTTATTGGTTTTGGGTTTGTTTTTTTTTTTTTGTGTGTGTTTTGGTTTTTTTTCCTGTTGTTGTTGTTTTTTGGGGTTTTTTTTCCCCTGTAACTTCACCCTTACTATATTCTTCACTTGGATGTGGCTTTGCTTTCCTGAAGAATGCTTACTTCACAGTTTCCCTTCCCCTAACCTGTAGTCCAATTTCCTTTCACTCTTCCTGTGATATTTTGCCATTAGGAGATGTTTTCTCTGTGCAGCTCATATGTTGTCCTGGAGTTGTCTCCGTACTGTCTGCTAGGATTGAATTTGCTTGACTGCCTCTTAAGGTTCCTTGTTTGCATAATTCCCCTTTCTACAGCTGAATGCAACTGTGGGGTTTTTTTTCTGTTGTAAGCGTTGCAGCCCTTGTTGAGAGTAGATCCTTGAATGTAATATTTTGAACAGCGTTCCACATGATGAAATCAAGAAGTGTGCCTCCTTTCATGTACTTCCTAAGCAGCTGTTTCATTGATTCTTACCTATGTTGGCTTTTGCCTCATAAGGGCTTTTTATTGATAGGATAGAATACTGTGGTTTTAAATGCAGAGCTGGGACATCTGCCTTTGCAGTGGTTCCTACGAGCAAACATGAACTGGTTGTGCCTCTTTGGTTTTTTTACAGCAACTGCATAGTGCAAAGAGTCTCTCAGGAGACATCTAAAATCCATATGTGAAGTATTACTTAAATATCAAATATAGTCATAATAAAGAAGTGAACAATTGGTGCAGGTCTAGTATTTTTCCCTTGGGGTTCCCTTTAAAAGAAAGGGGGGGGACATGACACACTTTTGCCCTGAGGTATTGTTTGTGTAAGCAGGTAATTGATACAGTCCACAGATCTAATGAGAGATGATAGTTCTGTTCCATTGGCAAATTACAGAGGGAGCTCTTATCTGGTACTAAGGAAAGTAGAGCATGTGTTTGCATATGTATTGATTTGATTTCTTTTTTGTTCCTTTTTTTTTTTTTTTNGCTGCCAAAGGAGCTTTGTCAGCTGGCAGACAGCCAGAAGCTTCGAAGGGAGAAAGGAATAAAAGACTACAGAATGAATAAGGATGGTGTTTTGATCACGCTAGCCATGGAATTAAAAGAGAAACTGTGCATGGGAGGATAGAGACTACAGAGATGACAGGGCCCGCTTTCCTACAAATAAAATGGTGACTCAAATGTCATCCCTCAACAGTCAGGATGCACACTGTCAAGAAAAGCTGGAAAGTCAAAACGAAGTGGTAAATCTACTAGAGAAACTTAAGCAGACCTCAAGCTGACTATACAAATCTAATTTCTGATACAGGCAAGTTAATGAATCTAGATGTGAAGACATCCAGATGAAGGGCCTATTCCCACTGCAGAAGTGTCCAACACATGCTCCTTCATTTACAGTGACAGGTAAACCCATTACTAAAGGAAAATAATATGGTCTTTCCTTCAAAGAAAACTTCTCCTGTGTCTATTTTTTGAGATCCATTTTTCTGAAGAGCTCTTTCTGATTTTTTTAAACAGTGACTTTTGCTTTTCTGGCTTTGTTATCAGACCAATGTTTCAAATGTTGTTGGTTCTTTGGTTATCTGTTGCAGGTATATAAAACTGTAATTCAACCAAGATACGTAAACAGAGAGCCTTTTGACTGACGTTAGAAAGGGTTTGTTTGGAAAAATTAGAAAAACCTTCTGGCCACCCCATGTGGGCTTGGTGAATCTCTTGGCATAGCTGTGCAACACTCTTTCATAGAAGAGCAAAAAACTCACACTCTAATGAGTACCTGTGCTGGAGAAAACGGCAAAGCAGTGTAGTGAGAAAGAGGACCTTTTTGCCAAGTCAGTTATTTTAGGCTGAGCAAAAAGAAGCTTCCAGTTGAGAGCTGCACACCACTGCTGGTGGTCTGCATTGCTGTATCAAACTGGTGTAGATAGGGCTGTAACCCTAATATGGTGTGTATATAAACACTTGTGTGTAAAGGTTGGAGGGAAACATTTAAATTAATTTAATAGATATATTTACTCCAAGCAAAACAATATATCAAGGTAAAACCATTTTGTTCCAGATATACTTGCTTTGGCTGGTATTCAGTAAAAGTAAAGCTCCTGCCCTGTTCTACCACCTGACAAAATTAATGTGGGCCATGCCTGAATCTTGGCACCTTTTTTGACATACCACTGTATTTCACTTGCAAGCACAGGACTGTTGCAAACTGCTTGCGTTTAAATTCTGTATTTATGCACATTTCTGAATTTAAATACATTAAAGATACTGCATGGTGTGACATTGAGATGGTTTAGACAGAGTAGGGAACACCTTTGCTTTCAGGATTGTGGCTATATTGCTAAGCACTGATGAACAACATGAAATAAGGGAGAATGGAAGAGGCAACGGTCACTGCCCCAACCAGGATACAGTCCAGGGACAATCTGGGCTTCAGGCTGCAGATACCTCAATACTAATGACACCAGGTTGCAAGAGACATAATGCCTGCCTTAAGCAGGTGCTGATACCTGTCTGGTTTGGGGTGTAAATCAGTGTGACTAGATGACTATGATGTATCTGTGTGGATTTCTTTTAAATACTTTAGTGTTTGCTTTTTTCTGTTGTTCTCTCCACAAGGAGTCCTGGACCAGCAGCAGTTACTGGCAAAGAGTAAAGCTTGGCAGAAAAACTTCCAAGCTTTGCTCTTTGTCAGTACAGTTTCTGTATTTTTAAACAAACAATGGCATTCTGTAATCAGACTGTACAGACTGTCTCAGTTCACTTCAGAAAAATAAGACAGGTTTGAAACTAGTTTGGCTTACAATGTTTTGTTTGGAGTGGAGTCATCGCTCATTGATGCCTAAGTTTTAAAATGACAGTTTTCTTTAAAAAAAAAAAAAAATCTTCAATTATCTTCAACACCTTATTATGCTGCTTGGCGCTAGCACATAGTTCATCTAAGCATGGTAGTGACACATGACAAAATCATATATGCTTCTTAAACTGTATGTGCATTAAGAAGAGTGACCAGGTGAAGGAGAGGCTTCTTCCCCTTTGCCCTAGTGAGGCCACATTTTGGGTATTGCCTACAGTTCTGGGCTCCTCAGTTCAAGACAAGGAACTACTGGAGAGAGTCCAAGAGAAGGTACTGGAGCACCTCTCTGAGCCCAGGAGCAAAGGGCACAGAGACATGCTCCTGTGCAACCTGCTCTGGGTAACCCTGCTTTACCCAGGGGGTTTGAGTAGTTGGTCCCTGGAGGTTGCTCCCAATGCATATCATTATGTAATTCTGTAACAATTGCTGATTGTAGTTGGGGGTTTTAAGTATCGTAAGTTAAGGACAGCTCCGTAATGAAGTTTTACTGGGGTAGTAGCCTTTATTTGGACATAGTGTTATTTCCTGGTAATTGTGGTACCATGCATGTGCTAGAACACTGCTTAGCCCTGAAATACCAATTTATATCTCTACGTTACCAAGCAAACTGGGTTAATCACTCACTGAACGATTAACTGTAAATGGCATACTTGGTGGGTTTGGGGAGATGAGCCTCAGTGCATTACACTGCAAACCCTCTGCACAACTAACTTTCAGGCCTTTTCTTGAGCTCCTGTGATATCATTCTTCACCTGTGGCAAAGGGAATGTACAAAATGCGCGCAGCTCCACAAAACAGCCCTTTTTTGTCCATGTCGCTGCTAGCTGACAATGCCCCAGTTCCTACGCCACCTGCGCTCCAACCCGGCGGGGGCCAGGCCGAACACATGCAGCCACTCCAGCCCGGTTTGTAGAGGAAGCTTCGCTGACGCTCCTGGCCAGAGTAAGGTGGCAGAAGGATGGCCTGGCCCACCCGCTGGTGGTGGTGAGATGGGCTGCGAAGCCCCAGGAGGACTCAAACTTCGCCCCACCGCCCTTCCGCTGGCTCAAGGGCGAGCGTGCGTCACTTCCGGCACACCTCTGCCTTCCCGCGCCGGCATCGCGAGAGCCCATCCTACCTCACGCGAGATTCGAGAGCTCACCCGGCCGCTTCGGCCGAGTCCCTTCGGCAGTTTCCGTCACTAGCAGACCCTACCAATCGTCCCAGAGAGCGCATCGATGGGAGCAGGGTCCCTGCGGGCTCCGTGTGCGGACGGCGCCCACAGTGTGGGTGCTAGGACTCTGCGACTGCTGCGGCGACAGGAGCGGGGCAACGGACCCAAGGTGCGAGACCTGGGCAGTAGGGAAGTATGCGGGGTTCGATTGTTCAGGCCTGGCCATGGCGCCTCTCCTCCCCCCCGCCATGGCTCCCCGTGTCCCTGCTCCTCTCCTCTCAGTGAGCGAAAGTGGCCGCCGCCGCCGTCCCAGCGCCCGCAGCCGCCGCCTCCTCCTCAGCAGCAGCGCGGGCGCCATCTTGGCGAGGCAGGAGTCGAGAGCGCCCCGCGGCAGAAGACAGGCAGAGCGAACCCCGACAACGCGGGGCAAGAGGCCGGGTGAAGCGAGCAGGGGAACAAGCCCAGGAGACACCCCCAGCCCCCCGCCGCCACTGCCGTCGCGCTGAAGCTGGGCCTGCTACCCAGGTGAGCCACCGGGAAGACCAAGCAACGACACACCGGGCTGGGGCTACGAAAGGCAGTAGCGGGTCCCCACCTGGGCAGGCCGCAGTTTCATCTCCCCCCCCTCCCCCC
>VWZE01020439.1:64400-124499 GCA_013396675.1 Eubucco bourcierii
CGGGGGAAGCGGCGCGGCCGGGCCGGGAGGGGCCGGGCTGGAGCCGCCGCTAGCGCCGCGTCATGGGCGAGCGCAGCCGCTCTCTGCGGGTTGGGTGTGTTGGCGGAGCGCGGTGGTAGGATCCGCAGTTCTCCCGGTGTCGCGGGAGGTTGTGAGCATCGCGCGGCCCGAGTCTCGCCGGCTCCCTTCGTGGGGTCTGGTGTGGAGGTGTCAGACTGGGGCCCTAGGCCTGTAACCGCCCCCTGCTGCCTGGGGCGGGGCGGTCTGCGGGCTCTGCCGGTCGGGGCTGCCCCGGGTGTGCACCGGCCGCATGATGCAACGTTGCTGCTGAACTTGCGGAGTCCTGCTCGGTGTGAGCTTCTCTTTGGCAGTGCCTGGGTGCGCAGGCTTGGGGTTGTCCGAAGCTCGCTCTGCACAGCCACTAACGTCTGCAGGAAGGTGTTTTCTGCCAAATTGGTATCAGTGGTGATGTAGAGTGCCTACTACTAGGTGTGCATAAAGCATAGTTCAATGTTACGTTTGTACTGGTGATTACGTACACTGGGGAATCGTGGCATAAAGTCTAGCCCGGTTTCACTGCACGTACATAACCTAATGCAGTTTCTGTGGTGATGAGTGTTACTGAGCGTTATGCCTTCTTTCTGTTAATCCTGTTGCTAATCTTGGATGGCAGGCTTCCCTTCCACAGTGTTGTAGGTGATAATGATAAATTTCTTGAAATTATTTCCTTCTTTCCCCTGAAGAAAATGGTGCAAATCAGGTTCCTTCATTATAGTGAAATATTTTTAGGGGCATTATCAAAATTTTAGCTTTCTCTCTACTGAGCAAATTACTATATGACTTTGTCCAGCCCACCTGATACACCTGTATGAGAACAATACCCATCCCTTTTTAGTTTACGTGAATCAAAAAGGATGTCTTTGTGTTGACATTTCCTAGATGTGCGTGTGTAAGAGTAGGTCATGACATCCAGAGGTTGATAAGATAGTAAGGGAGGAGTACAAGAAACAAGACCGTAACTCGAACCTTTTCCCAGTGTTTAAGGTATTCCTAGTAGCTCATTTCTCCCCCATCTCTCACACATATACTAAAATTGCTTAAAATGCTGCCTTGTATTTCCTGACTGTTCAAATGGGCAAGTTTTGTTCCATTTGGGTGTAACGTAGTAAGTTGTAGATTCTGTAATGAGCGTGGCATTTGGCAAGATAAATTACATGCTAGGGATTGGTTTGGGTGGCAGGAATAAAAGAGTCCTAGTGGACCTCTCGGACATAGTTCACTTGCAGTGATCTGGGGTGCAGGGAGTGAAAATCAAAACAGGAAACATCCATGCAGTTTGTGGTTTGTGTGCACAGAGAGCAGGAGTGAAACAATGGCAATGTGTGAGGATAGCAGTGCTGTTGAGCAGAGCAGACAGCATGAATATCTGTCAGAGGTCTCCATAAGTACTGCTGACTGCCCTTTTGGGACAAGATTTACTATAACCAAACAATTAAATAGGTATGTTTTTCTGCTAGTCAGTCTTCTGCTAGTTTAAAGATGGAAGCTGAGCTGTGGAATGGCACACCAACTTCTGTGTTTGGTATGTTTTAAGGTACTCTGCCCTTCTCTTACCTGGATGCTTCTGGTAAATTTTAGTAGAGCTCTACAGTTTGTGTTTTCAGTTTTTGTGATTTTTTTTTCCCCCCTAATAAACTGGGTCCTGTCTGTAACTTTTATTTCAGCAATGAGAAGATGCAGAGCCTGTGCCCCACTGACTCCTCTTTGTATTTAAAAGGTGGAATGGAAATCAACGAATTGCTGTCTCATTCCTTAGAAAACAATATAAAACCTTACCACAAAAGCAAAACAGTGCAGTAAAGTACTATATATAGGACAGTGTCTAATTTTAGCTAGATTTCATTACTCAGAAAGGCAATTAAAATGGCTTATTTTTAATTTCAAAGTGAGATGGTGTGAACTCACACCTCAGTTAAATGTACGTGTCTTTAATTCGTTCAGCTTGAGTTTAGTGGAGATCAAGGGCTCAGAAAAATACCCTCCTATCTGCTTTTTGTAAAAAAGCAATAACCTTTTAGATATCAAAGTTATTTTTTAAGACACTACCATAATAAAGCCTAGATGGGTGTTATGTTTTGCTTTAAGACCTGGCATATAGTGTGCTCTGGAAAACAGTTGTCAAGTCTAACTATACATTTATCAAAGCAACCTGAAATGTGAGAGGGGGAAAGGAGAGCTTGTGATTCTTCCCCATGCAAAATACCACGTCACCACAGTTGTCTGTATTAGAGATTATATGCTTATAAAGAAATTTGACAAAAATATACCTTGCTGATAGTATTATGCTAATGTACGTTTTCTGTATAGTTCTTGGCTTAATCTTCTGTGCATATGTGCACGTGTGGAAATGATTCTGGAGGTATTACTGCAGTAACTTCTTACAGTATTCTGCTAATCTAATGAATGTCGCATGTCTCAATTGTTAAGTTTCTTTAAGAAAGAAAAGTGTCTTAGGTGTTCATACCTGTTTGGAAAATCTCTGTAAGTTGGTGTCAAAATGCAATGCGTGAAAAGACCATGTATGAAAAAAAAAACATTGAACTGCTATGTTTGTGAGAGAACTAAGACAGCATTAGAAGGCTGTGTTCTTGCTCCTGGTTTTTAATCCTGCTTTTTAGGTAAAAAGTTTTAATAATTTTAGTGGAGATATGAAGCATACATACTTTCCCATGTATCAAATGGCATTTCAGGGTTTTGTCAGTGTACTTAACACCAGTTGGGCAGAGATGTGAGCAGCTCTGGTTTTGTGGGCTATTAGAAGAAATAAGGGTGCTCACCTGCTAGCTGGTAGCACTCCATATACATGCACTTAGTGTGTCAGGTGAGACTGAGTTAGTTTTATTGGTTTCATTGGTTAGAATCATAGAATCATAGAATCATAGAATGGTAAGGTTGGAAGGGACCTCAAGGATCATCTAGTTCCAACCCCCTGCCATAGGCAGGGACACCTCCCACTAGTACAGCTCACTCAAGGCCTCATCCAATCTGGCCTTGAACACATCCAGGGAGGGAGCATCCACAACCTCCCTGGGCAACCTGTTCCAGTGCCTCACCACCCTCACTGTAAAGAACTTCCTCCTAACATCCAGTCTAAATCTCCCCTCTGCCAGTTTAAGCCCATTGCCCCTTGTCCTGTCATTGCAGGAGCTTGTAAATAATCCTTCCCCAGCCTTCCTGTAGGCCCCCTTCAGATACTGGAAGGCTACTATCAGGTTAGCCTTGTATTTGTCATGGGCTCAGAGGAGGTGCTGCAGATTAGCTGCTGTGTTGCACCTTTTACCTCCATGGCAGATCGTGTTTGTGTATGTGCCCTCAGCTAGGAGTGTAGCTGTTATTTATTGTGGTGTTTGATGTTAATGTTAGGCATAAAGAGAAGAAAAAATAATCCTCTGGGCTTTAGCTGAGCTGTACAGATGCCAGCAACTGAAGGGGAAAAAAAAAAAAAAAAGGCAAAACAAGTGACTCCTGGAGGAAGAAAGTACTGTTTCAGTGAGCTGCACAAAGCAAATCCTTTTTAGCTTGCGGCTAGGCACAGGTACTGAACTGTGTGACTCGCCACTTCTGGGACTTCGGCTTTAAATTGGTATCTGTAGCAAAAAAACTTTTTGGGCTTTATTCAGAAATAGTGGTTACTTGTTTAAACTGGGAGAATCTGCTTTTAAAACTAAGCTGCATCATGAGAGCAGTGGTTTTGCTGTTTGGTTAGTGCAGGGCAGTGGGTATGTAACTTCAAAACCTTCTTATAAGACATAGCTCTGCTCTCTGAGGAGATCCTGGGAGGATTCTTCTCCAGTGCTGGGTGTTTACTTAGTGACTAGGCATTAAAATGGGCAGACTTGAAAAACAGTGAAGGAACCTCTCACCTACATTGAGGTTAAGCTATGCAATGTCATTTAAAGCAGAATATGGAAGGCTTCTTCAGAACCAAACTTGCATGTTTAAAAAAAAAAACAAAAAAAACCCACCAAGTATGATCGTGAAGGTTATTTGTATGAAAAGGGCTGTGTATGTAAGGTATATGTGTGAAAAAGTTATTTGTATGAAACTCAGATTCTGCTGCTGATATTTTACCTGTGCTTTTAATAATTCAAAGGACCACTTCATACATTTAAATGGTTTCAGTGTGAGATTAAGTAAGAACATTAGAGGATTCAAAGTACTGGTTCAACTAGTGGAGATGAAGCAAGAAAACAAGTAACTATTGAATTTGATGCTGGAACTTAACACAGAGTTGGTATGTATCTGTAAGAAAGTTGGGTTGGCCCAAGGATTATTCTGCAGCATCCAGTCATTTTACTACATGGTAACATCTTGAGTGTTTACCTCAATGTTACCATTAGTAAAGAAAACAGTTTGAAAATCTACCAATGTCTGCAGTCTTCCTTAAACTGAGTAGGCCAAAGACTAGAGGTTTGTTTCAGAAATGATGAAGAGGAGTTGGAGTCAGCGTCATCATCATGTAAATCTACTGAAGCAATGTCTCGATGATGTCCTGAACGCTTGCCTACTTCAGTGGATCAGGGTGTTCTGTGACTCTCAGTTGTTTTATCCCACCCACTCACAGAATGTTAGAGGTTGGAAGGGACCTCCAGACATCGAGTCCAACCTCCCTGCCAAGGTAGGATTCCCTAGGGTAGTCTGCACAGCAATGCATCCGGGCAGGTTTTGAAAGTCTCCAGAGGAGACTCCACAACCTCTCTGGGCAGCGTGTTCCAGTGCTCTGTCACTCTGGCTGTAAAGAAGTTTTCCCTTATGTTGAGGTGAAACTTCCTATGTTCAAGTTTGTGTCATTGATCCTTGTATTATTACTGTACACCACCATAGTAAATAAATATCTGTCGATTATCTTCCCGTATTATTACTTTGATCAGCAGAGAAGCACTGTGTGACTGTTAGCATATAAATAAATGAATGGCTGAACTCAGTGGCGGAGCTGTTCTCCGCTCCATGTGCCTGCGTAACTCTTATTAAATTTGAGTTGGATGTTAATCTCTCCTGTGTTTGCATATTGAGTAGGCAGAATACAGAAGAGCAACTGTTTTGAGAATTAACTGTATGTGCAGGAGCCTTGTGGGACAATTAAAATAGGAAGATGAGGAAAAGCATGTCCTTTTCTCCGGGTGAAATGCAGAGTCCTTGGACTGTGTCAGTGCAAGGATGACTTCATTGAATGTGGACAGGAGAGTTTTTCTGATCTGGGAAGTAATATTTGAGAACATAGGTACCAAAAAAAAAACCCCAAAAAACCCAGATGAGACGAGTAATTAGGATGTAGATATGTGCTAAGTGTGGATGCTTAGTGTAGTGTGACTGGACGGTTTTGATATGTTGGAATCTGGAACAAAACCTACTCCTGCAGTTAACTGCAGTCGCTGCAGACAGAGGGCATTATCACTTGCATTCATATTTATCATTTTGTGCAGTAGCAACTCCTAAGTAGCAAGCTCCTGAGGAAATCTCTTAGTTTTGTAATTACTAAGCATATCTGATAGCATCTTCTTTTCATAGGGTCATTTATATTTTACAGGTAAAGCAAACAGCCTTCTGCTGGGCTGTCTCTTAAGCTGTATGAGGGTGGAGCCAGATGAGCACCAGTGCCTGTGTGGAGCAGAGGTGCTGATCCAATCTGGTGGGTCCATGTAGACCAGCAGTTAGGCAAGTGCACCTGGACAGCTAGAAAAGCATCCAGTTATTCATTCTAGATCAGGAATATGATTGTGTTTGTTTTGCCTCTGACCTGTTTACTGTCCTCCGGTTAAAAGCTTGACCTCAAATGTATCTTAATTCTTTCTGTATTTTACTATGAAACTTTAATAGGTTTGTGAGGGCGAGGCTCATTGGGGTGCAAAAGAGGACATTTGGTTGTTAGCTTCCTCAGAGACTGTGAATCCAAATAAAGTTGTGTGTTTTCTGTCCCTTGGGGCATGTTTCTTTCCTGCAGTGCCTTCAGGACTGGCAATGCCACTAAATGTTGAGGTTTGGGAAGGAGATTTTCTGCAAAGAATAGACAGTGGAAAGATGCCTTCTGGGTCTGAGTAAAACCATTAAACAGTGATTGTAAATGACATTTTGACTTCAAAAGTAAAATAATGATTTATATATTATTATGTATAATGATGTAATAAATGTTAACAACGTGTGCTCTTATTGATGGATACGTTTAGAAATGGAGTGATCACCATACTTACTCTAGTATGATACTGTGATACCCTGCTAGGGCTTGAACCTCCTAACTGTGATATACTTTTCTTTTTCTTTTTCTTTTTTTTTTTNACTTTGACCTTCTTGGTGTCCTGTTTTGTCTCCTCTTGAATTATTTTTTTCCATATATGTCTCTTCAGTTCCATGTTCTCTAATGTTTCCTCTCATTTTCTAACCTTGTTACTGTATTCATGGCCCTGTCTCTTGGAAAACAGTTTCTTATTTTAAGGGTAGTGTTTTTCAGGTGTCTGTTAAGCAGTATGACATAGGTAGATGGAAGTTTCTTGAGAAATACGACTCCTAATACCTTTATCTTGAGGAAAGTTTCAGGTGCTTCCTTCTGTCTATTAAGTTCTGCTGGAAATGGAATTGGTTAACAGAGGTAAACCATTCCATTCCTGTCAGGTGTACAAAGATCTAGTGTATAGAAAACCAAACCTAGATAGCTTTTAAGTGAGGGCTGTTTACCTGTCTGTGTTTTGGGCACACTGTCATTTGTTCAGTATAAGTAAAGATGGTAAGGCTAGGTGACTAATAAAAATTGCTATTGTTCAACCATGGACATTAACTCAAAGTGGCAATTTACATAATTTTTTAATAACTTTAGGAGCTCTGAACCTACCTGTTCTGTAGTTTTTGAGGATAAAAGTCTTGGAAAAAGTTAGATGCAGACTGTGTATGTGAAGTGAGAACAGTTTGAAGACCAGATACTCAAATCTGCTTTTTCATTTTTACAAACCTAAAACTATTCAGTCACTAATAGCTTAATAATTGAACAAATATAAAATGTTTTGCAGTAAATAAATGTAAAGTGTGCTTTAGGTTTTTTAGGATTTGTATGAAGTGATGGAAACCAGAAGGGTCCGTTCAGAAGAATAATTGAGCCTTTCAAAAGCTGTCTCATTTTATTGTTATTCAGCACCAGAGAAACAAAGCTTAAGGCATGTGTTTATTAGTAAATATGAACACATTTAGGGTATTGGTAGCATTTCCATTTATACAGTGACCACTGTGAGTTTGGAAATAATGGGAGATTATCTTTCTCACTATTAATATAACAATTAAGGCACCTCTTGTAATCAAAGGGAAATAAAATTCAAGTTCACAGTGCTATTATTGTAGCAATTGCTACAACATCCTTTGCAGTTGAAGAGAAATAAAACCACCATTGACAGAACAGTAAAATGTTTAGATAGCTTTGTTTTTAAAGTAATGTGTAATGCAAATGTTTCAGGGGGAGTGTGTTTGGTTCTTTATGAATCTGAAATCCTGAGAACAACTAAGAAATTAAAATCAGGCAGAGTATTTCTCCTAGCTGAAAATATAGAAAACTACGTTGTGTTCTAGATTTGAAAACTTAATTAGCAAATTAATACATACTTTTTGTGTGCGTCACTTTTTCTTTAGTAAAGTTAACAATTGAATTTTAAATTGGAAGAGTTAGTTGGGGTTTTTTTTGTTTGTGGTTTTTTTTAAAGTTTTTTTGTTGTTGTTGGTTATGTTTTTTTTTTTTTTTGTCAAGTATTTGTAGGTGGCTTGTCAATGGGTAACAGCTGTGTACTGGGTGCTGTGAGCATCAGTGCTTTAAAAGAGAAGTCTTTAAGTATTTTATCTGTAACAGATAACAACAGAAGAACAATATTTTCTGTAGTTATTTCCTTTTGGAATAAGTTGTATATATGATTCACCTCAAGGGCTATCATTCCTTTCATTCAGATTGCATGATACACAGCTGTCCTCTGTCCAGAGTATGCTTAATAGTGATGAAAGTTTACTTTAGATGCTCAAGGACTGGCTTCATTGTGCTTGGTGTTTCTGTCACCACAGGGATTATCATCCCATGCCAGTGCAGTGCTCATTCGTATTGAATAACATCCATGAAGTTGTTAACCAGAAAACTAAAATCCAGGGTTTGGCTGTGGTTGCATTGTGGTGGAAAGTTCCGTGTGAACTTCTGTTTGTTACTTACTGCAACCTAAGCTTTTTGCCCAGAACTACCTCAGTTCTGGGTTCTGTGAAGTATTAGCCTTTGGTACAGCGTGCAGTAGATCTGTCTGCTTACCAAATTAATTCTTTTCAGAGCTGATGGTGGTGATAACTGTTGTGTCTTCCTAACAGCCGCGTGTTCAGAGGCACCTGTGCATGAGGAGAAGTTTGTTCTATGGCCTCAGAGCTGGGTGCCAGTGAGGATGGCAGCTGCTCAGAGCTGGCAAAACCCCTTTATCTGCAGTATCTGGAGAAAGCTCTGCAACTGGATCAGTTTTTACGACAGACATCAGCTATCTTTAACAGGAGCATATCCAGGTACCAAAACCTTTTCCATTTTTTTCCCTCAGGAATACCACGAAAAGACAAGCATTTTTATTGCAGTGTTCCCTGGCAGCACCATATTAAGTATTTAGTACTGACTTGTTCACTGTAAACTCTTTTCTTCCAAAGGTTTTGCACTGTGCTCTCAGCTTACACTGATAATTCAGCGTTTTACCAGCTCACAAATTATCTCTATCTCATAAAGGTCTTTTTCGTAGCTGAATGGGCAAAGCTTCCCCAGACAATTCATGTTTACTTTCATCTGTCTTGGAATTGTGGAGTTACAGAACTGATAACTGCATAGGTGATAGGTATATTTATAAGCCTGTAGTAAGATCCATACAAGGAATAGGACTATAGCTATGTTTCTTACCTGTATACTTAGCGCTGAAGATGGCAGTGTTGTGCTTCAGTTTGACTTGGTAACAGTTTATTACTTAGTTCATGCTTCTTTAATCAAACACCTAAAAACTGAAGGTGCAGGTTGATAGCCAGGCTGGTCTTATGATTAACAGCTTCTGAGGGGTTAACAGGAAATTAACAGCAGTGTTTCTGATGTGTAGAGTTACATCTGAATCTGTCTCGGTTATCAAACCTTTAGACAAATGGCTACATGAGAGAAAGTTTTGTGGGTGCTTCCTCTTCTGAATATTTTCCTTTTGTTGCCACTGTATAATGTCTCTTCTTGCAGCGATGAAAGTGAAGATGGATTGGATGACAATCCTTTGCTGCCTCAGTCTGGGGATCCCCTGATGCAAGTTAAGGAAGAACCTCCAAACTCTTTGCTTGGAGAGTCTTCTGGAGCAGGGAATTCCGGGATGCTGAACACACATTCTCTGAATGGAGTACTGCAGCCAGGTAGGGAATGTACTAGGTTGAAACTCTGATTTTTTCTGGGATAATCTTGGAAAAGCATTGTTTATTAAGAATTTGATTTTTTTTCTCTAAATAGAACCAAAGTCTGAAAAGGGGAGTTTGTATAACTTTTCCAAACTGAAGAAAAGCAGAAAGTGGCTGAAGGTAAGAATATTGCAAAGAAACACAGTTATTATGAAATCTATGAATGGAGCTCCGGTCGACACCCTATAGAGACTGAGTACAGAATACCAGGGGTTGGAAGTGACCTCAAAAGAAATCATCTAGTCCAACCCCCCGTCCAAAGCAGGGTTACCTGGAATAGATAACACAAGATTGTACCCAGGCAAGTTTTGAATGTCTCTGGATAAGGAGACTCCACAACATCTGTGGGCAGCCTGTTCAGTCTTCTGTCACCCTCACATTGAAAAACATTTTCCTTATGTTCACGTGGGCCCTCATGTTCCAGCTTGCACCCATTACCTCTTGTCCTGTCTTTGGACATCACTCAAAAGAGCCTGGCTCAGTGCTCCCAGGGCTTGCCCTTCATGTATTTCAACACGTGCATGAGGTCACCTCTCATTCCCCTCTTCTCCAGGCTAAAGAGCTCCAGCTCCCTCAGCCTTTCCTCATAAGGCAGATGTTCTGCTCTCTTAAATATCTTTGTGGCTCTGTGCTGGACTCTCTTGAGCGGTTCCCTGTCCTTCCTCAGCTGAGGGGCCCAGAACTGGACACAATGTGCCAGATAAGTGATGAGTGGTTCTATCTTGTCATCTGACATAGATCATGATTTTCTTTGTTATTACATTAAGAAAAAGCATTTACCAAAACAAAAAATACATTCTACAGAGACATCTTGGAAAGAAAGAAGAGTCTGTGATAGTCGATAAAGTCTCATAGAGTATTCTTTTTGTAGAACACAATAGATTTATAGTCTCTGTAGATCTGATCATTCCACTTTTGATGAACACCAGCATCTTAGTTAAATTTCACAAGTATACACTTGAAAATCTCAATTGATTTTAGTATACTGTCTAAATTAAAATTATCTATTATGAAATATGTTAAATGGACATTTGGGACTCTGCTGTAAGTTTGTTTCTTAATATGAAGGTCCAAATGAGGAGGGAAGGAGGGAATGGAATTGCAGCTTTATAGAATCATAGAATCATAGAATGGTAAGGTTGGAAGGGACCTCAAGGATCATCTAGTTCCAACCCCCTGCCATAGGCAGGGACACCTCCCACTAGTACAGCTCACTCAAGGCCTCATCCAATCTGGCCTTGAACACATCCAGGGAGGGAGCATCCACAACCTCCCTGGGCAACCTGTTCCAGTGCCTCACCACCCTCACTGTAAAGAACTTCCTCCTAACATCTAGTCTAAATCTCCCCTCTGCCAGTTTAAGCCCATTGCCCCTTGTCCTGTCATTGCAGGAGCTTGTCAATAATCCTTCCCCAGCCTTCTTGTAGGCCCCTTTCAGTTACTGGAAGGCTACTATCAGGTCCCCTCGAAGCCTTCTCTTCTGCAGGCTGCAGAGCCCCAACTCTCTCAGCCTGTCCTCATAGGAGAGCTGCTCCAGCCCTCTGATCATCTTTGTGGCCCTCCTCTGGACCCGCTCCAACACTTCCATGTCCTTTATACCATCTTTGAGTTTTTGTTATACTGTAGCTTTCTCAAGTAAGGAAAACCAGTGTTGCTCAGAGGTCAGGCATGAGGCAAACCTGCTGCAGCTGGTGCAGGTGCGAGTGTTAAAATAGCAGAATCAACTACAAGCGGGATATGAAAGCGCCTATTCCTCTCAAAATGCCTGTGCTGGTGTCCTGAGTTTGCGCAGTGCTGCATTTCTGAGACCACAGACAGATGAAGTGGATTGTAAAATGGCTTAACTTCCACCCAAATAACAAAAAACTTCTTCCCCCAAATCAAAGAATGTGTATTGGATTCACTACTATACCATACTCTACCTCAGAAATTAATTCTCCATTTGAGGTGTTTCAGATGGAGGACACTTTATAAATGCTGAGTATGGTTGTTGGACCAGACCCACAGCCCATTATCAAAGGCTCAAGGATGCTTTGCATGAACAAACAATTCACTATAGGGGCTTGCAATGGTTAAATTAGTTGCCATTTGTTCTTGTTAGAGTATCCTTCTGAGTGATGACTCCAGTGACACGGATTCACCAAGTGATGAGGATGGAGAGGAGGAAGAATTTTCTCTTTCAAGGGAGGAACTCCACAATATGCTACGATTACACAAATACAAGAAACTGCATCAAAGTAAATACAGCAAAGACAAAGAGGTAAAACCCCAGAACTTTTTGCATTACCTTGATTTTTATTCTTTTCTTTAAATGCACTAACTGTTCTTAGGCTTTCATGAAAACCCGTAGTGTTTTGTGGACTGGAACATAGCCTGTTCTTTGGTAGACTCCAGTTTATCATCATTTTCAGACAAGGGTTAATTAATTACAAGGCTGAAGAGCTCTTGATATATTACACTGAGAATCTGTCAGCAATTTATGTAGCTAGTACTGGCACATGCATTACATTCAGGTTCCACAAGGCTCTGTCCCAGTCGTTAGAGCAAATAGAGAGTGCTAGAATGCAGGATTCAGATAATATATATGAAAGCTGAAGTGCTGTGGGTTAAATTCTACTGTAGGTAATAGCTCCTCTTCAGGAATTAAACAGTATAAACATAAAGGAGTATGCTTGTGTCATCATTGAGGTAGCAGGTAGTAAGGTGATGTTTACCTTCTTGAAAGGAAGTTTCTGATTTTCTTCCTTGTTATTTTCTGTCATTCTTTGAGGATTTACTTGATTACTGTTTTCTTGTTTCTTACCTTTTTTTCTGTTTTGAATTTCTTCTCATAGTCTCTTTTTTTCCCCCTTCTTACAAGAAAATAGTCTGCATACTTGGGCATTTTTCTTCATATTAGACCAAATTCTATGACTGTTTTGATTCTAGTAATGTATTTCTTCAAATTATAAGGGATTTTGCAGAAATTTTTCTCATTGATTTTTTTAATTACGCCAGAGAATAGTCTCAGATAAAGGAATTCATGATATTCTGCTGTCAGGCTATGTTAGGAATTAAAATTTGTGTTCTTGTTTCATATTCCTTTGAAATTTCTTCAGAAGAGTGAAGAAGTATTTACCCACCCAGGTTTTTGCTTCTGTCCACGTCTTTCCTTTAAGTTCTAAACCAAGATTATGTTAGTTTCTGTAAACATTTCATAATTACTTATACACCAAATTTTATACAGGTGATAAAACATTTTGCTAGGTTTTACACATATATTTATTTCCATACTAGTAAGAAATCATAGTCAGTGGAAATAACCAGGAATTGCCAGATCAGCATCGCACAGCTATGAGGGAGGGAAATATCTGTCCAAATAAGTTTGATAATGCTGATGTTCTCACCTTTCAAAAGTCTTTTACTAACTTAATTGTAGACTTCAATTTTAAATAGTTAATGTGCTGCCTTTAATTTGCCTGTTTATGTGTAAGCTGTGTGTGGTTCTTAATGTTTAATTGAATAATGCTTGGAATATACTGACAGTTTTCATAATTTGGGGGAAAAATACTGAGGCAGCTGTATTTTTGTTTGACAATCTGAACATTCAAGTTGTTTGTTCTTGTGGAAATTAAAAAAAAAAAACAAACTTAAATGCCTTTTATCTAAATCCACACTTCTCACATCCTTTGGAATGATTACATATAATGTGGTTTGGGAATGCAAGCAAAACAAATAGGAGGCCCCTAATTGGATCACTTCATGTAATGTGCTGTCTTGCTGGGCAGCATCTATATGGAGGAGATGGAGCAGTATGTTTTTAAAGTGTCAACTTTAGTGCCTACTTTTCCCCTCTTATGGACTGAGCAAGCATGGCTCCCTGTGTGGAACCTGAAGGCCATCTTTGGGAGCAGTGGTTTCACCGTGACCATTGTATAAGAACGTTAAGTATGGAGGGGTGCATGTTTTGTGATCTCTGTGGTCAAAATCTGAAGTTATTTGCCTGCCCCTGCCCTCTCTGTTATCTACTCTATCTGCTTTCCATTATTGTGCTGATTTACTTCCACTTCAGTTGCAGCAGTATCAGTACTACAGTGCAGGATTGCTGTCCACACATGATCCTTACTACGAGCAACAGCGCCACCTGCTAGGGCCCAAGAAAAAGAAGTTTAAAGAGGAGAAAAAATTAAAAGGTAGAGTCAAAAAATCCTTGTGGGATTTTTAAGTGACTGCACTGATTAGACTTCTTGCCTATGTTACTTCCTTTGAACAATTTTAGTTATTCAAACCTTGGTGGATTTTATGTGGAAATAACAGTTCTGTTTTTCAACAAAATCAAACAAAAATCTTGGGAAAACACTCTGCTTCATCTTCTGGCTTTTAGAAAGTTAGGGTGGTACTATGAATCAAGAGTTCATGCCTTTAGATTTTCTTTGTGAATCTCTGAATCTAGAATGAGAGAGTTACGGCAGTAAATAACTTATATAATTATTCATTGCTTCAGAATTTGTAAATGCTGTTTGTGTATCATGATTCATTTACTCAGAGTTGTTTGAAAACATAACAGTTCTTGAAAAATTCAAGAACTTCTCCAATACCTGATGCAATTATTCCTGGATATCACAAGAAGTGATAGGGAGTGTATTATGGAAACTGGGGAGAACTAAGAGTTGATGTCCAGTGTGAGTTAAAATAGAGTTAATTCTGTGAACTCAACTGTCTTAGGTGCATTGCTGTGGGTTTAAAGAGCCCACAGAGTGAAGCTCTCAAACGAATTGCAGAAAAAAAACAGAATTACATTTGGAGAGAGTGTTACAGATAGAAATTACAAAGCAGATACAGAATCCATAAGCGAACCATCTGAATTTTTCCCCAACCCAAAACTAAAACTATCATCCCCAGTGCTCCAATCCTCCCCCCCCCACCATGCCGCTGCCATCCAAGAGGCCTAAGCACAGCCTCTGGAGGCCCCAAACCAGACCTGTCCTTACATGTTTATCCAGACGACACAGCTCCTGCCTGGCACAAGGCTGGAGGGGGAGGAAAGGAGAGCAAACTGGCCTTGCCATGAGCTTATGAAGAGATAGCAGAATCATGGGATTGAATAACAGTCTTCTGGTCCCCAGAGAACTCTTTTAAACCTTATAGTTCCCAACCTGGGACACGCATGTTTGCCAAGAAGTGCAGTTTCCTTTCTTGACTGAGTTGGCAGCATCTGTAAATCTGTAAGGAAGCAGGAAGAGAAGGCTATGAACTGTCAGTGTAAGGTGAATCCACTCTAGTGCAAGTATTTAAGTTTGAGCTGTGCTTGAAGGGAGATATTTTGGGCTTCCTTCCTTTCTTTCTGCAAGTTCCTTTATGTGGGTTTTTTCCTCCACTAGTTTTGCAGTGTGCATGATTTTGCGTATTCACAAGAAATATTTTTAATGTCTGAGACCACTGTGAAGTTCTTGTGAAAGCTGGTATCTGGAATGCATGATAACATGCCAGTCTCTTTCAACTGCTGAGAGGTTTGATTTCAGACTTGACTTACTAAATGCTTTTGTTGTTACCTCTCAGTGTTTTACCTCTGCATGTCTTTAAGTAGAATTTTATCACAAAGCAAGCAACATTGCATCAGGTCCCAGACATTTTAAGTCCTAAGGCATGTTTTCCTGAGTGGAAAAATTCCATTTCACCAGTCTATTTTATTAAACAGGAAGATCTTTACATTAAAAAATAAAGAGGAAATATTTAATGGTAAATAGATGGTACCAGAATTGACAAAGATGGATAATTTGCCTCTTTCTGTTGGTTCCACATATAAATGGACTAGGATAGTTTACTCAGGAAAGATACCTGACTAAGTGCATCCCAGAAAGTAGATAAAGAAATTGATTTTTATGATCGTTGTTGGCATGCAGGCAAGTTGAAAAAAGTAAAGAAAAAGAGGAGACGGGATGAAGAACTCTCTTCAGAGGAGTCACCACGGCGCCACCATCACCAGACCAAAGTTTTTGCCAAGTTTTCTCAAGACACACCACCACCTGGGTCCAAGAAAAAGCATTTGACTGTTGAGCAGCTTAATGCACGTCGGCGGAAAGTGTGGCTTAGCATTGTTAAAAAGGAGTTGCCAAAGGTGAGGTCGGCTAATGGCACTAGTTCTGTGGTGACAGCAAGACAGTGAAGTGGAGAGGTGACACTTGGAAAACCAGAGCAAAGGAATACCTGATTTTGTGACCAAACTGATTTTCTGTAGTCAAAGTGCATTTTGAGTTTCTTAACCACTGGTGATAGATAATTAAACCATGTGTGCTTTGCCACCGCCTTCATTTGACTAATCAACCCTTTTCCAAGAGTAAACTGACTAATACACAGAATAGCAGTGTGGAGCAAACCAATATCTTTCATAAACTTCATGTAAAATCTAGGAGCATTTCAATCATTGTAGCACATGTAGGTTTTGAAACTTAATTCAAAGCAGTCTAGGGAAAAGTGTTTGTTATCAGTTGTAGGATGAGCTTCAGGCACATTTTAAATAGGAAACTGGGTTCATTGTTGCCAGTATTTGAGATGTGACCAGAGTGAGCCTTACAACCTGCTTCTTGGAGTTCACAGTTAACAGACTTTGAATTTTGGAAAGTGGATTATGAGCAATGGTTGTTGTGTCACCCTTTACGATTTTGTAAGGCAGGGTATGTCCAGTGTGATAGACCTTACTGTTTATGAAAATACTAACTGTGATCATGTGAAGTACATGGAATCTACATTAATTCTTAACATCTTTGGAAAACAGTGGAAATTTTTGTTGTTTACTTCAGTGACAACAGTGGAATAGGAACACCCTTCTTTGCAATAGCAATTAAGGAAACAATCCTGAAAAAGGAGATGTTTTTACTTACTTCCTTCAGGAACTGGAATACATTTATACATGCTTTCAGTAATTAAGGATGAAAAGCTGTTTCAGTCAAAAATGCAGTACCTGTACCTAGTTACGTAGGTGTGTGCATGGCTGAAGTTGGTATGTGTGTCTGCTAAAAAGTGGATAGTGATCTTTTAAAATACTAACTTGAAGGTGGCATTCTTTTCTAGGCATACAAACAAAAAGCCTCAGCCCGCAACCTTTTACTAACCAACAGCAAAAAGGTGAGTCTTTTTCAGCTTCATTACTTTTACCAGGTGTAATAAGTCAGCTGTAACCTCCTTATGTGTTCTTAGGCTACTGGCTGTACTAGCAAGGTAGTATAAAGGAGAAAATGGTGCATAGATGTAATTAGTAATTTAGTATAAGGCCTTTCTGGTTTTTTGCTGTGTCATTTTGGTGTGCTTCATAACCAAAGGATGAACTGGACAATGTGAATTCCTTGCACGAGAGTTTTTGGCTTTTGTAAGATAAAGTAAATTAAAAACTTCGGTCCACTTTGGCTTTTGAACCACCCATCTATCCACTAGATAGAATTTGCTGGTTTAAGCATTCTTAATTTAAATCAAGAGGGGCTCTTGGAATATTAAATGTGTTCATTTACATAAAAATATATATATAGGAGCTGAGACCAAAAATAGAGCAATTTTCTGCCTAAGTGATTGCAAAAGGAATTTATATCCTCATTAGAGTCTTCTCTGAGAAGTGTCATTGTTTCTCCCTAGAAGGCTTTACTTTAGAACACTTGGTGATGTCTTCCTGGCATTTGTCAAGTGTCTCAGACACTCAAGTGTCTGATTCATTTCTGTGGCTAATGAAAAGGTAATGAAATATATATCAGAGAATCATCAGAGATGAGGATGTAGGAAATTTTCCATTCTGAATATGCATTATCAAGTAAGGGAGCATTTTCTGTGTAAGTGATGGAGGAAATAGGACCTCTGTGTGTATGTTTCAGAAGCTTTGCTGTTAGATTCTCTCCTATGGTCCTTATTAGCAATCAAAGGGTGAATTTCTCTGTGATGTCTGGGCATGCAGACTGTGATTGTTGTATTTGTAGGTGTTATAACTCGCCTTTTAGCAAGTTAATGATGCAGAAGACTTGGAGGTTTTGAAATTCCACCATTTTCCCTCTTTATTTTCATTTTGTTTGATCATTTAAAATCTGTGTTAAAAACTGTGCTAATTTTAGTGGAGGAAAAGAACATGTCAGAAATATCAAACACATCAGTTTTGACTGTTGTGACAATGGCATTAGCTTATTTAAACTAGAATGAAAAATGACATTGTCTTATGCTTCTTGATGGCATGATAGGAAAATTATAGAATACTCCCCCACTTTTCAGTGTATTAAGTGAAAGGGCTTGTGTTCCACCAACACTGCTACTGCAGCAGCCTCACTAAAACAGTGAGAAAAGAACCACAGAAAAATATCTGGAATAGCTGAGTTGCAGGCAGGCCTTGGACTCTAATCTCCTCAGTCTCTTTCAAGGACCTACTCTCTAGTTCGTTATGCCGTGCTGAAATTCTTCAGGTTCTTCACCATCTCAGGAGATTTTTTGAAGTTCATGTTCTCTCATGCCATTTCATTGTGAGAATGACAGAACACTGAAACAGGCTGCCCCAGGGGATTGTGGAGTCTCCCTCTCTGGAGATACTCAAAACCCACCTGGACACATTTCCTCTGTGATCTGGGATAGGTGATTCTGCTGTGCAGGAGGGTTGGACTAGGTAAACTTTCAAGGTCACTTATGGCCCCTAACCTTCTGTGATTTCAGAAGCATTACTGCCAAGTAAAGTATCACAACTTTTTTTTCTCTTGTGAAGAAGTTTGGATGAGACCTTGAGCAACCTGGTCTAGGAGACAGTGTTGATGCCCAGGGCAGGGTTTGGAGCTACATGATCTTCAGTGTCCCTTCCAACCTAAACCATCAAATGAATCTATGAATCAGAGACAGTTCTAATTAAATTTGATGTTGTTTATTGCTGACTTTCTTCAGTCTGCCCATTCTACCACTCTTTTCAAAATCTTCCTTCCCTGTAGCTTGCCCATCAGTGCATGAGGGAGGTACGTCGAGCTGCCATCCAAGCCCAGAAGAACTGTAAGGAAACTCTGCCACGGGCACGTCGTCTCACCAAGGAAATGCTTCTCTACTGGAAAAAGTATGAAAAGGTGGAAAAAGAACATCGTAAGCGAGCGGAGAAAGAGGCTCTGGAGCAACGCAAGCTGGATGAGGAGATGAGAGAGGTACAACGAGGAGTTGTAGAAGTGACTGAATAAGCTGAGTTTTAAATCCAGGCTGTGAAAGTCAGTTACTGGTTCTGTTTCATCACTACTGCACATATTTCTTCTGCTATCTTATCGTTCTTTATGTAAGAATTCTTCTAATGTTAGCTAGAGATGATAAAAAAAGCCTTTCAACTGCATAAGTTCTTTACAAGTGAATGAAGTGGAGGAAGGGATTAGAGAAGCAGTGTATCTCACAGGCTTGCATAGTTCAATGATGGTTTTACATCATTCTGGGCCCAGAAGGCAAGGCACCTTTCCATTCATGTTGAATGTTATTTTTCCCCCCCTTTTTTTTTTACCCTGCTGCAAACTGATATAGTAATTTATATATGGGGCACAAAATCTTTCTGTAATTTCTTATTTTTTTTTTTGTTGGCGAAGTAACAGCTCATGGACTCTCTTACAGAGTAATAGTGGTTGAATTTAAGAAAAAGCTTACTTACCAAAGCTCTCTAGTGGATTTACGATTGGGACCTTACGTGGGTACTGATGAGCTAAGGCTGAATCTTTTAAAATACCTTATGTTTAGTTTTATGCTCCAGTTACACTTTTATTTATTATGTTCCTGTGACATTTACAAATTTGTGAGCGTTTTTAAAGGCTTTGGCCGACTTAGATAAATAGACAACTTCTAACTGTAGCATTTTTAGTTCTGTTCAATATATTCATCAATAATCTGGATGAAGGCACAGAGTGCACTGTCATCAAGTTTGCTGATGACACCAAACTGGGTGGAGTGGCTGCCACTCCAGAAGGCTGTGCTGCCACTCCAGAAGGCTGTGCTGCCATTCAGTGAAGGTTGGACAGGCTGGAGGGCTAGTCAGGAAGAAATTAAATGTAATTCAACAAGGGCAAGTGTAGAGTCTGGCACTTGGGGAAGAACCACCCCAGGTATCTGTATAGGTTAGGGACTGACCTGTTAAAAGGCAGCAAAGGGGAAAAGGATCTGGGGGTCCTAGTTGATGGGAGGTTGATGGTAAGCCAGCAATGTGCTCTTGTGGCCAGGACGGCCCGTGCCATTCTGAGGTGGAATAAAATGGGTTGTGGTTAGTAGGTTGAGAGAGGTTCTCCTGTCCCTCTATTCTGCCCTGGTGAGGCCGCATTTGGAGTAGTGTCCAGTTCTGGGCCTCCCAGGTCAAGAGGGACATGGAAGTGCTTGAGAGAGTCCAGTGCAGAGCCACAAAGATGATGAAGGGAATGGAATATCTCTCTTACAAGGAGAACCTTAGGGAGCTGGGGCTCTGGTGCTTGGAGGAGACTGAGAGGTGACCTCATCAGTGTTTATAAATATGTGTAAGGTCCTGCACCTGGGTAGGCACAATCCCAAGCACAAATACAGGCTGGGTGGTGAATGGCTGGAGAGCAGCCCTGAGGAAAAGGACCTTGGAGTCTGGGTTGATGAAAAGCTCAACATGAGTCTGCAGTGTGCACATGCAGCCCAGACAGCCAACCGAGTCCTAGGCTGCATCAAGAGAAGCGTGGCCAGCAGGGCAAGGGAGGGGATTCTGCCCCTTTACTCTGCTCTCGTCAGACCCCACCTGGAGTACTGTGTGCAGTTCTGGAACCCTCAGCACAGGAAGGACATGGAAGTGTTGGAGCGGGTCCAGAGGAGGGCCACAAAGATGATCAGAGGGCTGGAGCAGCTCTCCTATGAGGACAGGCTGAGGGAGTTGGGGCTCTTCAGCCTGGAGAAGAGAAGGCTTCGAGGGGACCTGATAGTAGCCTTCCAGTATCTGAAGGGGGCCTACAGGAAGGCTGGGGAAGGATTATTTACAAGGTCCTGCAATGACAGGACAAGGGGCAATGGGCTTAAACTGGCAGAGGGGAGATTTAGACTAGATGTTAGGAGGAAGTTCTTTACAGTAAGGGTGGTGAGGCACTGGAACAGGTTGCCCAGGGAGGTTGTGGCTGCTCCCTCCCTGGATGTGTTCAAGGCCAGATTGGATGAGGCCTTGAGTAACCTGTACTAGTGGGAGGTGTCCCTGCCTATGGCAGGGGGTTGGAACTAGATGATCCTTGAGGTCCCTTCCAACCTTACCATTCTATGATTCTATGATATAAAGGGTGAGTGTCAGGAGGATGGAGCCAGGCTCTGCTCGTTGATGCCCAGTGACAGGACAAGGGGCAATGGGTGGAAACTGAAGCATAGGAAGTTTCATTCAAACATGAGGAGGAAGTTTTTCACTGTGAGGGTGACAGAACACTGGAACAGGCTGCCCAGGAGGGTTTGTGGAGTCCCTCACTCTGGAGATACTCAAAACCTGCCTGGACGTGTTCCTGTGTGATCTGGTCTAGGTAGGGGGGTTGGACTGGATAATCTTTTGAGGTCACTTCCAGCCCCTGACATTCTGTGATTCTGTGATTTTCAAATTTTTCGTTTGTTTGTTTGTGTTTTTTTAACCAGAACCTAAGAATGGACAGGGTTTCTGCAATGTCTTACTGAACCTTAAACAATGATACTATCTCAACTATGTTACCTAGTGACTTATTTCAAGTATTCTACCATAATTGTCTTCACTAGTAAATAACAGAATGCTGCAGATAGGTTATCACGAAAGCATTCTTTTAACTTTTTTTTTTTTTTTTTTTTNNTTTTTTGTCTAGACAACTAAAATCCTGTTTATTTTTGTCAATCTTTTCAATTTTCTTTTACTACATTTTGGTGTTTTGTGCTGTGGCTACAGAATTCAAAAGAAGTTTTCACTTACCGCATGTTTATGATGGTAGTCAGTGTTTCTCTATCCATATTCAAGCATTTTAGTGTCACAGTTATGTGCATAACAAGATATCATTAGACGAAGATTTTTTTTTTCTTTAATGATATTATAAAGATTAAACCTTGGTCTTCTTTTTCTTTTCCCTCATCTGTGTTTTTGTAAACGCTTTCCTCTTAGGCTAAGAGACAGCAGCGAAAGCTGAACTTCCTAATCACACAGACTGAACTATATGCCCATTTTATGAGCCGTAAACGAGATATTGGGCACGATGGGATACAGGAGGAAATCCTGCGCAAATTGGAAGACAATTCTACCCAAAGGCAGATTGATATTGGTGGAGGAGTAGTGGTCAACATCACCCAAGAAGATTATGGTAGGTGATTCATCAACACTGCTTCCCGCAAACTCGTTTGACATTTACTACCCTCTACACCTTATCCTGTGAACTCGAGAATTTCAAGCACAAAATCCTCTTGTGTAAGAAGCACTTTTGTGATCAGTGGAATTTATGTATGTGTTCATTTGGGTGGTTACTGCTGCGGAGCTCTAATATGGAGATGTTGTTTTCAGATAGCAACTATTACAAGGCCCAAGCTCTGAAGAATGCTGAGGATGCTTACGAGATTCATCAGGCCCGGGTATGTCATTTTTTTGATCCATGAAGTAGAAGAGAAAGTATTTGGTAAAGGCTGTAGAACTAGGGTATTTCATAGCAACCAAGTCAAACAGATTTGTTAAACCCTGAGGATCATGTTTGAATTTAATTCCATTGCCACTTTCTGTGCTAAACAGGTAGAAAAACATACTGTAAAGATTTGGACTATAGGAAGAAACTTGTTTTCTGTTATTCTAGAAGACATCCCATGTCTTAACATGAAGTGTAGGGATGTTACTATACAATTTCCTGATCAATTAGTATGTTCAATCATTTTATGCTTATTTTCCTCTGTCCTTCTAGACCAGATCATTTGATGAAGATGCAAAGGAGAGTCGGGCAGCTGCTTTACGAGCTGCTAATAAGTCTGGTACTGGCTTTGGAGAGAGCTACAGTTTAGCAAACCCATCTATCCGGGCAGGAGAGGATATTCCCCAGCCTACTATTTTCAATGGAAAACTGAAAGGTTACCAACTGAAAGGCATGAATTGGCTGGCCAACCTATATGAGCAGGTATATTTGTACCTCTTACACATTTTTAAAACTACTAGGATTATATAAGTCTTCAAAGTAAAGTTGGTGGAAAAAATATTCTAAAAGCAGACCATGTATACTAAATTTTAATGTCTTTAGGAGAAAGGACAATGCTATGTAAACCACTTACCAATATTCTTGATTATTTGGGAAGTAGTGCCTTTGAATAGAGCATTAAGTTAAAGATTCTTCAGGTGAATGTTTATACAACTGTTTATGACTTAGGTTACACACTGAGGAAGCTTTTGCTGCTCAGAGCTGCATACTGTTTCAGGCTTTGGTCAACTGATAACCCACAGGCAGCCTTATCCTTGGGTGTGTACCAGGTTGGCAATGTGATCTCAAAGTGCAGACAGGCTGAGTTAGAAAACCAGCCGGAGATAAAAGTGAAAGTGCAGTTGCAATAGATTATCTCCTATTAGAAAATGTAATAAACAATAGGTTGTTGCACCAGGGTTATTCTCCCTAAGTTCATTGTCAGCTGTTCTGCTTGTCCTGTATGGATTTAAAAGTACTAAGGAGAAAGATTGTTGATTTATGGATCTCTTGCAGGGCATCAATGGAATCCTGGCAGATGAAATGGGTCTGGGTAAAACAGTACAAAGTATTGCTCTGCTTGCACATCTGGCTGAGGTAGGTGGATTATAGCTTATTCCTGGTCAGTACACTTGATAGAAGATGCATACTTCTCAGATGTTTGAAATGAATTATAGATAATAAAGGTTAAGTGTCTTGGAAGGCATTTTCCCTATGCCATTTCCTTTTGAAAAGGAATGCTTGAGTTAAATATATATTGTAAAGTGAAAATTCCAGTTTTATTTTTATATATTTAAATGAATTTTCACTTATTCACAGTAATTTTTTTTCGCTTAGACGTGTTCACTGACTTGTACAAATCAGAAGGATTTGTAGGAATGAAGCCCAAATTCTTAGCTCGTTGACAAATGGAGTGGATTTCCATATTCGTTGATTTTTTTTCAGAAAGTATAATTATTCTTCTTTGCCAGGGCAGACCAACAAAACAGAGAAGGTGACAGGAACTTACTTCTTTCTGCTGAAATCAACTTTATTTAAAAATAAAACTTTTGACTGGCATCCAGTAATTTGTCTTAAATAGGAGATGTTAACCAAGCGATACTTAAATCAAAACTAGCTTCAGTAGAGACCAAATGACAATTACATACAGTTTATGTTCCTTTAGTGCCAGTAAACTGTATCAGCTACAATAGTGGAAGGGTGTGCAGAACCAAAGGCTCTTGGGGCTCACCCGTATGGATGGGATAGCAGGTAGCTTTGTGTCCCTGCTGCACTGCAGGTTGAGATTTTTGGAAACATACACAGGACTTTTACTTCTTCTGACTCTCCCTTGTGCAGGCCAGCTTGTAACTACCAGTACAGTGATGACTCCAACTTCGTTATTCACCAGGGGGTTTTCTAATGCGATGCGATAGAGCAAAGCTTGCCAGTGCCGCCTGAATTCTTTTCCTCCCCAGAGTGGCAGGGGCACCATGTGATGGTGGCAACTTCCGGAAACAAAAGAGTGAACCATATTGAAACTGTGGTGGTTGTTCTGGGTTGTTGTTATGAAATAAGTATTAATTAAACATTAGGTCTGCTCTGTTTGATTCTGTGTCACCTTGCTGTGCTGGGATTAGTTTAGTTTAGTTACCTTGTATATCGTTTCCCCTCTCATGTAGCCGCTGTCATGTAGTAGTTTTAAAGCTTTGTCAAACTGTCTCTTCCCCTTCCTTCCAACTGATTTGTGTGTCTTTTTTTTTTTTTAATGTCTGTATTCCAGAGAGAGAACATCTGGGGACCATTTTTGATTATTTCACCTGCTTCCACTTTAAACAACTGGCACCAGGAGTTTGCCAGATTTGTACCTAAGTTTAAGGTAATAAACATGTGCAGGAAAGTACTTTGTTTCCTCAAAAACAAACTGGTCTGTTCTCTTGATTTCTTTGTCACGTGTGGATGCTTTAATACCTTGAAGTTTGACAGTCTGTAGTGGACTTGATTTGTTTTTTTTCCCTTGTTGTTTTTTGTGGAGTATTTGTTATCTAGTGTTTGTACTTGAATCATGATTTTGCTTTTCCAACAGCCTTCTCAGTGAGGAATTGAAGCAGGGCAGGGAGTAGATGTTCAGTTCTAGTGTGTGGGCCTGGCAGCAAATACAAGAATAGTGTTACAGTCTTCTTAAGTACTGCCTTTAGGGCTAAAGCAGTGTTTTCAGTCATTCTTACCAATTTGGGTAAGATAAAGATTTCATGTAAACAGATTAGAGGGAGAGAGAATGCAGTTGTTATTGCAGGAACACAGAATAATTATAGACATGCAAGCAGCAGTCAGGAAAAAAGAGAAAAGTGAGGCACAAATAGATAAGAACGAAAAAAGATTAGAAGAAAATAAATAGATTTTTTTCAGGTACATTATGAAAGTGAAAACATAGTAAAGTAGGAAGCAAGGAACTATCAGTTAAAAACAAGCTCCTTACCTACTCCGTGGTGGGAAATGTTGGAGTGTCACAAAGGAAGATTGGGAAAGAATGTGTGCTGCTGAAACAGTGCTGCAGTATTAATGATAGACAAAAGTATCAGGAGCTTGTAGTTACATCTTCAAAGAAGAATAAACTATAGTTTAAATATTTAAATTGTTAACATAGTAATCTTTGATATGAAGAGATCTTAATCAGGTTCTTTGAAACACTTGGGTTTGTTTACCACAGAGAGCATACAGGAGCAGTGATAAACACCTAGTTATTAGTAAGCAGTATGCAAGTAATATCCAGGCTAATTGTTTGAATGTCTTACTGTTTAAGAAGGTGGAGGGAAGGATTTAGAAGTATTGCTTGAACATTTGATTTTCTTGGTCTGGAGTAGGGCAGTATTACCTTTTACCAAATAGCTTACTCTGCAGATTTCCAAAGAGACTGCATGATGGTTACGTTGGTGTATAGTTTAAGGCATCTATATGAGGAAAAGTTGTACTTGAACATAGTTAAATAGTTAAACTGGCTTGTGTTTTGGAGGGATAAGTTTGGATTACTGAAGCTTCAGTGAAACTGATGAAGAAAAAGAAATGCTTAAGTTAGTGAGGAGTTACTTTAAAAAAACAGGTAAAAGGATTATGTTTAGATTTCTATAGCCTAAAACAATAAGAACCGTGATTAAAAAACCTTGGTCTAGAAAAGAGAGCAGTTGGTCATTCGAACATCTTACTTTCTATTATTTCCTTAAATTTGTTCATTGTATAGAACAGGTGAGCAACTGTATGCTTTCTCTGTGAATTAGAGAAAACATTTCAAGAATAGAGTCAGGATGCTTGTGAGAAGATAATTTTCCCTCTTTGAATCCTAGAAAGTCTGTCATTCTTTAGATCCATTGCATAATAATTTTTGCCTCATCTGTAGAACATGTTTTTAAAAATTTTCTACAGTTACAGTTGTTACATATTTACAGCTTGGGTCACTCTTTTTCGACCAGTTTTGTTCACACTTCTAATCATACAGAAGTGTGTAGTGGTGTCTGCAGCTGCTGGGCAGAATATGTAAAGTAGATCACTTTTTGGTTAGGGTCATGGTTTTCACTTGTGTCTTTATTTCAGAACTTTTGGTAGAATGTTCAAATTGGGAATTTTGTCAGTTGAAGGGTGGAAATCTTTTAAGACTTTTCCCTATCTCAGCACTCGAGATTCCCGTCTTAGTTGGGTGCAGTCCTTCCATCAGTCAGCGGATGGCAGCACACCGTTATTAACCAGTAACTGGTCTCAGTGCACTGCAAAGATCTGTTCTGAGCGTGAATTAAATTTGTTAATGGATTAAGACATTAAAGCAGTGCTTTACTTTTTAAAATTCTTGTATTAAATCTGTTGAGACCAGGTGTTTTAGCTAATACTTTTGGGGATAGTTATGAAATACAAAACCACTGGGACAACAGGAAGTGTTTGACAGGAGAACAAACCCACTAATGTGAACTGCAGCAACTGAGGACAGACCTCATTCTGCCATAAGCAGAGTGTCGTTTTCAGAAAAACGTGGCCAGCAGATGTAACATGCTACATACTTGATTTAGGTTTTGTATTAGGCATGATTTGATAGATTTGTGTGGAATGTTCTGAGTGTTTCTAAGTGTTTTCTAACCTCTCTCCATGTAAAGAAAGTTGTATTGGAGAAATTGTATTGTCTTTGCATGGTATAAAAACACTAGAGCAGCTGCTTTTATTTGAAAATAATTTTTTTCCTGTTTTTGTACTGTTCCAGGTGCTGCCTTATTGGGGAAATCCTCATGACAGAAAGGTCATCAGGAAGTTCTGGAGTCAGGTAATTCCGACATGCTTTGACTCCCTTTATCTGTGCAAGGTACTGTTACTACACCCCACCAAGCTGTGGGTACAGAGCTCTGTCTCGTCATCCATGTAGTAAGTGTTTTCATTAAGGTAATGAGGCAGAAGGCTTCTTCTGTGCTGGAGAGCAATACAGTACAGGGCAGTTTGAAGTTCAGCTGAAGAAACTAGAGCTCTGTAAACGAAGCAGGAAGTTTCACTGTCAAGGATTGTTAATACTGTTTGAGTAGCCTAACTAAGGATGCCTAGGGCTAGCATCGCTGCAGGCCTGTCAGACTGTTCCTGATTTAACAACAGCATTTTTTTAGGGTTCAGTGCCTGGGTCATGTTTGACATATTAAGAAGCAACTGGAATTGTTCAGGGACTAACGGGCTGAAGTTCAGAGCCACCAGTTGAATAAACATGCTGTAATTAATAAAAAAAGTCAACCGGGGGAAAATGAAAAAATATTATGAAACGGACTGAGACTACAGTATACACAGGTGAACTTTTCTAAGTGTACTTACATGATATGGACATTTGTTTCTTACTTTTTGGTTATAGAAAACGTTGTATACTCAGGATGCTCCTTTTCACGTGGTGATCACCAGTTACCAGCTAGTAGTACAGGATGTGAAGTATTTCCAGCGAGTTAAGTGGCAGTATATGGTGCTGGATGAAGCACAAGCACTGAAGAGTAGCTCCAGGTAATAAGTTAATTGTAAAAAAAAAAAAAAAAATCTTCCCTCTGTGTCAGGCTCTTGAAGTGACATTAAGAAAACATCAAGATTACACAGATTGATAGAAGTTAAAATGGACACGCAAGATCCTTTAAGTGTGTGAGCTAGTTAAGTATTTGTGTAACTCTGTGACACTGGATCCATCCCCTAGTTCTTTAGCATTTAAAATTTCCTTCTAAAAATATGTAAAATGTAGCTAAAGCAACTGTGGAGCAGAAACATGCATGGAGTACAAGACTGTTGAAACAGTGAAGACAGTTAAAAAAGTGAAATCCTGTTCACTTTCTGAACTCACAGAATTCTGCCCAGTGAACATTCTGTAGTCTGTAGTGTGTGTTGCTTATATTGGCTCCATTAAATGCATTTCTCCCTTCGTCAGTGGCACTTACAGACACAAAGGAAGGTCAGAGCCCCGTGAACACCATTGGCTGCAATAAAGCCCAATCTTTGCCATGAGACTGTGCCAGAAAGTTTGTGTTTGTTTCCAAGTGATGGATTTCTCCATTATTACTTTTGTAATTGCTTTCCCATAACCTTTGTGCAAGTTGTCACTGTACATGCTAAGTTGAAGGCTGCTTTAAATGCAACCTTGTTCTGACCAGTCTGTCTCTTCAGCATTCTTTGGAAACTGAGAGTTGCAATGCATAGCTCAGGACTCCTGCCACAGTGTCCCATGCAGTTAGTGTTGTGAAACCTGAAAAATACATGACATTCTGATTCACCGTAAGTCTGGGAATGTAATTGTTCTGATAATGAAATTTTATTAGTACCCAGGCATTTGGATAAAAAAAAAAAATAATAAAAACATACTTAGAAAAAAGTAAAACAAGCTCTGCATGTTTCTTTGTAATTTCTGAAAGGTTCCTTCTTCCTGTAGTTGTCTTTTGAAAGACTGGGGAATAGCTGTAATTGCTCCAGTGACCTTCCCAAATAATTTTTGGAGGTCAGTGGGTAAAACTATTGATCTTAAAATACCAGTTTTAATGATTTTTTTTTTTTTCCTTTTCTTTGTTTTTATTCATCAGTGTTCGTTGGAAGATCCTACTACAGTTCCAATGTCGAAACAGATTGCTGTTGACTGGGACCCCAATCCAGAACACAATGGCTGAGGTATTCAGGAGCTCACAAGAGTCGACTTTTTTCTTTATAAAAAGATTATGCACTAAACATATGTGAACAGCTGAGAAACCTGTTGTGTTTGTGAGATTATGGGATCACTCTTGTAGCAAACCACTGGTAAATGCGCAGGGGATCAGCTCTGGTAGGGGAAATTGGGAAGTGCACCACACATTCAAACTAAAACTGAAGGTACCCGATGGTTAATAATACCTTGATTATAGGATGAAATCTGTTCTTGTGGCCTTTCCTTCTGTTGCCTGAAATCATTGTGCAGTGTGTCTCACTGCTTTCTGATGGTGTTTTGTTAAGTTGATATATCTGATGTGTTGAGAACAGGGTATGGGAAGAGGATACCTCTGGGGTTTTGTTTAGTTTTGCCATTATCTCGTGATCTGGTACAGTGATTTTGCTCGTAAAGAGATGTAAGTGTTTGGGATCCCTAATTACCTTGTCCATAGTAGGGTGACTTTTGCTCATCTGTCTTCTGCTCTCCTTTTAGCTGTGGGCCTTGCTGCATTTTATCATGCCAACATTGTTTGATTCCCATGAAGAGTTCAATGAGTGGTTTTCAAAGGACATAGAGAGCCACGCAGAGAACAAATCTGCCATTGATGAGAGTGAGTGCAGTGTGTAACTGCAGTAGTTCTTATATTAAAGATCTGTTGCCTTTTCCGACTACTAATGAATAAACTCTTACTTTGTGTATGAGAAATGTCATCTAAAGCAGAGGGTGCATGATGGGATAGGAATATTACGGATAGTTGTCCTTAATTTATGACAAAAATTCACATTTATGACTGTTGTTTTATGTGTTATGAATAGAAAAACGTGTAGTGAAAATGGTGATTTGCTGCTTGTCTCCAGTCCCTGTCCTTCCCAAGCACCTGAAAACAAGTATTTTGTTTCTTAGTTTGTACAGAGCACTTTGTCTTGCTCCTGAGAGTTACAAGTTCTAAGACATTAAAGTTATGACACAAAGCATTAAATACCATTGGAACTACAGAAGAGAAGCATAAATGTTCTTTAAAAATTGTAAATTTCATGGAATAGTTATGTAGAAAAAATCATTTGTATAAAAGAGATGATTTGTAATTGAAGTAGAAGTGAGCACAGTTGGAAATTGTCACAAAAGTAAAGGCTTTAAAAGTTCCCAAATACCCAGAATTTTGTTTTTACAGGTTACTGTGAATGCTACAGTTGTCGGTCAGTGCAGCGTACCCTGTTCTTGCGATGCTGTAATTTTGGGCAGTGTGATTTCAACCTGTAATGATCTCTTTTCATGAATTAGCAATGTCTCATATGAAGATTAATTTGATGAATAAATGATAAATTTAAACCAGTGTTGTTCAGCCCAGGGTAGTATAGAACAGGTGAAATGCTTTAGAAGATAATTCTTTTATGAATCTAAAGATCTCCTTCAGTTAAACTGTAGCTTGGCAGACGTTCAAAGAAAACTGAACAGAGAAATAGCAACCTTTTGCATGGGGGATATGGCTGAGCAGCAAGTAACTTCATTTGTACTGGAACACCATGTAGTTTTCTTTGGTGAAGTCATTGTTCCTTCTTCCCCATTCTCTGTATTTCAGACCAATTGTCCCGCTTGCACATGATCCTGAAACCTTTTATGTTGAGAAGAATCAAGAAAGATGTGGAAAATGAGTTGTCAGATAAGGTGAGAAGTGTTTATCTAATCTGGTTTTTGCAAACTTACTTGTCAGTCAGCAGGCCTGAAATACAGCTGTAAACCTTTCATAGACCTTCAGTTTCTGCCATTGCATTCCAGCAATCTCGTTAGATGTGAATGTAACTGAAGTATGCCTAATAAATTTTTCTACTAGGGAAAACATTTCGTTAGCAATTACAAATAAAAAATAAATTATCTTTAAGCCTAATTAAGATGACAGAAGTATCACTAACTGAAGTGAAAGGGATTGGCATAGCAATGACTGGATGATAAACATCTCCAGTTGCCTTTGTGAAGGATTTGGCATGGCTCTAGGATACTTCTTGCTTGCTTGTAAAGAGCAAAAACTGCAACATTGTACTCTTCTCTGTTGTTAGTCTCTTTATTACTTGTGGACATTAGCAATACTGTGTGATTTTTGCAGTCAGCATGTCCCCAGGTTTTGGGACCACTGGCTGAGTGACCTCTGTTTCATTCCAATGTGCTGCTTATTTCCAGAACTGGAAAATTCCATAGGCACTGTTATGTGATGCACCTGTTGTTATCATGGGCTCCTGAAACATGTTAAAGAGCCTTAAACAGGTAGCATTTACAGAACCAAAGTCAGATTTTAAGGTGATTGGCTGCAGACGTGGTTTTTTTCAGAGCTTCTTAAGAATCCATGTACTTAGTTGTGCTCACATACTTCTGAAGGTCTGTGAGAGAAAGTTTTGTTTTCCTTAAGATGTACTTCTCTCTGGTTTGTGTGTACTGTTGTGGTCATCCTCCTTTTCAGAGACAGAAAAGGCTAAATCTCTGTTGCTGTTTTGCAGATCGAAATTCTTATGTACTGCCAGCAGACAAGTCGACAGAAGCTGTTGTACCAAGCTCTGAAAAACAAAATCTCTATTGATGACCTGCTGCAGTCCTCAATGGGCACTACTCAGCAAGCACAGACCACCACTAGTAGTCTCATGAATCTAGTCATGCAGTTCAGGAAGGTAAGGCTATCTTAAGAAATAAGTAGAGTCATTCCTTAGCACAGAACTAAAATATGGCTTCTAGAGAACACCATATTAAAAAATCCTGGCATAGGCAAGGAAATTGGCACACAGTTCAGTTGTGTTACTGGCGCAGTGTAGCATGATGTTGGGGTGGCAGAGCCTTAGCCAAATGGTGCGTGCATCTGTTAACTGGTTTGGTTCCAAGTTGGTTGCTGAAGGAAATTATTCACTTGGGAAGAAGCAGTAGCTGTTATGTGAATAAGGAAAGATAAGATGCAGTAATGTGCTAAAACAGCTAATCAGTATTAACATTTTAGTGATCGGTAATCTCAGCTGATTTGGGATGTGAATGCTGCATTTGTCTAAATTAATTCCTCCCAGTGTTTGACCTGCTCTCTCTCTTACAGGTGTGCAATCACCCAGAGCTGTTTGAGCGACAAGAAACTTGGTCTCCATTTCACATCTCCCTAAAGCCATACCAGATTTCAAAGTTCATCTACCGTCATGGACAGATCAGGGTCTTTAACCACTCACGGGACAGGCAAGCCTACTCCACTTTTTCTCCAGCTTAGCATGTTTAGTATTATTACTTAGACTTATTTTAGCTTCGTAAGAGCTAGTTAACTTCCTTACCTGAGCTACTTAAGTGACATTGGCCACGCAATGCATTCCTGGTTTTCTTTTGTTCATTCAGTTGTGAAGCATCTGATGCCCATTCTTGATGGTTTCCTGATCATCTAATGTGTCTTTCATTAAATAAGTCAGAAAAAAGGAGTTAGAGTTGTTGCTGATGATGTGGAATAGAATAACTTTAAAAGAGTTATTAAAAACAGAACAAACCACCTGGTTTCCCTTCAGTGAGTTTTCATGTTGAAGGAAGCTATTAGTACCTTCTGTTGTGACATGGGTATATCATGAGCATCTGCTTGTTCCTTGACAGCTCTTCATGCTTACCTTGGATGAAGAGAAACAGCTTGAGTGTAGTTTGCTCTTTTTCTCTCTCTGTGACAATATGTGATCCATAACTGAAGGCAAACAAAGTTAGATGTGCTAGGGCAGAGATGAGAAGACCTTGTTTGAAGATGAGACTCACTGTTCTATAGGGTAAAATGCAATTCTAGAAGCAATAGTGTGTCTCAGCACTGGGTTGAGAGCAGTGTGTGTGGACTGTTGGTGCCATGCAATTCCAGATACCCAGAGTGCTGAAACACAGTGAAAAACCTAAATGGTTACACTGCATTTTCTACAGGTTGTGTGATTGAACATCAAGTTGGTTAACACTTTCATAGTGATTGTTTGGGTTTGTTGCTTTCATTTTTCAGGTGGTTACGGGTTTTGCTTTCGCCATTTGCACCAGACCACATCCAGCAGTCTCTCTTCCATAGGAAGGGTAGGTTTACAGTCCTGGGAAGCAAGTTGGATTGCACACTTGCATGTGGTGTCGTAATATGTCTTATTTGGGAGGAAGGACTGAGAGGCCATATCAGTTGGTCCTCTCAGGTAATCTGATTAGAATATAAAATTCTGTTAGCCTTTGTGCTGAAACATGTATTTCATTTGCTCAATGAGGAAAAGATGGAAGCAGCCAGAAGAATAGTCTATGAATAACTTACTGTTTAGTCACGGCTTAGTCCTACTGCAGTCTCTTGTTCCATTTTTATGTCTTGTTTTAACTTCATGGGATTCACATTTTTCGTCTAATGCTAATTTTTCACAGATTTAATTCAGAGAATCTTGGGAGTCATTTCAGTACATTCTGTATTGTATGTTAAACTCCTGATTTCTTTGTCAAGATGCAAGTGACCCGGGATCTAATCAATGAACAAAAAAGCCTTGCATAAACTGCTTGCACTGACAAATACAGATTGTATTTATTATAGATGATGGATTTTTTATTTGTGCTGAAGAGAGCTAATTAGACTGTTCAGCTGCTGTGATGGGAAAAAAAATGGGATAAAAATTCTGGAAAGATACTGGCTACATTACTATACTGACTTCTGTTAGCATGGACCTCTTCAGCTGTGCAAAACCTTTTTCAGTCGAGACAACTCAGATGCGTTTACAGGAGTCTGCACTTGTCTGTAACTCTCTAACTTCTGTATGTCTTGCTGATTATTCTGGTCTCTGTTTTGGTACTTGTAACTGGCTTTGTTTCATTGATCCTTTTTGGCATGCCATAAAAGAAGAAGAATTTTTGAGATACAATTTTTGTGCAGGAGTTAAAAGAATTAAGTGTTGAAGTGAGATTGGGGATATGCAGTGCACATGGTGGGGGGCTGTTGTGTAAATGTATTATGATGTACAATGTCTGTAAGCATCTGTGTGATGTGTTGGCCTAACTTCAGTGTCTCTGTGCTGTAGGCATCAATGAAGAAAGCTGTTTTTCTTTCCTCCGGTTTATTGATGTCTCTCCAGCAGAAATGGCAAACCTCATGAATCAGGGACATTTAGCCAGGTGAGGACAACTTCCTGGTTTTTTCACTTGTAATTACAGGTGGTGTTAGAGATACCTCTTTGTAAAACTGTTTTCTGTGCCTCCTGGTAATATAATTTGTCTATTGCTATTTAATAGAACAACTTCTAGGGGTGCTCCTCCAGGCACAGAGCACCATCATGCAAGGCAGTTTTTATGCCTCTGAAAAAAAGAAAACTTCTAGACTGGAATTGTAAACAAACAAGATGGTCAGAAGGTGACAGAAGAGTTTACTTAGCATCACAGTGTAGGTTGCTGGTGTTACCAAGCACGAAATCCAGACTTCTGAAGGCCAGTTTATTGCAATGCTTACCAACTGCACTTGAGCATTATGTTTTGATACACCTGGAATGAGCTTGTGCTGCAATAGTTGTTCTTCATCCAGGCTGTATTTCCTGCTTTCCACATGTCCTGTTTTTAATGTGGAATGGAATTCACAGGATCACAGGACATTAGGGGTTGGAAAGGACCTCCGGAGATCAAGTCCAGCTCCCAGAGCAGGACCCTAGAATCTAGTGCAGGTCAAATTCTAAAGAGTAGTCTCAGGATAATGGATTTTTAGCATCATGTGCTTTATTATCTTGGAAAGGGAGATGATCTCTTAGTGTCCTCTGCAAAGGACAGTACTCTGGCTGAAGTTAGATTGTGACTGTAAGAAATTTGAGATTAAAAGCAATTTGTTATCAATAAATAAAGGTGTCTTGCTTAGGGCTTTGTAAGTGTAAATTTTTTTTTTAATTGGTGTGGTTATTTTGGGCTACTGTTTCTTGTCTGTGTTTCAGTAACAAATTTCTTCTGATCTATCTGAACTTCATGGGAAATTCTGCATTGATTATGCAGACTTATGAATAATTCATATATGGAGCAGTTTAGAGAGAAGTCAGCATGCAATTTTAAGTAGTAGTGGCTAACTGAGGCTTGATCCTTTTAAACAAAGTACTTGAAAGTGCATTCTGAATCACGTAGATTCAGATAAACCATCTTAAAAAATTAAAATAGGAGTAATGTAATTGAAAGATATCTAGCAAAAATTATTTCCTTTGAGTCAGGACACTCTAAGCCTGAAATTCTGACTGGTTTTTGTGTCATATAGAGTTATGATATAAATATACTCAGGCCTTTCTTCCACAAAGCAGTGAATAACTGTATCTACTGTGTTGTGTTCCAGATGGTTAGCTCTTTTCCTGTCACTGAAAGCATCCTACAGGCTCCATCACATGCGCTCCTGGATGGAGACAGAAGGAGAGAAGCAGCAGGGGTCATGTGTTCTGGGGAACAGAGATTTCTTGCTTGATGTAAATTTCCCACTGTCTTTCCCTAACTTGCACAGCTGCACTTTGCTGCAGGTAAGCAAAATTTCCGTGATGTGAAGACAGTAGTAGCAAATCTTCATGAGTGAGAAACTATTCTAATCTTTCTCTCCTTTATAAAACAGAGGAAAGCATCCTTGAAAACAGGATGACTTTATTCGATGTAGTTCAGAGTGCTGAGCAGAAAAATAGCTTAACTACTGTCTTCCTCCTGTCTTCCTGATACATTTCAAAACTTGCTATAAAACATAAATCAGTTGAATTACGAGACTTTAAGATACTAGTGGAGTGACAAAACCAGAATCATGATTTTTCAGAGATGGTTGGTTAAGGAGCAGTTGGGGACGTTGGTCAAGGAAGCTTGTCAACTTTAGAGTTCTGTAATGGTTTTTCTACATAGAAAGTGTTTTCTTTCTGACTAAAACTCTTCTCAGATTCAGTACATTGTTGCAACAGCTTTGGAAAGCAGACTTCAACCTAACAGGGTTTCCGGATTGATGAACAAACATTGCCAGTGGTGTCTTTCTACTCTGAAACTTGCTTCTGCAGCTCTCTGGTAGACTCCAGATGTGTCTGGCTGTGTAATGCAAGGTCTTTTTCTCTAATCTTTTGCCTGAGATGTGTGGGAAGGCTTTGTGTTTTTATGATTAAACTGTTGTTGATTTCCTGACTTAGGTATAACTCCATTGATTTGTTTCACTGGGAAGTAAGTTCACAAAAGTGCTAGCACAGAGTCAGGAAAGCATATAGTGCAGTTAGCAGATACACAGTGAAAAAAATCTCTTTTCTGAAACAGTGAGATTGTGCCAGGTTTCTCTAGGGAATATTGCTTCTCTTCATGAGTCTGGAAGGGGAAAGGAGATAGCCAGAATTCAATTGAATAGCGTGTAGAGGAAGTTGAAATTGAAGAGGCATAAGCAGTAGGAAACCAACTGTGGACTTGGTGTCATGTTTTGCAGTGTTAACAGTAAAGCAAATAGTGGAGTTGTCTTTGACCGAGCCAAGTGAGTGTGTATGCCAGTTAACTCTGGCTGTGCTGGTCTTTAAACATTCTGTGTCTTCATGTCTAGCTCCGTAAAATACCTGCTCTGTGTGGATTTACTTTCAAGTTTTTTGAGATTACATTCAGCTGCTTGCATTCTGACTGTGTGATGCTTATTTCTGAGACTATGCTGTAGTTCTCTTGTGGAGTCATAAATATTTCTGCGTAACATTAAAGGAAGAGAAGATGGTATCAGAAGTTGTATGCACTTAGGGAAGGTATTAGTCATTTTTACATGTGGACAAAGTGTGGATCTTTGCATAGCCTTTGGGTTAGTGTGCGTGAGTACTGAAATGAAAGTCCTTGTATTTTCTTAAAGAACAGGGGTGAGTTAATATTGGGGATGTGAAATGTGGGATACACACACATAGGTTTCAACATTAACAGCGAAACATAAAGCATCTGGATAGGCTACGGAGCCACCTGTACCACCACTTGGCAAGACTTAAACACATTATTTGGTTTCTCCAGTTAATTTCTGTTCTTTGACGAGGTCGTTAGTTGTGTCTTGGGAGGTCCTAGTGCTGTGACTGTAACTAGTGACTGATGTAACCAGTACCTGTTACATAGGAAGCAGCTAGCTGAGGAGCAGAGTTCACCAGTGTGTGCAGCACAGCACATTTGTGATTACCCCAGTGATTACTTCCAAAGGAAGTTTAGTTCCACAGTTATGACAGAGATTTTAGAACTGTATTAAAATCTGCATGTTAAGACTCGTTACCACCTGAAGGTGCTTGCTAAGTTTCCACAGCTTACTTAGAGAACATTTTTTAAAAAAAAAAAAAAAAAAAAAAAAAACAAACAAAAAAAAACCCAAACCCACAAAATCAGAGTTGGAAAAAACCCTACCCTTTACGTGCTAGTCTTTTAGTAGTGTGCACCATGAGTGAAGATCTCACCTTAACCCAGATTTGGGAATCTTTCAATATAAAGTTCCCAGAGGCTTCCTCTAGGGCTTCATAAGATAGTAACGTGTTGAGAGTGGGAAGGGAGAGAAACAGAGGAAAAAGGAAATGGTATAAATCTGGAAAGGCTTTTCTTAACTGCCCAGATCAGCATTTCCGATGCAAGAGACAAACTATGAAAAGTTGCTAGACAAAAAACCACATTTATTTTTAACAGTTTTTTCTGAAACTGAGGTAGCATCTGTCTAAAGATAGTGAGTGTTTCTTCAGGTAAACACCCAAATCCTTTGCCACGCGAGATCACTTAATTCCCTTTACTCAGCACCTCCTCAACATGATTTAATTTGTATACATTCATTTAGTTACCTGATCTGTTGAGATGAACCCATCTCTCCTTCCCTTTATTAATTTTCTTTCCATAAAAAGTGAGTATTACTGAGCTTAAGATGCTGGCACCCCTATTGATGTGTGGCAACATAGGAAGGGCTCTTTCAGTGCTTACTTTGGATTGCATCCGTGTAGTGGATGTCGTACTTCGTTAGGTTTTACTGATATTCTTCTTTGGTTCTTTGGATAAGGTATGTGATCCGTGTCAGAGCTGTGGCTGTGTTCAGTTCTGTAACCTTACCCAGTCTTTTCCATGTATGTGACTGGTGGGAAGCTGGTTCCTGCTATCTGTGTTATATCTGGTGTCTGTTCATGAATACTTAATGGCTGTGTTTGTCAGAGAGTTCAGAGAGGGATGTGTCTTAGGTGACCTGTTCATAATTTGTACACAGGAAGCATGGTGCTGAAAATAAGGTTGATGAGCATGTAAAAATCCTGCATGTAATACTGTGTGCATAAAAAAATAATACTCTTCCCTTACTTTGGATCTGCGTTTTATATTTCTTCCTGGGTACTTCTGATTGGGCTAAAGCTACCTTCAATGTCTCTTTGATGCTATCTTCCAAAAGAGAATTAAATAACAAACTTGCATAGGTTTGGAATTACAGTTTGTTAGCTTCCTCTCTATCCATTTTTGGTATTCTCAGTTTCCAGGAAATGAAGTTACCAAACCCCTGTTAATGACTGCAGCTTCAATCAGTATGCCAATGCTTGCTGTCGTAAGCCTTACTGCAAAGCTCTTGTGACTGCATGCAGCACTGATTCCTCTGTACCCCCAGTGTGTGAGCCAGGGGTGGGGAGGAGAGGAACTTTTGAGTTCAAGCAGTAGCCTTCTGTTGCTGAGAGGGAAGTCATGCTTCCTGCCTGACTCTTGCTGTCATTTCTTTATTCCCAGCTGTTGAATCCTGCCTCCACTGATGTAGGCTTGCACTGTCACATCCCTGTATGAGCCAGCTTAAAGAAACTTTTTTTTAATGACTGTTGAATTTGTTCTTTGATATGATAAGTAGCTAGATAGGCTAGGTGGTGAAACAGACCAAAAGACTTAAGTTAGAGTGGAGAGACAAGGATTTATTTTTGTCTTGATTTTCGTCTTGATCAGCATCTTAATGAGTACAGACAGCTATGCCAACAAGAAGGGGCTCTGCAGGGACAGGAGTGAACATGTGGAGCTTTAACCAGCATTGCCAATAAAGAATTGCCAACTGAGTAGGAGTTTGGAATCACTTCACGTTATGCAGCATGGCCCAAGCTTTGACCTGTGCTTTTCATCCCTGCTGAGTGTCAGTGAAATGCCATTGTCAGCTCTTGCTGCTCTCACCTTTTATATAGAGGAGCAGATGTTCAGGCAGGGAGTATCAACTTTATTTTTCCTACCTCCAGACCACGAGTCACACTGACAGCTGAAAGACCCAGTTACGTGCCAGGATTGACTGATTGGTATCTCTTTGGTGGTGCTAGCACTTACGTAAAGGGAAACAGTTTTTCTCCCTTGTCAGCAGGTGCCAGATGATGCATGCTAACTATCTGCATCTTGCCCACCGTCTCTCCATCTGGAAATAGAAAGGGCTCAGAATGCATGATCTATAAATGCTGACTGCTGTGGATGTTTTTGAACGTATTTGGACACATATAGGAATGTGTGTGTCCCGTGTACAACATGATGCACAAGTTGTCTGCTTCTGTCACGTTCAGAACTTCAGACACTGGGATTTTAGAAAATTGCGAGGCTCTGGAGTTAAAGTAGCATGCAGTTAATGCTGGTGCATTAGGAACTGAGGCAGAACAATGACAAAACTTTACATGCTGTTTAGATTTTAGCCAAGTTAGCTGCTAGAATTGTCAGGAGGGCACATCTGTGACCTTATGCAGTGAGAGGCGTACTTCTTAATGGTGCTAAAGTTGTTCTGTTGTTTCCTATAGTATGCAGAGTAATGTTCTGCATGCTAAGGACACAACTATATGTAATAGTAACAACTGGTTGCTACAAATACAGAAGAATCGGAATAAAAACTATTTAGAACAACATGGCTTAGTCTATAAGCAGCTTATTTTGTTGTTTTATACAGATATTTACAGTAAAAAAATGATAACAACAAAGAAAATTTGACTTTGTCATTTTTCTGTGTAGAGTTGGCATCATAGAATCAGAACCGTTGAAGTTGGAAGAAACCTTTGAGATCATCAAATCCAATTGCTCTTCATAGAGGTCTCCTTTCTTTAAACTACAGTGGCATCTCAATGTCCTCACTTCTAAGTCAATGTATTTTTCTCTGTCAAAGGACACAGATACACTTGTGAGAAATTCCAGGTTTTATATGTGGTTGTGTAAAATACATGTGAGTAACCAAAGTCTTCAAGAAAAATATAAGACTATTTTGTACAGCAAAGGAAGAAAAGATGGGAAATGATGAAAATCCGAATATATCAGTCCAGACTAAGTATTTTTTACCTCTGCCCAATTTCTTTTTCCCCACGATTCAGAACAGATAAAGGAGTAGCTAGCAACTAGCTTGAGGGTCAGACTAACTGGAATATTCCCATATGAGAAAATGGCCTCAAGTTGTGCCTGTCAGAGGAGGTGTAGGTTGGACATTAGGAAAAAATTCTTCACAGAAAGAGTGGTCAGGAATTTGAACAGGCTGCCCAGGGTGGTGATGGAATTGCCATCCCTGGAAGTCTTCAAACATGTGTGGATGTGGCACTTTGTGCCATGGTTTAGTGGGCATGATGATGTTGGGTTGAGAGTTGGACTTGATGATCTTAAAGGTCTTTTCCAACCAAAACAATTCTGTGATTCTACGATCCTGTATTTCCTTTGTGGTAAAAGCTATGGTCAAAAGTATCAAAGGAGGAAAAACTTGTTTCTGGCTCTAGCTGAGCATAAAAGCAGGTATTGCTCTGAACTGTTCTCATTTCATCCATGTCAGGATTTGAATATTCTGCTAATTACACAAAGCTTCTGCACCTTGTCCCTGCAGAATACATGCAAAGTTTCCTTTTTCAAAGAGAAATATTGAATGGTGAATGTCCTTTGTGTTTCTCATGGGTGAGTACAAGATTTAACAGGAATTTTTCTTTACAGAGATGGTGACTTCTTAATTTTATTTTTGTTTTCAGAACCTCGTGTTCAGTAGCCACTGTAAAGCAGTTACTGGCTATTCAGACCACATCATATATCGAAGGAGATCAGCTACCTCATGTGTACGGTGCTGCCAGGTGACTGAGCTGCCGTCCTTCCTGTGCATAGCCAGTCCACGGGTAAGTCTAAGTGGAGTTGTAAATTATGTGTTTTCTATTGTGTTTTAAGTCTTGCTAGAATTGTGTGCTAGGAACAGGATGATCTATTAGTTTCTTTTGGTTTTGTAAAACTGTTGTGAGGATATCCTTTTGCTGCTGTGTTCAATAGTGGGATTTTTCATAGGGGAAGTGACTGTGATGTGGACTGAAGGGAAAAGGGATGTTATAAGATGCACCCAACAGGCGTTATTCTGAGATACAGAGTTTTCACTTTCTCTCCTCCTGAGACCTAATACCTTATTTGGTCAACTCTGATGACAAAAGGGGACTGAAGAGCAAAGTTGTTTTGAAAAGCGTGTTCGTTTTCTCTCATTGCATCAGCTTATGCTCTGGAAATGAAGCATCAAATTGCAGTATGTAAGGATTAACGAGTTGGCATTTTCTAAATGTTTCGGGTATTAAGTGGTACTGCTTGGGACTCTCCATCAACTATTAACTGAATTTTCAAATAACTTTTATCCAAAGTTTCCTGAGCTGACGGAAGAGACTTTCATAACTCACTGGCTGGTTTTTCATTCCATAGTGGTGCACCCTGAGAAGGATGAACAAGATGTACTTACACCAGCAGGCTACCCAGATGCTGTATTCTTAGTTACAGTTGGTGTTATTGCTGTAGGCTTTATCAGTTGGGACTGCATGTGTAGTTACGTATTGGCAGCTGGAGAAGGGAGGATGGTAAATAAGACTTTGCTTACCACCTGCCTGCTGCTCCTCCTTGAGCTGTGTTCATCTCTGCTTGTAGCTCTGGGCGCCAGGAATCCAGCTGAGTTGTCAGAGTGGCAGATCACTTTCCAGTCACAACATACTACTTGGTTTAAGAACAGGCAGTTAGTTATCCTGGGAACAAATTGTGAAATCCACTTCTTCGGATCCCTTTGATTTGTTGCCTCTTGTACTTAACATTTGTGTTGCAGATGAGTATGTTGAATATTTCCTATACGTTCTAAAGGCAGGAGGGAGCTCAGAAGGCTACATGGGAAAGGGAAGGGAAAGGTGAGGAGACATAACTGACACATTCTAGTGAATACAAGTTGCTTGTTTTGGCTTGGCTGGTGTATAAAAACTAAACGGAGGCATGGCATTTTGTTTCTAGGAATAAAAAGACTTAATTTTATGCTTGTTGGAAGTGTTTGGCAGGAGTATAGAAGGCCTGGAACAGCAGAAAGAGCACATGTGTTGTCAGAAACCATAGCCTTCTGTTGGTGTTTTACCTGCCATGGATTTTGGGAAGTTAATGGAGTGAATGATAGGAATAGGAGCATATGTTTGTGTAGCAGCTTAAAGAGGGCTTCAGAGCTGTAGTTTTTTTTCTTTGTAGGCAGTTTTCTGGAGTACAGACAGGCCTCAAGTAACTTAGAGGATGAATCTTGTATTCCTGTATTCATTAACAAACTGCTTAATTCCATTTAGAGTAACACTGCTTGTTTTAGCTCAGCAGTTCAGTAGATCCCAGCGTGTCAGAGATCTTGTGGTCAGAAGTGTGTTTGGGTATCTCATGTCAGAAAGGTTAGCTTTGCATGGAGGAATGCAAAGAGTGCAGGAAGCATTTTAGAGTTACGCTCACTAAACTCAGGTTACGGAATTTAAGGTGAAAATGCATTCATATGTCTCTATCATTATGATTTCAATTTTTTATTTTCTGTTTCTGAACCACAACTGTTACATTCAGTCTGACAAGAATGTGTTGACATAGGTCATCCTTAGTACTAAACCTTACTTTTTGTTACAAGTCAAACCACAAAAGCAACCCTGAAAAAAAAAAAAAGAAAGGAAAAACTGCTTCATGACAAGAAGGAGAGAGGAGGGGCATGAACAAGCTTGACTGGAAGACTTTTTAAATGTTTCAGAAATGTAATGGATTTTTTTAAGGCCATGTAAAAGAGAGTTCTGTTCCAACAATGTGTCTATCTTTTAAAAATTCTATTTTGTTTGGTTGGGATTTTTCTTTTAAAATCCTAACTGTACTTCTGTGTCAGAAGTCACAGAATCAGTCAGGGTTGGAAGGGACCACAAGGATCATCTAGTTCCAACCCCTCTGCCATGGGCAGGGACACTTCACACTAGAGCAGGCTGGCTAGAACCTCATCCAGCCTGGCCTTAAATACCTCCAGGAATGGGCCTCAACCACCTCTCTGGGCAAACCATTCCAGGGTCTCACCACCCTCATGCTGAAGAACTTCTTCCTAACATCCAGTCTGAATCTATCAATTTCTACCTTTGTTCCATTCCCCTTGGTCCTATCACTACCTGACATCCTAAAAAGTCCCTCTGCAGCTTTCTAGTAGGCCCCCTTAATATACTGAAAGGTCACAATAAGGTCACCTCAGAACCTTCTCTCCAGACTGAACAACCCCAGCTCCCTCAGTCTGTCCTCAGAGGTGCTCCAGCCCTCTGATCATCCTAGTGGCCCTTCTCTGGACACCTTCCAGCACATCCATGTCCCTCTTGTAATAGGGGCTCCAGAACTAGACATAGTGCTCCAGGTGCGGTCTCACCAGTGCAGAGTAGAGGGGGAGGATCATTTCCCTGGACCTGCTGGCTACACTTCTCTTGATGCAGCCAAGGATCTGGTTGGGTTTCTGGGCTGCAAGAGCACACTGACAGTTCATATTGAGCTTCTTGTCCACCAGCACCCCCAAGTCCCTCTCCTTGGGGCTGTTCTCAAACCAGTCACTGCTCAGCCTGTATTGGTGCTTGGGATCGCCCCGACCCAGATGCAAGACCTTGCACTTGGTCCTGTGGAACTTCATGAGGTTGGCTTGTGCCCACCTCTCCAGCCTGTCCAGGTCCCTCTGGGTGGATCCCTTCCCTCCAGCGTGTCTACTGCACCACACAGCTTGGTGTTGTCAGCAAACTTGCTGAGGATGCACTCAGTGCCACTGTCTGTGTCGCCGACAAAGATGTTAAACAAGACTGGTCCCTGGGGGACTCCACCTGTCACTGACTCCACTGGGACATGGACCCATTGACAACCACTCTTTGGGTGTGACCATCAAGCCAGTTCTTTATCCATCTAGCTGTCCATCCATCAAACCCATGTTTCACCAGTTTGGAGACCAGGATGTCATACTGGACAGTGTTGAAGGCTTTTCTTAGGTCCAGGTAAATGACATCAGTTGCTGTTACACACAAATCAGCATATTCTGTTTTGTGTGTATCCGCTGCTGGTCTTGGGCATCCTGGAAATAAATATGATAGATTGTCTGTGCCTGAAAGAATACCTGTTGCAGTCTAGAAATATGAACTGAAATGTGATGATTAAAAGTGTCTTTTACAAAGAACAACCTAAGTCTGTTCTGTTGTTGCAGTGACCATCGGTGTTCAGGCAGCAAAATTTGGCTTTTGAGAGGTTCTTCTCTCTCCCTGCTTTGACTGCAGGTGGCAGCACAAGATGGCATCAACTCTGATGCTGTCTAGTGAGTACTGGGAGTGTGTGCAGTGTTTCCTAATCCAGGCACTTTCAGTTTGCAGGGTTTTGTGTGACTGTGCACAGACATGTAAGTCAATCAGGTTTTAAAATAGCTCTTGGCAGTTTGCAAACGATTTTATTGCCACTGCTAAGAATTTGTATGCTTGCTTTTGTTGTTTTATTTTGTTATCTACTCTGTGCTTATTAATCTATTTAAATGATTGCTTTACCCTTACAAAAATACATTTCTGTGAGATTTTTTTCCTATGAGAACTGCAAAATGGGAGGGGATCACAGGCTTCCACTGAGATGATGTGGCTTGATATCTTTTACTTCAAGTCAACTGGTAATGTTCAGAGACGAGCAGCCAGCCTCTAAGATAGCAGACAGTCTGTTCTGAGATATGGATTGTTGCCTTCATCTTACAATTCTAAAGCACAGCATATAACACTGTTGATATTTAAACTCCTATTTCTTGTCATTTGGTTAAGCCTTTAAAATGTACAACATTTTATCATGCAAAGATGTTATTCTCAATATAATTGTGTCAGACCAGAGTAAGCCAGGACAAAAGATTAGTCTTCCTTCAAATCATGGAATTGCAGAATTGTCAGGGCTGGAAGTGATCTCAAGGATCAACTAATTCCAACCCCCTGCCATGGGCAAGGACACCTTACATTAGATCAGGCTGCTCAGAGCCACATCCAGCCTGGCCTTAAAGACTTCCAGGAATGGGGAATTCACCATCTCCTTGGGCAACCTCTTCCAGTGTCTCACCACCCTCATGGTGAAGAACTTCTTCCTAATATCCAATCTGAATCTACACACTTCTAGTTTTGCTCCATTCCCCCTAGTCCTGTCACTACCCAACACCGTAAGTCCCTCACCAGCTTTCCTGTATGTCCCCGTCAGATACTGGAAGGCCACAATAAGGTCTCAGAACCTTCTCTTCTCCAGACAGAACAGCCTCAACTCTCAGTCTGTCTTCATAGAAGAGGTACTCCAGTCCTCTGATCATCCTAATAAATACATAAAAGCCTTTTGGCTGCACTACAAGGTTCTTTCTGTTTCACGTTTCAGTTATCCCATTATCAAACCAATTCCTACCCTTTCTCCATTTTCCGGAAGCTCAGCTACTTAACTGTTCACCATCAAACCCTACAGACTCTTCTGCTGTTCCTTCCCATGCATTTCTGTCAATTTTGAAATGTGAAAATTTTCACAGGTTTCATTTCATTTGTGTTCCTTTTCATTTGTTACCTTGCTCTCCATGGTCCCCTGGCTAAGGTGTTCATTTGCACTGCATTAGGGTTCATGATAAGCATTTTCAACTTAGGACTCTTGTGTGGATGCTCTTTTTCAATTGTACTTCTGAATTAAAAACAACAATGGCTGATAAAGTAATGATATATTTGTTTCTTGTATTGGTGAAGAAACTAAAAAAACACTGCAAATTTATTACTCCTTTCTGTCTGAAGCCCATACTATAAGGTGAATTGTCTAATTTTTAGTTTCATTTTTAAGCAAACTTACAATAACGTGAAAGTTTTTACCGGATTTCTTCTGTAGATTAGGTTAGAAATGGCTTCTAAATGTTTACCCCAAAATGTTGGCCCATATCAGAAATGTATTCAGAAAACATAGGAGGAAGAAGTTGGCAATCTGCACTTTTACTGGAAAGGTTTTTGTGCTGGATGGTGAATTGCTATGTATTTATATTTGAGTGAAAGTGTAGCGATTGTATTTGCTTTGGATCACGTGGTTTGACTCTTGGTGGAGTATCTTAAGAAAAACCCAGCAGAGTAGGCTGTCCTGGTGTTTACCGTGGCTCAGTTACACTTTTGGGTTTTATTGCTACACTATCTTGAAGTTGTCCTTTACCCTGGTAAGGGAGAGATGAGAGAAAGCTCTAGATTGCGTGAGAGGCAGCCTTGTCTGCTGGGGTGAATGCTTTACTCAAGGGCCTCACAGACATTAGACTTATAGCTGTTTGGCTAACATTGACCTTACCCACTCTGTCCAGCTTTGGGTGGATGAGGTAGAGCAGGAGGGGTCAAAGTGATGGAACCATTCCAGAACGGCTCCCATGGTGTGAGATCAGAGTTCCTAAGTTTGCAACACTGATCTGTCCAGCTGGCTTGTACGTGCTGGAGTAGGACAAGGGGCTCATAGAATGGCCAGAAGAAAAAGATGTCCCTGTGTTCACTTGCATTGTTTTTGTGGCCCACTTCTACTCAGGTGAGCTGTCAAGCCCAAGAAATAAGCTGTTCCAAAACAGGACAGTTTTCCTGTTCTTTCTTCCACCCCTGAATTTATGGATCTTCCTAATGTTAAGTTATCAGATGAATTTCTGTTAAGGATGATATGTGTCATCTGTGTTAGGTAAGTACTCGATTGTCAATAGCAAAAAGAAAGAAATCTAGGGAAAATAAGAGGTGCTGCAAGAATGTTATTCTTCTACTTCCAGCTTTGCTGTCAGTTGTGTAGCAGTTGGCACAGGGAGCTGTTTATCAAAAGGCACATAGCTCATGTTTGGTCATTCATGGGACTTTCTGTGTGTGGACATATCACATCTTTGCTTATCTTAAGTCAATCTAAGATTGTTTTCTATTTCTCTGTGTCGTAATAATTTGGTCCTGTGGGAAGGTACCTGAGCTGGGGATTTGGGGATGAGAGGAAATCTGAACAAGAACATTATTGTTTTCCTCCTAGGTAACAGCTGTGCCGCTGGAGGTTTACTGCAATGACCAAAGTGCAGAATATGAGCGCAGGGCACTAAAGGAAGGAGGAAGTCTTGAAGCAAAGCAGTGTGTTCTCCATGGATCCCCAGAACTAGCAGCTGACTGGATGAAGCAATGCTCCAGGTTCTTCCCAGAGTACCCAGGAGGGCTGTTAGGGATCAGGCCTCAGAACGGGTGGTCTTTTATCAGGATACCAGGTGAGTTTGGAACTTGTCATTCAACAGAGATGAGAGAAATGAGAACATCTGCTCTTCAGTGGTCATTATACTTGATTCTGGGCTTTTTTAGAGGGTAGTGTGATTCTGCATTTGGTTTTGCTAAGTGGACGTTAACACTGGTATCCTAAAAGGCATTGCAATTCCATATTCTCAGTCTGGAGTGAAGCTGTCAGCGGATAGTGAGCAGGTCCAGTACAAGCTCTTCTAATACTTACAGACCTTGAGATGGATGTGATTATTAAAGCACAGTTTACTCTCACAGCTACATACTGTTTGGAGGTTGGAGATAAGATTACAGGAAAAGTAGCAGTCATACCTTGCCTCTTGGTATATTGGAAAACCTTCATACTGACCTAAGAGACCTTGCCTAGGGGAAGGATGAATATTACATGTAGTAATCTACCATAAGAAGGGTTTGGGGTCCAAGTTCAGAGGAAAGTGTCCAGGAAAACAAGACATGAGAGATTCAGTGTGTTTCAGTTGGAATAAAGAAGAATTATTCATATTTCCTGGTAAAGCAGGGAAAAGGTACTGGTGTACTTGTAGAGCAAATGCACTTCACTTTTTCCCTAGAATTAGACTAAAGTAATGCAAGATCTGCTAGAATTTGGTTGCTAATGCTGCAGTGACATTGATGGGTTGGGTGTACTCTCAGGAAGTGGTCCTGAGCAGTGAGCAATCTGCAGAAAGTACTAGAGATCTGAGAGATAGCTAAGAGGAAAAACAGCTTACAGTGCCAGATGCTAAGTTATTCCCAGACCCTTTTGGGTCAAGGATGTTTGGCACGGGAAGTTAGTACAGTAGAAGGAAAATGGACTTTTGCTTGCTACAGTCCGGTTTAAGAAGGTACCTCGTAAGTAAGTACTTGGAGTCATTTGAAGCCCATGCACATTTGTATCTGTATCATTTTTCATGAGCTTGCTGTAGATTCATTTTCAGTGATAATTGATGATCTTATAGTTTCTTCAGCAATTCATTGAACTATCAGTTATAGGTAGTGAAGGGATTCATTAAGGTAGAAGGCATGAACAGAGAAAAGTAGCTGATGCAGAATAGACAGCGGGCTGCATTCTCTTGAAAATACTTCCATTTTAAGCTGACGACTTTGATAAACAAAAATTTATAGAGGACTTTATTATATAGAGTACAAAAAGCTTTCAGGAGTGAGCGAAGAAGTCCAAGATTAGGCAAATTGTTATCAAAGCACAACAATTATTTTGGTTCAGGAAGTGTTTGGGATGAATGTGTTATGTAAAACATCCTTGATTTAGGAGATGTTGCTAAAAGTGGTTTAAAAAAAAAAAAGACAATATTGTACAACCGGTTTATTTAGGTGGTAAGTGGCATTCAAACCTAAACTTACTCAGAGGGGAGGGCACACACAAGAGGTCAGCTGTGTTTATCCATGCAGAAGCAGGCACAGTGCAGAAAGTGCCTTATGTGCTGAAGGAGGCATTTGCAAGGCTGAAGCCTAACAAGTGTCAAATGGAACAGCAGCTGAGAAGGTCTGCAGTGACAAGAAGAGAAGGGGACTCCTCTCTTTCCTAACCCTGGTCTATCCCCTCCCAAACTCGATGTTCCCAGTACTTTGGCAGCAGACTCAGCTGCGATCACTGTGGGAATCTCTTCAGGCTTTTCCTGTTCTTTGAAAGAAAAATGGTCCTGGATTAAATGGCAGGAAGTGTCTGAGTCCTTTTAGCATCGATAAAAAGCACCGGCCTCGCTGGCTGTTTACTGTGAGAGCCAGCTAGCTCCTCACTGACCCCCATTGTGCCGTGCAGGCTGTCGGGAGGGGAACCAGGGGTGTCAACTGCAACCCAGACTTTATCTCTCTTTCCTCTGCTTTTTGCATGTCCAGAGGCACTTTTTCTTATTCTCCAGAGAGCAGTGTGCCCAGTTACAGTCAGCAGCTAGAGCTCCTGATAAGGTTTATTTTGAGTCATAATCATTTGTAGCTGTTCTTCCCAGGCTGTAGGATCCTACTATATCCCCTTATTAGATAATTTATATTCATATCTCTGCATGGCTGGAGCAGGAGCTTTTGGGGTGGTTTTTTTGTTTGTTTGTTTTTCAGACTGAAAGCTACACAATGGGATTTGTCAGTTACTTTCTTTTTGGATTAGTTCTCTCCTTCTTCTTTATTTCATGCAATACTGAAGAACCCAAAAATTGCATCCTAGGGAGAGTTCTTTGACATGCATTCCAGGACCGCTATCTCCTGACTGGCTTAAACTTTCACAGGCTCTTTGGTGCTCTTAATTTAGAGAAATAAAATACGAAATTCAAAGCATTTCATTGGAAATCTTCACCAATAATGCAAAACAGAAAATACCAAATGGCAAATTTTAGAAATCCTGTTTAATAAAGAAATAAATTGTCTTTTTCTTCCTCTGAAGTAAAAGGGGATGAGAAACAGAAGTGGGGGAAACTAGAGGTGGAAGACACTCCCCCACCCCTTGAATAATTTGTGGTGTTTTCTGAAGGTGGGCTGAATAAAGTAGTACATTTTCTGTTAACCTGTCCTAGAATTTGTACTTGGCAGCACTAGGTGGCAGGCTTTAAGCATGCAGAATATTTCATCTTGGAAAACATGATGGTATCAGGATAGCACACTGAAAGATGCCAGGTTAAGGTCAGATGGTTTTCTCTTCCAGAGATGATAGATCTCTTTGTTATTTCTGATTTGCTTTCCTAAAAAACCCCACTTTCTCACCAGTGCACCCTGCTCTGTTGCAATGATTGACAAATTATGAACTATTAAAAACATGTTAACTTTTCAGATTCCAAGACCATAAGTGAATAAGTTCTTTACTTGTAATGTGCATTTTGTTGTTATTCAGAAATAGTAACTTGCAGGATGGTGAACCAGGGAGCCAGCAACAAAGGCCAGGCATCATTTTCAGTTACCTATACTTAATTCTACCTAGTCACTCCTGTGTGGGAGAAACTGTAGCATTTTGCTTCTAGGGATTTGCTAATGTGTTAATCTGAGTCAGGGGAGGTTGACCTTTGAATAGACCCTGTTTGTTCTCTCAGTTGCCTTCCAGCCAGATGGGCTTTGGTTAATAACTGTGTTGCTTTGTCGTGCCTATCTAGACTTTTCGTGGTGCTTAGCTCAACTTAATTTATTCTGAAATAACAAGCAAACTGACCAATTAGAATAAAAGCAGAAAGAATAAATACGGATTTAAAGGAAAGATAACGTTTTGCATAAACATTCCTGCTGTGCAGGGTTTTGGGCTTACACAGATGTATTTTAAAACCAAGTAACTGTAAGTCATTTCCATTTTTGAGTCGATGGCCTAAGTTGAAAGTTCAGTATTAACTTTGAAATGTTAACTATTTACATGTGATTGAGACCAAGCTCTGTTCTAGGCATGGGCGTGTCGTTTTCCATTGTGCTGCACTTGGTACAAATGCCAGCCCTAGCTGTGGTCTTGAGTTTTTGTTCAGCATCTCTTGGCTTGGCTCTGTAGTGGAGAGATTCCATAAAACAGTTGCTAACTACATGAGCAACAAAGTGGCACTTGCTTGCTCCTGGCAAAGCAAGGAGATCACGATCACAAGCGAGAGCAAATTCGAGCTATTGGACTATATAGATAGGCCATCAAGCAAAAAAGGGCAGTGCTCTCTTGCCTTGAATTCTTAGCTGGTGAACTGCAGGAGTGTGACTGAAGTTCTGGAAAGAGAGAGCGTTGGTAGCACTGGCTCATAGCACAGATAGAATAACTAATCATTTAAAGCAGTACTTTCAGAAAGCATCCTAATGTAGATCCCTCTAATTCCAGCATCACATCTTTTATTTATATTGAAGCTAAAGGATATTTTTGAAGGAGATCTTGACTGGCCTACCAAAACAGTAGAGGGTCCACCATATTTCTGGATATGAGTGTTGCTGACAAGTTTCTCCACACTGTTGGAAGGATAAGAGGGAAGCGTGCCTTGTTTTTACACAAGTCACTGGATATTGTGCCTTTCTCTGCTAGTACAGAGTTCTCTTTTGTCATGGAAAACCTTTCTTCCAAAGAAGAACCTTGAATAGTGCCAAATACTTTTGGAAAAATTAAAATGAGTCACGTTTATGAACTCACTGCAGGGCAAGTAGTTTTAACACACCGGAATCTTGGAGATTTTTCCAGAACACTTCCTGGCTTTTAGAGCCTTTCCAAAAGGCATGCTAAACCTAGGCAGGTTATTTCAAAATCATCTTTCAACTTCGTTGTAGAACAGCAACTGTTTTCCTGCTTTTCTCAGCAAACCATTGGTTGCATATGTGGAAATCAAACTTAACCCTCTGTGCTACATTGCTGCACTTGTCCACTCACGGACTTTGTTGCCTGTTGTGCTCATAAAAGCTTTCAAGGAGCTGTGTTGTGTGATCTGTACTTCTCTGTTCCACTAGTAGGAGTTGGGTTTTAGCTACGTTTAAATGCATGGTGCTCAGATGAATGAATTAATTTTTATATACACTTTTTTTTTTTTTTATCAGTATATTGTGCTAGACAGTTAACTGCCTTAGAGAAAGCTGCATTTCCCTCAGCTCATCAGTTAATTCATTCTGTGCAAGGAGAAATGTGCAGAAGTGTTACCTGCTAGACGTTAGAGAATGGTACCTGCTAGACGTGTTGAAAATATTTGGATTCCGTACTAGCCTGCACCATCTGCAGTTACCGACTTTCCGGTTTGGCTGTAAACCTAAATTCAGCCATCCCAAAGAATAAAGAATCATCAGTGGCCTTTCCAACAGATAGTTTTTTTGGAAGAAAATCTCTCTTCATCCTCTTTCAACAGTAATGTATTGTTTACTGAAGTTTATGTACAGAATGTACAAACAGGAAGATCTCCTTCCTGCAAAATACTTCGTGAACAGTGCTGGAATAGAGAGGACAAGAAGTATGAAATCTTAAGTGACTTCAAAGATTGCCGTGTGGAAATACTGCTTAAACAAAGAAAGAAACCCTAAAAGTGGAGGACAGGGGAGAAAAAGAAAAGTTATTGAGCACTGAGTCAGTGCTGTGAAGAGGCTGTTACTTTACAGTGACATAGGGAACATCATTTTCTGAGTTGGTCAGGGATTTATTTGATCTTGAAACTGGATCTGTGGAGGGTAAGTCTAAGGCTTAGCAGCAGGTGGCAGCAGATGTCCAGAGGGCAGATCTTTACTATGTGAAGTGTGGAAACACTTCTTCAGCTGTCAAGGCATGATGTAGTTGTAGATCTGATAGGATGAACTTCTTAGATGATGGAAATGGCTGTGCAGAGAAGGGACTGAGATGGTACTCATGAAGAGATCAATGTGTGATGAGGTTTTGCCAAGGATCTATTCATATACGCCTGTCCCACCAAATGAAAGTTACTACTAGCAGTGTGATTATGGCAGCCAGAAGGGATGTTGCAGTTTCTTGCATCACAACTTGTTCCTTCAGGGCTTATAATGCAGTGAAATGCTAGGAAAACTTCCATTTGTTGCATGTAACTGGTTTGTCTTTGTTAGTTACCTGCTTTTCTTCCACTTGTCTCTAGACAAAGAGAGCCTGATCACGGACAGTGGGAAACTGCATGCTCTTGATCTTCTGTTGACACGGCTGAAATCTCAAGGACACAGAGTTCTTATCTACTCCCAGATGACACGGATGATTGACTTACTGGAGGTAGGAGAAGATACAGGTTTAGCAGCAATGCCTTGGAGAAAATACTGTAATTTAGATGCAGTGAACCTCATGTAAAATCATACTGGAAGATGGCCACCAGAAGCATTAATATGAGAGTGTAAGAGCTGCCATACGAAATTAGGCTGAAGGTCCAACCTAGTGTCATCCTTCCACCAGTGTGCAACAGCAGATGGCATGGGAAGATATACAAGAATAGTGATACTTTGCAATTGGTCTCTCAGTGTCCAGCAGCTCTCAACTCAAGGGAGGGCTCTGTGAGGCTTCTATATACTCAGTTATCCTAAATGTGTTTTTCTTCCATGGAATTGTTTAGTTGCACCTTGAGTCTTTGGTTTTGTCATCTGCAATGTGCTGTGGCAAGATATTGCATACCTGATTATCCTCTTTTGCTGGTTTTAAACTTCCTCTTAATTTTCATTTGATGCCAGCATGTCCTTTCAATGGAAGGAAGAGGGAGTACAGTGATTAATTCTTCTCTTGCCCTCTATCACTTTAGTTGTGTGCAGAGGCTTATCTGGAATGTATGTCTAGAAAGAAATTAAGAATTAACTCATTACTCGTTATTTAGATACACTCAAGTCTGCTTCAGGAAAAAACAAACCAATATTGGAATAGCACAGTTGCCATTACAACCAAAGAGCTAATCTTGATGAGGCATTAGTAGGAGAGCTCTTAACTTGATCTCCTACCGGTCATACTTATGGGAAATACTTCTGTTTCTCTGAGCTTCTGTTGAAGACGGCAAGATTTGAGTGTTTGGCTGGATCTGAAAAAAAAAGGATTATCTTGTGTCACCAGGTGTCTGCCCCTTATCAGTGAAGAATTAGTAGTAATAACTGATGAGTAATAATAACCCTGAGTCAGAACATGGGAGAGCTGATGTGTGCTAGTTTCAGAGAGGTGATTCTGTTACAGTGTTCTGTCTGTGAGCACATCCTAGATGGGGAAACGTTTGCATTTGGCAGTATAATTTCAGTGCTGCTAAAACACCAGGATCCTGTGATCCTCCAACCATTAGTCCTAGCTGTATATGGGCTCCCTCAGCAGTGTTTGACACAGGGTATGATCTTCTCCACCACAAAGTAAAGAGAAAAAGCGGGAAACCTAAATCAATAGCTGCCTACAGCATGACTACTCTATGTGCAGGAGTGCATTTTAAGGTCAACAGTTAATAGTTCAATAACAAACCACAAGCTGAATTTTGTTTTTGCTGCTGTGAGGAAAAACAGAACTTGCATGGTTGCAATTCTGTGTTTTGGCTCTTTGCCCAGCGTTGCTTCCTATGCCTCTCTTTTTGGCAAACATTGGACATGGTGCAGGTTTGTTAGTACCCTGCATTAAAACCACAGAGCTCATAAAGCCGAGTGTTTAGTGTACCTGTCTTTTCTGTTAGCATTCCATTTCAAAGGCCTGGAAGTACCATTTTGCTATGCAACCTCTTAGATGCCCAACTTTACTTGTTGGGTTATATTACCCAAACAAGCCACCTACCAAGGTCTCTGTTTTTCCTTCTCCCCACCCATGTAACAGAAGCTGGAGTTTAAGGAAGCTGAAAATCAAGCAAGTATTGAGTTTGTAAGAAGATTGTAGAATCACAGAATTATTTTGGTTGGTGTAGCAGTAGATATTTTTCCTACACAGAGATATGAAAATACATCCTCTCTGCCTTCTTGAATATGAGAAGACATAAGATGACCTACTCCTTTTAAGAGTATTCTGCCTGTGTCAGTGTAAGTGCTAGAGTGTCATGCTAACTTAATCCACAGGGCAGAGAGGACAAACCTGGTGTTATGACTTTGTTTACTACACTGTAAAGTCACGTTTGTTTGATTTAGCATCAGCTGCTCAGTTCAGCCATCACAGAGTGGTGGGGTTTGAAAGGGACCTCTGGGGATCATCTAGTCCAACCCCACTGCTAAGGCAAGTTTGTCCAGAGCAGGTTACACAGGACTCTACCCAGGTGGGTTTTGAAAGTCTCCAGATAAGCAGATGCCACAACCTTTCTGGGCACCTTGTTCCAGTGCTCCATCACCCTCGAAGTAAAGTTTCTTCTCATGTTTAGGTGGAACTTTGTATTTATATCTGCTGGCTTTTAACACACAAAGTGGAAAATTGTTTGGTTTTTTTTAACAGAAGAGAATAAATTTTAAGTCCAGTACTGTTATTTGATGCTGAGATGTGCTTCATATATTTCCAGATTGTGATGTTTTCCTTTCTCCGTATGGAAAAGTGCTTGTCCATCAGTTCAGTGGGAGCCAGATTGCATTGGTGTGATGGGCAGATCAAGCTGTATTCTGCATGAATTCAAATGTCTTAGTTATATTCTAGCAAAAGTTTATTAGTTAAAATGTAAGAGTACTCAATTTGGCCTATGAAGTAACATGAAAGGAAAACATTTTAGAGTTCTTGAGAAGATATCAATGTCAAAGCCCAGAAGAGCATTGCATTCTCACCATGATCAAGTCATTGTGTGTCATTCCTTTCCTGTACAGATACCCTGTTGCCAGGGTCATTTTCATTATTTTTCCTAGATTAGTACTTATTTGGGGGTTTGGTGATCTCTTAATGCTGAAAAAGATTCCAAGGTACAATTTTCAAGCAGATCTAGTGTAAATGTTTCCATGAGATTAAAGCCTTCTCATGAGACTTCCTCCACCCCATCACTCATTGTGGGAACTAGAAAAATGAACAGTCATCAAGTGTCTTCCACAAATACAGTAGAAACAGGGTATATTGCTGCTTAAATAGCATCTTCACCACCACAGGGTTTTTGTTGGTTTGTTTGGGTTTCTTTCTGGCTAAAAGTATTCCATTTCTGTGAATGCTCAGAGCACTAAACTGCGTAGTGTAAATTGCAATGTTTTTTCTTTTTTCTGAATTGAAAGAGCATACTGTTAATAGCAGAAAAATACTACACAGAACCAGTTCACAAAAAGAGGTGCTTCGTGCAAGCACCATTACACTACTGTGAAGTGTCCTTCTTCACAGGATCACAGGATGTTAGGGGTTGGAAGGGACCTCTGGAGGTCGTCAAGTCCAACCCCACTGCCAGAGCAGGACCATAATCTACTGCAGGTCACACAGGAATGCATCCAGACAGGACTTGAAAGTCTCCAGAGAAGGAGACTCCACAGCCCCTCTGGGGAGCCTGTTCCAGTACTTTGTGACCCTTACAGTAAAGGAGTTTCTCTTCATCTCGAGGTGGAACTTCCTGCGCTGTAGTTTCCATCCATTACCCCTTGTCCTATCACAGGGCACAACTGAGAAGAGGCTGTCCACTCCTCCTTGACACCCAGCCCTCAGATATTTATGAACGTTGATTAGATCCCCTCTAAGTCTTCTCTTCACCAGACCAAAAAACTGCAGGTCCCTCACCCTCTCCTCATAGAGCAGTGCTCCAGCCCCTTAATCATCTTTGTAGCACTCTACTGGACTCAATCAAGTTCAGGAAGGACAGGGATCTACTTGAAAAAAGAAATGGATGAAAGCAGACCAGACCAGACCAGAACCTGTGCAGAGTTTATGCACTAAGTTAAAGCACCAAGCTAGTTTGCAGAGCAAGGCAGGGAACAACCAGTATTAGAGGTGTAGAATATCTTACTATTTTGTAATTTGGGCCTTACTGGAAATATATATGGTCTGGGATAAGAATAAATGGTATGAAAGATTGGTTTTTGTTTGTTTAGAAGTCACTAATGAAGAGATGGTTAATAGTGTGGTGAGGGGAGACTAAATCAAAATGTTGAAAGATTGGATCATCATGGTAGTAGTTGAAGACAGTAACAAAGGAATGGAAGGAAAAGGCCTTTGTGAAAATAGACAAAGGATTAAACAGTTCTGGAGAAAAGGTCACATGGCACCTAAATGACAGTTGTATCTCTCTGGTTTAGGTTGTTGACAGAAACCTGTCATAGGAATGGAATAAAGTGATGGCAAATTAGGGCTCGAGTGTCTGCGTGGTGAAGTAAACTTCTATCATACTCATCTTGAGCTTTATTTTGTGTAGCTTGACCATTGACCATAACTTTGACCATTTCCACACAGTAAATGTTACCTGCCAGGATTTTTTTTTTCATGTGTCATGCCTTGAAGCTTCTTTCCAGTAGTTCAGTCTTTTTCCCAAATTCTTACATTATGGCAGCTTTTTCACCTTTCCTGCAGTAGTGAAGCAGAACAAAAATGAAGAGGAGCCTTGAAGGATAGGTGAAAAGGAGAACTGAGCATGGTACTGTCAGAAGATTCATTAGAGTGCAAGCACTGCCGTGTCTTCTCACACCAGTTCTCTATCTGCTGAATACTGCAGCTTGGAACAAGCTGAGACCAAAAGTTCTTGCTGCTAAAGTACCATCTGTTTCCCTTTGTCTTCATTTGCAGTCACAGCATCTCAAGAACATGCAGCAGCAGGGTTTAATCCAAGGAGTGTAACTAAGTAGCAGTTGCATCTCACCAGCCAAGGATCCCGTTGTTAAAATACCAGATTCTTCTTTCCAAAGAGTCTCTATGGATATCTGTATAGCCTAGAGAGCTTTCTAAGTAATTCAGAGTTTATTGATAGTGACACAGGTACCAGAAAATGCTGAGTAGCTTAGAGCCTACGAAATATCTCTCCAAGGGAAAAGTGCTTGCCTACAGCGTTCCTGGTTGGTGCCATTTGGTTTACATCCCAGGCAATGGTTTCAGTTCTGGTTGGCATGAGCTGTGGACTGGTATAGCAGTGTTCTTGTATAGTGAGACTGACAGACTCTTTGCTGGCGAGATCCTGGGCAGAACTGAGGGTACAGCAGCAGTTTTTTAAAACACTAGGCAAGTGGGAGTGGGTACAGTTGGTTTGCTAGGTTAAGTTTGCTTACACAGTGAAAGCTCAGGATTTAGTAAAAACCTTAGACTTTGAGAAAACAGACTTCCTATTTTAATGATTTCACTAACCTATTTACAGAAAAAAGGCACTTTCCATATTGCTGTCTGTCACGCAGCAAATGCATCTCCAGCTCTGAGCTGCCATCAACATTTATCTCTTCTATGAAATGAAAAAAAAACTAAAACATGGTGGGGTAGCTTTGATTTCTGAATTTCTGTTATTATAAAATACTGCTAACATAAGATTGCTTGTAGCACATCTGTTGATGACATTTAGAGGGTTTTTGTGGTGTTCTTTTTAGTAGCAGTTCTGTTTCTATTGTGGTTTTTGTCTGGAAAAGCCAAGGCTGAATGTTTTCAAGAGCAACTACATTTGTTTTTTTTCTGGCGTGTTGTTTGCAGGAATACATGGTTTACAGAAAACATACCTACATGAGATTGGATGGTTCTTCAAAGATTTCTGAACGAAGGGATATGGTAGCAGATTTTCAGAACAGGTAATGTATTTTATAAGGTGTTTCTGTGCAAAAATTGTGTGTACGCAGAGAGTTGGTATAAGATGTCAATAAATGGAATTTACACTTAAATGGTATTTCCTGATAACCAAAAGCAACACATCTGTCTGAAACAATTACTGGGTGGTTTGCTGACCAGGAGTAGGTGGTGTTGTGTGATGGTTTGGGAGTTCCCCGCCCCTCACACTTTGTAAAATGACCCAGACTAGAACTCAGCCAGCTGGAAGTTAAGGACTGAAGCTCTGTTTACAACTCAGCACAATGTACAAGCAGAGATATACACTATAGACAGGAATAGTTACAGAAATAGACAAGTTAAAGGTAATACAGCAACACAACTCCCCTCCCAGAAATCAGAGACCCCAGGAGGGGCTACCAACCACCCTTCCACCTTCTCCCTACTCCTCTGCCTTACCCCAAGGTTTGCCTTACGCGCAAGGTGAGCTTGGAGGATCAGCCAGGGGGGTTAGAAGAAAAGTGGTTAGTGAAGGTTAATCGACAGAGAAGTCAGAAGCTAGACCACTCGAGACGCTGTGCCTCTATAGACTGACTGTTATCTATGATTTGAGTTCTTCTTTTAAACATCTCAGCAAGCCTATGAGTGGACATCACTATTGTTTCTTTTTCACAGCCTATAATATAATTTTCTCTATTAAAATATTCCAATTAGCCTCAAATCAGCACATGTTACTTCATCCAGCTGTGTTTTAGGATTTGTCACCTGTACTGGAAGCAATTGTAGTATACCCACCTCTTGTGCTGCTTGCCACCCAAATACAGAAACTCAGCAGAAGGGCAGCAGAGGTTCATTTGTTTTCATATGCTCTGACAATTGATGCTGTACAGATGAGGTTGAAAGTCTTGCATATGGTTGAGCCTTGAGACTGTCCTAGTTTTCTGCAAAAGATGTCATTTAAGCATGTTTTATTAAGAGACTAATTAATTAAACTAATAAACAAGTGATTAAATAAGGGATTTTATTACATAGTAAGATACACTAACCCTTTTTGATTAGTCTTAGGAGCACATTAGGAAAGAGGAGCATGCAATAATTGTATAAGTTACCATATTTTAGAATATCTTTGTCTCTGCTGGGTGCATTATTTATAGTGATTGAATTTATGATAAGTATTCTTTTAATCATTCTACAGCTTGATAGGATGTCACTTTGGCAGTAGTTCACATCCTGGATGGATGTTAACATGAGCTCATAAGGTCAGCTCTTATTTTCTAGAGGAGTTAGATTCAGAGTTTGTTTCTCATTGCAAGGTGAAAGCAGCATTTTATACTAGAGAATAGTTGTTGCTTTAGCAGTCCCAAGGTGTCACAGCTGAGGGCAGGAGAAGAAACTATAGACAGCCCCTTAGGCCACTGATTCATGAGGCTTAAAGACCTGAAGAGCTGTGTTGCAATGATGAGTCTTACAGTGTACTCTTCAGAGCAATAAAACTTGACAAGAACCTGTGCCAAATCCCTGAAGTGAGACGACTATGTAGTACCTTTCTCCCTGTTTCCAGGTGTCAGAAACAGATTTTACAGGATTTGATACTCCTGGAATCCTGACTCTTCTTCCTCTAAGATCCTTTAACCAGAAGTGAAGAAATTTGTTTTTATTAATTACCAGAATTTGATTTTATTAATGAATAGAACTGAAGAAAATAAACATTTTGACAGGAAATCCCTTTGAGATACAGGTCAAGCAGTCTAAACAAGCATTTGTATTAAAATATTAGTTGAGTTCCTCTTATACATGATTTACTTCTGAGAAAGATTCCCAGGAAAATTTCTGGCTTGGTGAAAAGCTCAACATGAGCCTGCAGTGTGCACGTGCAGCCCAGACAGCAACTGAGTCATGGGCTACATCAAGAGAAGCGTG
>VWZE01020439.1:124885-136982 GCA_013396675.1 Eubucco bourcierii
TGGGAGGTGTCCCTGCCTATGGCAGGGGGTTGGAACTAGATGATCCTTGAGGTCCTTTCCAACCTTACCACTCTATGATTCTATGAAAAAAAGGCTGGCTCAGACTAAACTATACTGCAGGATATCCTAACAAGGTGCTGAAGACATACAGCTATGAAATGATGATTTGTTCCCGGAGTCTGTGGCACTGTCCACTTTGTTTTCTTCCCATATGGCATATCCAGAAGCATTTCTCATCGGATGTTCCACTGACTGTCTATTTGCACCTTCCACTATTGTTACAGGAGTGAGAAGGTTTCCTGGCCAAAGATTGCCCACATTATAGAATCATAGAATCATAGAATGGTAAGGTTGGAAGGGACCTCAAGGATCATCTAGTTCCAACCCCCTGCTATAGGCAGGGACACCTCCCACTAGTACAGGTTACTCAAGGCCTCATCCAATCTGGCCTTGAACACCTCCAGGGAGGGAGCATCCACAACCTCCCTGGGCAACCTGTTCCAGTGCCTCACCACCCTTACTGTAAAGAACTTCCTCCTAACATCCAGTCTAAATCTCCCCTCTGCCAGTTTAAGCCCATTGCCCCTTGTCCTGTCATTGCAGGACCTTGTAAATAATCCTTCCCCAGCCTTCCTGTAGGCCCCCTTCAGATACTGGAAGGCTTTGTACCTGCAAGATAGAATCTAGAGACTGGCAGCTTGCCTTTGGTTCCTCCCAGCTGCCTGCAGCTTAGGGTGGACTTTGGGCCTCTCAGATTTTGCACTGCTAAAAATATTTCAAATTTTATAGTTCATGACTATTTTGTGTGTGTGTGTTAATTTAGAATTTCCAGAATTATTTCTCTTTGTTGGTGATTTCTGTCTTGGACCGAATGGGTCCAATGACAGTCTGTTTTTTATGATAAAGCATTGCCAGGAACTTGTCAATGTCATGAAGTTTGAGTCCCATGAAAATAATTCTACTTTACTTTCAAGGGTATGGATTCCAAACCCCTTAGTTTTTCACACTTGTTGTAGTAGCATATGCGTAATAGCCTGTGGTACACCCACGCTTCCCCCAGGAAGGGCAAAAAAGACCCATGAGAGCTGATGAGTGGACATTCAAGGACAGACTGCCTACAGTTTGTCAAGAAGGAAATGTCCCATGCTGCTCATTCAGAGCTGCTTGTGCCTCACTGATTTTGTGTGCAGTAGTGTACAGTGTGGTACCGAAACAAAGTGACACCGCAAAGTGACTTCTTTCAAGCAAAGGACCTGTTCTGTCACTGTCAAAGTAGAGTATGTCAGCCTCTTTGGAGTCCATACTGGTGCTGTCTACTTCATTTGCATCAGCCTGTTCACAGACCATATGGTGGTAAACACTTCTAAATGCTGCTAACCCCCCGAGTGCCATTAGTGAGGTTCACAACCTTAGCAGAAATCCTAATTTCACTGCTGCCACTTAACTTTTCATCAACACTTTGTTGTCCTCTGAGTAGATTTGTCTTTGTCTTCTTGTGCACACTCACAGAACTGCCATTGAATCTCAATGACTTGTCCATTTTGTCTGACTTCTCAAACTGTAGCTAGGGCTTCACACACCATTGCAGGTACTTGTCCAGTGTGCCACACCTTCCTCACTTACATAAAAGATTATTCTGCTTAGAGGGTTATTCCAAGTCAGGAATTGGGATGCCTTATCTCTTGCTTAGTAGCCAGCATCCCTAAGTCTGGTGCCACCACGTCTAGCCCTTGGGGCTAGTATGACTGTAGGCTTTGTGGATCTCCCAAGAAGGTTTCCTGAAGTGCATTGTGGAATGGCCACCCATATTCTGCTAAGGACTTCTGCCTGAAGGGCCACACTCACCAAAGGTAACTGATCTGTCATTAGCTTTTTGTGCTGCCTGAGGGATGCCAATGTAAATGTCATACAGTCAGTGCAAACTGAAAATGCTCCAAAGTGGGAAGGAATGTGTGTGTCAAGTAGTAATGGAGTTCACTTACAGGCAGTGTGTTTCAAAGAACTTAAATGAGTGAAATGGGTGACTCTTGCTTTTATGTGGTATGTGCTCATTAGGATAGTCCACATTCTCATACTTGAAACATTTTTATGATTAGTCACAGATTAATTGTTACATGAGTATCCTGAGATGAATCAATTGATCCTCTTTTTACAGGTAAGAGAAGTGAATGAAAGAGATTAGAACTCTTAATTTGAATTAAGAGTTAAACTTGAATTAAACTACACAATTAGGACTACAGTTGAGGAGTTCTTAGACTGAAGGACTTCTGTTTGTGCCAGCAGATCCTTGTGCTTTTCTAATCTACCTCTATATTTGCCAGCTTGCCTTGATATTAAGATTATTTTTTTAATCCACCTCCCCTAGGACTTTTTTGTTCTGTTCAAAGCAACATATTTAGAACAAAACTTGCATCTACAGTTTCAACATTTGTTTTTCTTACTTTATCAATTGAGCATTGTTGAGACAACTTTTTTTTTAAACATCAATCAGTTCTGTGAAGTAATAAATTATTCTTTGTCTGTGTAAAATCTTAATTTCCAGTGTGGGCAAGATAAGGCCTGGTTTGTTTGGATAGCCATTAATAAGATGCTATTGCAGACCGAATGTTTGTGTGTTCTGACAGTCCTGATTTGTAGATTAACTTCTCTCACTCATTCATGTAGTTTTGTTCTTGACCGTGAGGAACAAAATGTTCTGAAACATTCAAGTACTGAGGTAACCCTGATCATTTCATATGGGTCAAAAAATTTGCTTCTGTGTTATCATGCACAAGTAAAGGAGTTTTTATCTCTTTTCTCTGCAGGAATGATATTTTTGTGTTCCTGTTGAGTACAAGAGCTGGAGGCTTGGGCATTAACCTTACAGCTGCAGACACGGTAGGTGAAGTTTGGTAAAGTAATAAAGAATAAGAAATTGGTTTACTCATGTTTAGCTTTTAGCATAAATGTCCTTCTGCTTTTGCTTTTCCTCCCTCATACCTCCATTTTTCCCAAGCTCCTCATATCCTGGCTTCCAGTCTCACAATTTATATAGGAAAATTGGCTGTTCTGTGTGAAAACTTCCACTCTTGAGCCATACTGGCCAATATTTTTTGCTACTGCCATTGACATAATGAAATTGCATACCCTTGTCCGTTTTGCTCATATTTACAATTTAATATTGCCTTGATGATAAAGTTGTAGAACACTGGACTGTTGGTACACAGTTGTGTGTTGCAATTGGAAATACCTTCCTTCTCCCCACATATTTTAGTGCCAGAGTCTAGAAAGGAGTTGGTTGGCTGAAGGAGTCTACAGATGCAAATGATGCTTCGATACAGTGAATGCTGTTTTGTGCGTGACTCTTTGCTCTTAAACTGCAAAGGAATTAGCAGAATGGGGATCAGTTACCCTTTTTTATGTGCACAGAAGCATGAAGCATAGTACAAAGACATTGGTAGTTGAGTATCAGCTAGTCAGGAAGGATAAATTGTGTGTGTGTTCCCCACTCACGCACGCTGGTTTAGGTCCACTTCAGGGATTTGCACTCTGGAGCAGCTGTCACTTATCACTAGGGAAGGAACACTGATGTACATGGACCATTTGTGTCTTCAAAAACTGCTGCTCCTGTGCTTCTAACCCAGCACCTTGTGTGTGTGCAGATTTGACCCCAAGACAGACTGTGGTTCTACATCACACAAACCCAAAGATCTGTGAATCAAAAATAGTACCTTTTTTTAAGATATCCTATCCCATCTTGCTGTCATGTAAAAGAAATTGGAAGAAAGTAGGGATCTGTAGGCTTTTCAGGAGGTGAAAGTTTTCTCAAAGTTGCTTCAACAGAGGAATTAGAGGTGGATGCACAAACATGATCCTGCATGAGCACTTTTGGTTCTGTGTAAACAGTTTGTTTAGTTTAGTTTAGCTGTCTTAACATTTTTTTCCCATTACATTCAGGTTTTATGCTTAGCGTGCATGAAGTACTGTTACAGTTATAGGATCATGTTAATGTAATGTGACATTTCTTTTTTTTTCTTTTTTTTTTTTTTTTTTACTAAAAGCACTAGAAGTGTTAGAATCATAGAATCATAGAATGGTAAGGTTGGAAGGGACCTCAAGGATCATCTAGTTCCACCCCCCTGCCATAGGCAGGGACTCCTCCCACTAGTACAGGTTACTCAAGGCCTCATCCAATCTGGCCTTGAACACCTCCAGGGAGGGAGCAGCCACAACCTCCCTGGGCAACCTGTTCCAGTGCCTCACCACCCTCACTGGAAAGAACTTCCTCCTAACATCCAGTCTAAATCTCCCCTCTGCCAATTTAAGCCCATTGCCCCTTGTCCTGTCACTGCAAGACCTTGTAAATAATCCTTCCCCAGCCTTCCTGTAGGCCCCCTTCAGATACTGGAAGGCTACTATCAGGTCCCCTCGAAGCCTTCTCTTCTCCAGGCTGAAGAGCCCCAACTCCCTCAGCCTGTCCTCATAGGAGAGCTGCTCCAGCCCTCTGATCATCTTTGTGGCCCTCCTCTGGACCCGCTCCAACACTTCCATGTCCTTCCTGTGCTGAGGGTTCCAGAACTGCACACAGTACTCCAGGTGGGGTCTGACGAGAGCAGAGTAAAGGGGCAGAATCACCTCCCTTGCCCTGCTGGCCACGCTTCTCTTGATGCAGCCTAGGACTCGGTTGGCTGTCTGGGCTGCATGTGCACACTGCAGGCTCATGTTGAGCTTTTCATCAACCCAGACTCCAAGGTCCTTTTCCTCAGGGCTGCTCTCCAGCCATTCACCACCCAGCCTGTATTTGTGCTTGGGATTGTGCCTACCCAGGTGCAGGACCTTACACTTGGCCTTATTGAATTTCATGAGGTTGGCCTGGGCCCACCTCTCCAGCCTGTCCAGGTCCCTCTGGATGGCATCCCTGCCCTCTAGCAAGTCGACTGTGCCACACAGCTTGGTGTCATCTGCAAACTTGCTGAGGGTGCACTCCATTCCTCTGTCCATGTCACTGACAAAGATGTTAAACAGCACTGGTCCCAGCACTGACCCCTGAGGGACACCACTTGTCACTGGTCTCCAGGTGGACATTGTGCCGTTGATCGCCACTCTCTGGGTTCGACCATCCAGCCAATTCCTTATCCAGCGAGTGGTCCATCCATCAAGTCCATGTTTTTCCAGTTTGGTGACCAGGATGTCATGTGGGACAGAGTCAAATGCCTTACTCAGGTCCAGGTAGATGCCATCAGTTGCCCTTCCCTTGTCCACTGTCGCTGTGACTTCATCATAGAAAGCCACTAAATTTGTCAGGCAAGATCTGTCCTTGGTGCAGCCATTGCTGGTTCCCACCAATCACCTCTGGTTTGTTTTCCATTTGCCTTAGCAGGACTTTCAGCAGGATCTGCTCCATGATCTTGCCAGGCACAGAGGTGAGGCTGACTGGTCTGTAGTTTCCAGGGTCATTCTTTTTACCCTTCTTGAAGATGGGTGTTATGTTTGCCCTTCCCCAGTCAGCAGGAACTTCACCAGTCTGCCATGACTTTTCAAATATGATGGACAGTGGTTTGGCAACTTCATCTGCCAGTTCCCTCAGGACCCGTGGGTGGATCTCATCAGGCCCCGTGGACTTGTGCACATTCAGGTTTCTTAGGAGCTCATAAACGTGATGTTAAGACTAGAACAGACTTTATCAACGTTTGAAAGGAAAAAAAAAATGGGAGTATTACTTTGATGTGTAATTCTGATAATGTCAGTAACACTAAAGTAGGTGTCTGCCTGTAATTAATTACGTGATGTTGATTTAATGTGGTGGCAAACAAGAATTTTGTACCTCCAGAGCATATTTCTTGGGACATTCTGTGGGAGCTGAAATCTTCACAGTGTCAGTTTCAATTAAACTAAAAGGAAAGGACTCTGTGGGACTGACCAAAGCTGGGTTACCGCAGCAGGGCAGGAGGACAGTAATCTTGGGGAGCTGTATGGTAGAGCTTTTATCAGTATATTGGATTTTTATTTATTCACCATAGGCCTCAAAGATGCAGTTTTATTGAATCCTTCCTGTTCTGGTGTCCTTTTGCAGGTAATTTTCTATGACAGTGATTGGAACCCAACAGTAGACCAGCAGGCCATGGACCGGGCACACAGGCTGGGTCAAACTAAACAAGTCACCGTGTACCGGTTGATCTGCAAAGGCACCATTGAGGAGCGCATTCTGCAGAGGGCTAAGGAGAAGAGTGAGGTAGGAATAAAATCATCTGAAACAGGAAGTTGCAGAAGCAGTATCATAAAACACCTATCAAAATGAGTCAAGCAACAAAGAAAGTATCTGCGTTGAGTCGGAAAACAAAAGGGAATGGCTATGTTTATATCATTCTGCGTCTCTGACACAGCAGGGTTACAGCTGCATTGTAGGAACTAGGAAGAAGCTAATTGTTTACATTATGATTTCATGAAAACTGTATCTTATGATGCAGTGAAACTACTGAGACTTTCAAAGACAAGTCTCTGTACTTGCTGTGTCAGGGCTACTGATTCATCTCATGTTTTACTGTTATATCACAGATTATTTTTTTTCTTTTTTTTCCTAAAAGAAATCTGCAAGCTAGTCAGGTGAAAATTTCTTGAAGGGGTGAGGGTTACCAGAAGAGCTCGGTGTCCTGCAGCATCAAGCAGCTATTGTAGTAGAAACTTTAATCCTCATCACACTTTACTGGCAAGAAAAAATGAAGCAGATTCACTTTCTTTGGTTGCAGTAGATATCCTGTTCACAGCATGCAGGTGTTCTGTGTACTTGGGTTTTGTGTTTTGGGGTTTTTTTTAGCTTTTCTCTTAATTAGTTGCTGATCATGGTGCTGCAGCAACTGAAGCATCTCCAGCTGAATGCATTTATGTTTCCCTTGCTGAAACTTAACCCATTTTCTCTGGACTATTGCACTAGAGTCATCTGATACCATTCTGAAAATAGTGTAGTCTTCTTGGCTAGCGATCCAAATCATCTAAACCACCTTGTACTCAAGCTGTGCTTCTCTTTTCCCAAGTTACAACTCTTCTTTGTTGATGTTGGTTTTTAATATAGTCACAGTAATGGAGGTTGAGTGAATTGCTTAAATTAAGACGCTGACTCAGTAGTGAAATCTAGTTTTCAATCAAGGAGACTAAAACTATTAAGAATGCAATCCACATGATCCTAACTGCAGATTACTTTTGAAGATTTGGACTGATAATTTATACCTGACAGATACCACTCTTATTTTTCCTTCTTGACAAAATATAATAATATGTTGCTGAACATCTCTTATATGGTGGTGTAAGAGATAAGCAGCTTTAAAGAGGGAGGAGCAATTTTCTGCACTCTAGCTCAGTTGCTTCTCATATTTTATGCTCCTGTGGTCAATAAAGTTTTCCTGAAATATGTCTACTGACTTTACTGTGATAGAGAAGTCGAATCAATTCTGACTTAAACAGATGCACTGGCATCTTTTTTTTTTTTGGCTGTCTTTCAGTGAAGGGTAGTTGGAATGGTTCATGGCTACTTTCAGTAATTTTTTCCTTTTTTTCCCTCTTCTAGATCCAACGAATGGTGATTTCAGGTGGTAATTTCAAACCTGACACCTTGAAACCAAAAGAAGTGGTCAGTCTTCTGCTGGATGATGAGGAACTGGAAAAGAAATGTAAATGAAATTTATGTTGCAGCATTTTCCCCATCTTCTACTTCACTGTGTTTTTATCTTTACAAACACATGTGCTGCTGATAACAGCTTCTGTTTCCTGGCTCTCTTTGTATTGCCAACTCATCCTAGAACAAACCGATTTGGTGTCACAGCTGAGCTGAAAGATGAAGTTGTGCAGGGGAGATATGTGATGAAGCTTTTATTGGCACTCATTCAGGATCGTTACATTGTCCTCGAATGACAAGAATTATGTAGGTCATGACAAGAAAGCATTAGTACAAATGCTGTACCAGAGGTGCATGCTTTTATGTTGCTTGAAGGATGAATTTCACTGTAAGACTTTGTAGTAATCAGGATACAAGTAGTGTCAATGCAGTCGTGTTCTCAGTGAGGTTTAGTTCTGATGCAGCTGACTTTTCTTCACAGTTGTGGTCGAACTAGAATTTCTTGTAAGATTCACAAAAGGATGCGAAATGTCTTTCTGGTGGTGATAACTTCATGTTTCTTTTCCCACAGTGCGTCAACGCCAAGAGGAGAAGCGACAGCAAGAGGAAACGAATCGTGTGAAGGAACGCAAACGTAAAAGGGAAAAGTATGCTGAAAAGGTACCTGGCTGCAAAGGGCTTGCATGTGTCAAAGACAAGAGCTGCAAGAGCTGTAGCCTCACTGTCACGTGAGGTGGAAATATCTAATGCCAAGGCAGTCTAATGAGTAAAGCCTTGTTCTCTTCACCGTTGAGCACCAGTCTGTGGCGCTTCCTTGCACAGAACAGGGATGTTACAGAATACACAATGCACAGTTATTTGTATTTTCACATCATTATCACCTTGAAAAATGAGGAAGTATTGTATGCCCAGACAACAGCATCTAGATCACCAGTCGTTTACAGACAACAATTTTAGGACACTTCTTTATAATGAGGATGACAGCACTGGAACAGGCTGACCTGTTGTGGAGGTTGTGGAGTTTCCTTCTCTGGAGACTTTCAAAACCTTCCTGGGTGCATTCCTGTGTGAACTACCCTAGAGCATCGTGCCTTGGCACAGAGGTTGGACTCAATGATCTCTGGAGGTGCCTTCCAACCTCTAAAGTTCTGTGATTCCGTGACCTGTACCTGAAAGAAACAAAATGATCGACTGATCATACCAGGACATATAAAGTGGTGACTGAAGATTTTATTTTACAGAGACAAAAAGAGATAGTAAATGAGGCACCAAACACAGCTACGTCCCATATAGCTCTGTGTCTTCCGTGGAATAAGAGAAGATCAGTTTGGTTTAAATTTAAAAATATGAACAATCTGAATTTTAGAGATAGGGAGGCTTTGCATTAATTGGAAATCTGTGTAACGGTAAAGAATTTGAGCTTACTCCAAAAGGTAATGGAAATCAAAGTAGTTCTGCAAGTGTAGTTCTGCATCATTGCAGCTGTTTTAGAAAAAAAACCAAAAAACCAAAAAAAACTACTTAAATGTAAAGAGGGAGCCTTTAAGGGATCTGTCACTTTCTTCCTCAGAAACTTGTTTTGGGAAATTCTGGACATGGCATTCCTTGAGTTCTAGGTGCTGAAGTTTTGGGTTGTTTATCCCCTTTCTTCTGTTTTATTGTATTTTTCATTCCTGGTATTGTTTTGTTCATTTCAGAAGAAGAAGGAAGATGAGTTGGATGGGAAAAGAAAGAAAGAGGGCATGAACCTTGTGATCCCATTTGTTGCATCAGCTGATAACTCCAACCTGTCTGCTGATGGGGATGACTCCTTCATTAGTGTAGACTCTGCCATGCCCAGCCCATTCAGTGAGGTAAGAGTCACTGCTGCTTTCAACTCTACACTGCTTGAAGAGTGACCTTACATCTTGTAGGATTCCTGCTTTCTGTCATCTTAGCTAGTATAGAACTTAAGAGTCTTTGGGGATGTGAGATGTCCTAAAGGTGAGTCATGGAAAAGAAAATAATTCATTGAAAGCCCAACAGCTGCTAATAAGCTGCCTTACAGCTCCTCATGTTATTTGACACTCCATTATTCCCCTCATCATTTGCTGTCTGCCTCCCTTTCTTACAGTGAGGTTGTGCTCTGACTCTTCTTCCTTTCAGCCCCTGAAATTTTTCTGGCCTGCAGTCCAACTTATTTTTCTTCCTCCTTTTCCTGCCTTTGTCATGCTTACATTTATAACTGTGTTCCTTCTTCCATACCAAGAGCAGTCTCTTGCTTCTTAACTTCACACCTGTTTATTGAAATCCAGGAGCTCCTCAAGCTCTTTACTGCTGCTGAGCATGTAAATAGAGCGTGTGGTGTGATTAGGTAGATCACATGTTGTGCTGCTGGAGAAAATGAGAACACATACCAGTTGATTACTTGTGACTATATATTTTTTAAAGATGTTACTGTGTTTTTACCCTTCCCTTTCCTAACTTGAGAAGTAAATGGCTTTGTTCTCTGTCATATTTAGATATCCATTAACAGCGAATTACATATGGGCTCCATCCCTCCTGATGAGAGCAGCAGTGATATGCTTGTGATTGTGGATGATCCAGCTTCTTCAGCACCTCAGTCAAGGGCAACAAACTCTCCTGCTTCCATTACTGGCTCAGTGTCAGATACTATGAATGGTCAGTATCTTTGCCTTGCCTTACTGGTAAACATTGACTTTGTATGGCTAGTGATACATTTTCTGCATGGTTAGCAGGATTTGGGGGGGAAAATGCTTTTTTGTTGAAAAATTGCTTCTGATCTGATAGAAAGACTGTTTAAAGTCCATCATTCACCACACTTTCCTCCTTTCTGTGTTAGTTACTCTTAAAAGTTTTGCCCTCGCCTTCCATTGCATGCCCACTAGCAAACAGCAGACAACCACACAACAATTGATCCCTTTGCCTTGAGTGTGCTCTTGGGCTAATAATCAGCTGTCTTCTTGCAGTGAGTGATGGGAACAGCTGTAATTTTAAATAATGCTTTTAACTACCATAGTTTTCTATGCTGAAGTAAGTAGAGACAGTTCTTGGCAAGTATCTTTGATGGAAGAAGCTTCGTATCTCTCTTTAAGTAAGAAAATGCTTCATTCCGAATTAGAACCTGGAGTCTTCCAGCTGCTTGTGGATTGGATTCATTGTAACAGTGCCAAGTAGTTGGAGTTAATAAGATGTGGCTAATGAAGAGTGAAGTTTTGTATATGGATTTCTCTTCATGGGATCACTGCTTGCTAATGGTGTCTGTATTGATGTAAATGAATAGTCTCAGCTGGTAGGAGCAGTGTTCATGTCTATGTCAGGTAGCTCTGAAGCTGCGCTCATGCATGAGTTGCCTCAAATACCATGGCAGTTACTGGTTGAACATTCCTTTCTCCTGAAGGTGTTTCAATGCAGGATGCACCTCTCTGTGGAAGAGGCCAGTCGGCTCGCAACCGGGGACGTCCTAAAGGTGGCTCCAAAGGTGGCACTGGGAAGGGCAGGAGCCGGAAGTCCATAGCGGGAAGTGCCGCTGCCATGGCAGGTGCCAAGGCAGGGGCGGCAGCAGCCTCGGCAGCAGCATATGCAGCTTACGGGTACAATGTCTCTAAAGGTACGTGGGGAACGGCAGGCAGCAGGCTGCCCAGGGCAGAACCAACCACGTCAGTTTGGGTGCTTTGTCATTCACAGCCTATTAAAAAATAGGTAATGAACTGTGATGGTTTGGGAGTTCCCCGCCCCCCTACACTTTGTAAAATGACCCAGACTAGACTCAGCCAGATGGAAGTTAAGGACTGAAGCTCTATTTACAGCTCAGCACAATGTACAAGCAGAGATATACACTATAGACAGGAATAGTTACAGAAATATACAAGTTAAAGGTAATACAGAAACACAACTCCCCTCCCAGAAATCAGAGAGCCCAGAAGGGACTCCCAGCCACCTTTTCACCTTCTCCCCACCCCTGTACCTTACCCCGAGGTTTGCCTTATGCGCAAGGTAAATTAGGAGGATTGGCCAGGGGGGTTAGAAGAAAAGTGGTTAGTGAAAATTAATCGGCAGAGGAGCCAGAACCAGAAGCTGCTAGACCGCCCCAGACACTGTTCTCCCCGAGACAGACAGAGAATGCCTTATGTATATTTTGGTTTCTCTTCCCAAAACAAATCTTAGCAAGCATGTGAGTGAAGTAGACATCACCATGTTTTCCTTTCNTGAGTGAAGTAGACATCACCATTTTTTCCTTTCGCAGCCTAGAGAATAGTTTTCTCTATTAAAATATTCTAATTAACCTCAAACCGGCACATGAGCATTGTACTGTTGATGTGGCTTCTCCTTTGCGTTCTGAGATCCAAGTAATACACAATGTGACATGGAAATGGTGTGAGAGAACAACCAGTTTTGCTGCAGAGGATTCCCAAGAGCATAGATCTGCAGATGTTTAACCTACTCCTTGAATTATACCACATTTTTCCTCTATTCTTTTTTTTTTTTTTTTTGGGCATCCACACAAAT
>VWZE01020439.1:144502-156677 GCA_013396675.1 Eubucco bourcierii
CTCCAGCCATTCACCACCCAGCCTGGATTTGTGCTTGGGATTGTGCCTACTCAGGTGCAGGACCTTACACTTGGCCTTATTGAATGTCATGAGGTTGACCTGGGCCCAACTCTCCAGCCTGTCCAGGTCCCTCTGGATGGCATCCCTGCCCTCTAGCAAGTCGACTGTGCCACACAGCTTGGTGTCATCTGCAAACTTGCTGAGGGTGCACTCCATTCCTCTGTCCATGTCACTGACAAAGATGTTAAACAGCACTGGTCCCAGCACTGGTTGTTTCAGGGTTGTTTCTTTTCAGGTGTTTTTTTTTTTCATATCTTTCAGGTTCCATTTAAATCCTGGCATTCCAGTTCCTCCTGATGTTATGACAGAGTTCAAATGTGGAAATTCTCCTTTTGTATTCAGGCTGGAGAGTGCATGTCAGAATTGTACAGCTGCACTGTGGACAAGTGGTTCTCTGATACTCGCTCTGTAACAATGTTCCTGAAGAACTCCTAGGTAAGCTCTTCACAGAGAAAAAAGGTTCACACTGACTGGGATCTAGTCTCTAATCCACATCATTCTTTAAATCAGGTTAACTCTTCTCTATGAATGAGCCTAAACTTGGATCAGGATCACTCTAAACCCTTCCTTGACAGCAGTGTCTTGAAGCAGTCACCTTTGGTAGTTCAGATCCTCCCCACAGTCGGTCTCAAATGGTGGTGCACAGGGAGCCTGCCTGCATTTCCCCCAGCCTGTAGAAGGTTGCTGGGGTTGTGTTAAGGATGGAAGAGTCAGCGAATTTCACACGTGGTTGGCTGAATGTTGTTTTTTATTGTTTTCTTTAAAGGACATGAAGCTTTTGGCACGTGACTGCCATTAGCTACGTGCTGATGAGCGGAGCGGGCTGCTGCCCAGTAAATGCAATGGCACGTGGCGGGACACGCCCTTGAATAATGCTTCATTGCCTGTGACAGAGCTCCAGGGTTTTCCTTTGCAAGCAAAGGAAACAGAAGAGATGTTCAGACCATATGAACTTTTAGAGGATCTTGAAAAACAACATCCAAAGAACTGTTTTTTCCCCTCCGCTTGGTTTTGTTCGCTCCACACATCTGACGGTTGCTGATGCGAGGGCTCTTCTGTGCCTCGTTTCTTCTTGTTGCTCCTGCCCTTTCCATAGTGTTCACATGAGCACTTTTGTGGACAACTTCTGCATTCCTACAGACCTCTCTTTTCTTGGTATTTAATCCAGATTTTTCTTTGATTTAATCTCATTTCCATCTGTAGTATTACAGCATTTCTTTTAAATGGATCATGAAATAGCTCTAAAGATGCTTAATCTGCTCTTGTGAGACTCTGTCTGGAGTACAGTGTCCAGCTCTGGAGTCCCCAACAGAAGAAAGACCTGGCTCTGTTGGGGAGGGTCCAGAGGAGGATTGCAAAGATGATCATAGGGCTAGAGCACCTCTTTGGTAAGGTCAGGCTAAGTGACTTGGGTCTCTTCAGCATGCAGAAGGGAAGTTTCTGGGGAGACCTTGCAGCAGCCTTCCAGTAGCTGAAGGGGGCCTACAGGAGAGTTGGAGAGGAACTTTTTATAAGGGCATGTGGTGACAGACAAGGGGCAGTGGGTTTAAACTAGAATGGGCTAGATTTAGATTAGACACCAAGGAGTTATTTACTATAAGGGTTGTAAGACACTGGAACAGGTTGTCCAGAGAAGTGTATGCCTCTTCCCTGGACATGTTTAAGACCAGGGTGGATGAGGCTTTGAGTAACCTGGTCTAGTGGGAAGTGTCCTGTGGCAGCTGGGTTGGAAGTAGATGATCTTTAAGGTCCTTCTAACTCAACCCATTACATGATTCTGTGATTTCAGTCTCTGGATTTCAAGTGAAATAGTACCTTCAGCTTCATGGTGTTTTTTTGTCCAGGTGGCTACTGTCTTTCATTGTGCCATCATACGTGGAGTTTGGAAGAAGTTGCTGTGTCTGTCTTGTAGTCATAACTTTACTGAGATAGGTATTTAATCTGATTAGTATGAAAAAAAGTAATTGCTGCCTAGTTTTTTTAGTAACTTATCACTCAGCTCAATTCCTACTGAGCAGCTTAAAACTTACTAATGTTGTGCTGCTGAATCCCTAATGCACAAGTCAGTTTTCACAGGCAGTGCAGATGTGGGACTGGAAGTCAAGCTGAGCTGCCATAACCCCAAGTGATTTATGTGTTTTTGAAACACCACCATGAGCTGTGCAGAAGGAGGTTTGCCTGTTATTAGCACATGCAATCAGAGGGATATATTGTATAATTGCTGTAATTTGGTTCCACTGGTGTTTGCTGTCCTTAGCTATGTATCACAGTGTCTGTCTGGAATCAAGTAACTCAATAGTGAGAGCTGCTTTGGTAGAGTATTCTCAGACAGATTAGAGAAGCCCAGCTCTGCCTTGCAGCAGTGTAATTGATAGCAAATGAGACAAGTAATGTTGTTTACAGGTTTAATTTAAACCAGATCTCATGTCTGAGATGTTATGGAATAAATGCATGTGGGAAGTTTGGAACTGCCAGCAGCTGTCAGCCTCAGCCATTAGCTGAAACAGCTTGAGGGACTGCAACAAATTCAGTGATCTGTGTGAAACAAAAACACCCCGAGCTATATAAGAACGTTTCTCTGCTGAGATTAAGTCTTAGTTGGCAGAGAAATATTATGTAAGTTTAGGCATGTGAAGCTTTAAGAATATTGAGACCAAAATACCAAACTTAAAACCACACAGATTCCCTCTGGGCAATGGCAAACAAAAGGGGTTCTGTGAAAACTTCAGATGACTCCTGACTCTGCTTCAGAATCCAGGCTGATGACACGAGCACACATTGTGTATGTGTCTCTGAGTACCAAGGTACTCTGGAAAACATCATCCCCCAGTGTTTCACATGGTGCAATCAAAGTCACTATGCTTTTGAGATCATGTTCTTGATGTCCCTGTTCCCCATCACTGGAATGGGAATGGTGGCTCTTCACCAGGTGAAGAGAAATTAAAGTTTGCAAAAGTGCTGCAATGATATACAAAGGTTGCTGTAGTGAGATGCTAGAGAGAGGGCAAAGTGGGGAGCAATTCCCCTGCGCTTGGAGCAAGATGTGCATAGGAGGAAAAGGGATTGAGCTGCTGCTTGTTTTTTAGCATCCTCCCATCAAGTGAAATGAGGCAGAAATCCTCTGGGGAAAAAAAAACAAATCAGCAGACACTCATTCTGATTGAGGCTAGTCCCACAGTTGCATTTTATCCTCAGTCCTGAACTCATCTACCCTCAAATTATAGGATGTATTTCCAAGAATAGATTCAATATATACAGAGTTCAGAGACAGAAATGCTGCCAGAATTGACTGTGCTGTGCAGCAACAAAAGACAAACAGTTTTGTCCAGCTTATGCCTAACAGATCAAGAGTTAATTGAGTCTCTTACCAAGGACTGGAAAAGTGAAGACAAAAAGCAGCATCCACCACAGCTATGGGGGGCTGCTCTTTTCCCTCACTAAAAATGGGATTGTGTGTTTGTGGAGAGGAACATCTTGGAGAAAAACAGCCTCACATAAAGCAGACCAAGAGAATAAATCTGTATGTAAATCAAAATCATAGAATCAGCCATCTTGGAAGAGACCTCCAAGGTCATCCAGTCCAACCTATCACCCAGCCCTATCCAGTCAACTAGACCATGGCACTAAGTGCCTCATCCAGTCTTTGCTTGAACACCTCCAGGCACAGCCACTCCACCACCACCCTGGGCAGCCCATTCCAATGGCAAATCACTCTCTCTGTGAAGAGCTCCATCCTAATAAATGACTTTATGTATAATCTGAAAACCTGCCAGCTGTTTAAAATATACTTCTGGGTCAGTTTCACTTAGAGAAATGGCTACCTCTCTGGAAAACAAAAATAAGTGAGAGATCTCAGCCAGTGATGACTGTGGAAGCACGCCAAGGACAAAGCTGTTGACTCCAGAAATCTATAACAGTGTCTCCTGCCCCCGCACATCACCAGCCAGGCAGCAACACACCACCTGCAGTCCTTGCCGTGCTGGTGGTTGTGGTGGCATGTGAAAGCACCCTGCCCTGGCAGGGGTGTCAGCGAGGTGAGCAGAGGAAACACAAACACATCCACGCACATCCCCTGCCTTCCCCCACCACCCCTGGGTGCCAGGGCAGTGCCTGCTCCCTCCTGCCCTGGTATCACGTGTTTCGTGGGTGCCAACTGTCAGTTTGGAAAGGCTGGCATGCTGTCTAGACAAGCAGGGGATAAAAGGCTGCTTTTTCAGTTTGTTTGTTTTCTAAACGTTTTCAAATGTCACATATGCTTTGTGTAGACGGAGTTTAATATCAGCAAGCTGGCTGTGGTGGCCTCCAAGGCAATTTGTTTGCAGATGAGGTTCTAATTGCTGTAAGCTGGTTGGATGCTGCGGCTTTGTGAAGCGACTTCAGCACTGTCTGTGATGTTGGTGTTGGTCAGTCTGTAGCTCTGGTTCAAGGCAAAGCAGATTGCTGAGGCTATAAGCTAGTGAAACCCACTGCTCATGTTAGCTTGGACGGTTCCCTACGTTCCCTTCCACCTGTGAGTAAGGGTCTGTGCATGTCATGTGGTGTATGTGCATGTGCTAAAGAAACCCCTGGTCTGCAGAAACCTGCAGCTGGAATTATGATCAACAGCTTCATGCCAAGTGTGGGGTAGTGTGCCCAGTGTGCCAGAGGCCATCTGTGGCTACTGCCACACTATCTACTTTCATGGCACAGTTTAGCTGCATGTACTTGGCATGTGCCCAGTCAATCCAGGCAAGCATTCATTGTGTTTCTGAAGGACAGGCTTACTAACCAGCAAGGATGAATGAAAAGTCTCTTCTGCAGAAGTTGTCTTCCAACCTGTCTTCCAGTGGATGAAGTGCTTACAGGTTACTGGATTGCTGCAGTAGCTGATATCTGCTTGTGAAGGAAGCAGCACTTTGGGGCTACTCTGTGAGCCAGCAGGGCTCAAGGAGATAGGGGTGAAGTGTTCTCCTTTGGCAATAGGAGTTTTAGGTGCCAGTAGCTATCAGGTGGCTCTTTAGTTGTCAGGCTCAGGCTAAAGTGATCCCTGTTGGTTTTGACTGAAGCTTCATGGAAATGAGTCCTGGTAAAACAGTGAAGTGAGGGAGGCAAAAAGCCACATCAGCAGCAGGACTTAAGAGAGGAGTCTTTGTTCTTCTGTCCCCAGAACAGCCCAGCATGGCCTGGGAACGGTGTGGTGTCCTCAGCTAGGAAAACAGCACCTCTCTGTCTTTGAACTTCCCTGACCTTTGGCGTTATTTGAGTCTCATTCTCTGGAGTTCAAGGTACTGGCTGTGCTTCAGGAATTCACAAGCATAAACACTCATCAGTGTGGTTGGCACTAGGATGAGATGAAAAGGGAGCTGAGAAAGAATAGAACACATCCAAAAGCCAAACAAAAAGTGTAGAGGATTTGTAAACAAAGCATGTAGAGCTTCCCCAGCACTGCCCAGAATGCCCACTTCCTTCCGCCCTCCCTTCCCTCCTGGGCCATGAAGGCTTCTCTCCTAACTTTAACACAGCACAGAAACGAGGGAGCTTTTTACTTAAACCTACTGGTTAGTAAGGAAATTCCAAAGTCCACCAAGCAATTTTGCTGGGTTTGCTGGAAGTGTAGTGCTTCCATAGCCTGATTGTAAATCAGTTTTTCCTATCCCTTCCTGTTCCTCTGATGTGCAGGGAACCATGCTGTGCTGAGCTAGGCTGTGTGCTGGTGGCACATTGCTCTGCCTGCTCATGTGCTGGGACCGCACTTTTTTGACATTGAATTTGTCTTTGAGTTCACAAGAAAACTCTTTGGGTATACTTCAGCAGCACCAAACCCATGTTATGAAATGTGGCAGTACTGAAGTAAGAGCCTGACCTGGGAAAAACCTCCTACATGAATTCTGCTCATTCATTTTCGCCTGTGACTTTGCATTGAGGTTGTTGCACTGAATGTGCTGAACCTGATTTAAAATTTCATGAAGGACTTGACTCCCAGGTTTTGGGACATGTTGGCAGTGCTACTGTTCTGGCACTAAACTCTCTGGAATATGTTGCATGGAGACATGTCAAAGTGAACAGGTGACCACCTCTGCATGTTTGGTGCTGGGTATGTTAAGTAGAGCCAGTCTCAGTTGTCCTGGTGCAGCTTCACATCCAGTAGACCCTCCTCCTTTCCCCTGCTTCACCATCCAATCTCCAAGGAGTAGAGTTGCTGCAGAGGCTCGCCAGGAGCATTCTTTGGGTCTTTATCTTTTCTTTTCCTCTGTCTGTGACTCATCTGTAGGTAATCACACCTACATTTCAGTCTATCTCTTGATAGGCAGGCACAGATGGGATAACACATGTGCTATGTCCCACAAGCTGCAGCTCCTGTCACAGCTGCTAACCCACCATGTGCCATTCCCTTTGGCTTACTCTGCAAAAGCCTCTCCCTGCCAGCACATGATGCTCAAGGGACCCTCTCAAGGCTCTCTTCCTGTGACTGAGATCCCAAACTGGCTCCTCAATAGCCTTCAAAGTCAGTACTGGCCCACTTTCTGGATGCTCAAACACACGTTCCCCTCTAGCAGACTCGGCCACGCCATGGGCTGGTTTTGCCCCCAACTGAAGAATGCTGAGCTGCTGTCTTCTCCTACCACCATTCTCCCTTGCTAAGCTACATGCTTAGTGACCATTAGGTCTCACTAATTTTCTGATCTGGCATCTCATCTACAGAAGCAGGCCAGCACACACAAGTTCACACTTTGGGAATGCTATTTAAGTTACATTTTTACTCAAGCTGGAATTGCCCTGGTAGACATTTACCTGTGTTTCAGGTCTGAACATTCCACCTTGAAATTAAGATGAAACCATAGCACCTAAGAATCCGTGGCTGTTTCTTCTGGTTTTGTCATAGAATCATAGAACCACCCGGGTTGGAATGGATCCAGTCATCTAGCCCAACCCCCTGCAGTCTGCAGGGATATCCTCAATGCAATTAGGTCACCCAGAGCCCTCTTGAACCTCACCTTGAATATCTCCAGGGGTGGGGCCTCGACCACTTCTCTGGACAACTTGTTTCAGTGCTCACTTTTTCCTAACATCCAGTCTAAATCTCCTCTAATTTCAAACTATTGTCCCTTGTCCTGTTACTGCAGGCCTTTGTAAACAGTCCCTTCCCCAGCCTTCAGGTACTGAAAGGTGGTGATTAGGTCTCGCTGGAGCCTTCTCTTCTCCAGGCTGAACAACCCCTTATGGCTTTTTAATTGGCAAGTTTCTTTATCCTTTCTTCTGCCCTGTTAAGGACCATGTGCCCTCAGGAACACTTTATATATATGAAGGCCAGTGTTAGAGTAACTGTTGTCATCTCCTTTATTTAGCTGGCTGTGCCACTGCAGAGCAGCTGGGTAGGTCCTGTCCTCCTGTACTCAAGGAAGTGGTGACTCCAGGTCATGTTCCAGGGCTGTGTGGGAACTGCTGAGCAGGGGAGTGGAAAAGGTTGAAGACTGAAATACTGTGAATTCTGTTGGGTTTAGACTTGGAAAGTAGCTGAGTGGTAGTGTTTGCAAACATGTTTCTATTGTAGCTGGTTTCTAATGGGTGGTGACCTGATGGGCAGGAACTTGTCATGAGAAAGTCAGAGAAAACTGCACATGCAAGAGGAAGCCACTAGATAACAAAGCATCTCCAGAAATGTCTGATAGCACATTGCAAATGAGGGCAGTTGTCTTACCTTCTGAGGACAAGGTGAGCAGGCTTTCCCAGACCAGCCATGAAGCCAGTGGTCTGAGCAGGCTTTCCCAGACCAACCATGAGTGCCAGAAGCTGGAGCTGTGCCCACAACTGGCTTCTTCACCCAGCTTAGCAAGTCATGATGTGGGGAAAGGAAGCTAGTAATGAAATATACAGGGTAGGACACCATCTTTATGTGTCACTGTTGGCGTGGCACTCCCAGTTGGCATGGTTGTGTGACTGCCTCCAAGCAGAAATTACTTTGAAGCTGGGTTTGTCAGAGCTAAACCACTGTGGTCCCTGTCTTTGTCCAACAATACAAATATAAACTGGGCATATAACAATCTTTGAGTACCATCTCTCCTCACCCACATGTCTAAAGTTCCTATCTGGGATGTCAACCCTTTGAATTTATTAATTGACCAAAATGTTACCAGTTCCCAGGCTCACAGGACACACAAACCTCAGGAGAAACAGTGATACCTCTTGTCTTAGTGCCTTGAAGCTGCATGACAGGACAACAGCAGCAAACTGTCATATTCAGCACTCTTGAAAACAGGATCCACTGCAAAGACCTTACTGGGAAGAAAGTGGTAGTTTGAGGAAGTGGTGTACTTGTGCTTCAAACACTTAGTTTTTCAAAAGAAGAAGAAACCAGCTGAACCTTCCTGGTACTGGTTGCTGGTTCACAAGCAGTTGCTGTTTGTCTTATACCAGTGATGTGAAAGATCACAGAGCCAACCCAGGCTAAATGAAGCAAGGGGCTCTCCACGTGAGTTGGAAATGCAGGCTGCTTTGTGCCCATCTGCTGTCAACTCCTGCCACTGGTTGGTTGTTTTTTTGTGGGGTGTTTTGTTTTGGTTTTTTTTTTTTGGTTGTTGTTGGTGGTGGTTTTTTTTGTGCCTTCAAAAATTTGGAAGATGTGACAACATTTTTGTTTAATCTGGAGCTATTTTCATCTCTGACCCCACTCTTTCCCTAGTAAGGGAGTGTTCCCCTCAGGTTAGCTGATTCATTTAACCCTTTGGTTTTCCATCTAGGGGTTGCAGCATCTCAGTTAAGTGAGAACCTCCATGGAACAGGGAAGGCATAATTTTCTTTAGCCTATTATCCCTGAAACATGCACCTTCAATTAGTGGTAAACTCAGTTGTTTAAGTGAGTGTTCACTGTATCACTCAAGTCCTGGGGCAGGTAATACTGGTAGGTACAGTGATCACACAATGTTAGAAGCTGGAAGTGATCTCAAAAGATCAAGCCCAGTGTCCCTGCCAGAGCACAGGGGCAGTAAGTCACACAGACAAGTTTTGAATGTCTCTGGACTCCACAACCTCTTTGGGCAGCCTGCTCCAGTCCTCTGTCACCCTCACAGTGAAAAGGTTTTTCCTTATGTTTACATGGAATTGCCTATGCTCCACCTTGCACCCATCGCCCTATAATTGGCCACTACTGCGAAGAGCCTGGCTCCAGCCTCCTAACAGTAACTGGTAACCAGAGAATCAGGAGGGTGGCTGCACTTTACCCCTGTACACAGCACACTGTACTAGGCAAAAGCAGCCGTCTCACTTACTGCAGATCTGCTGCAGCACTTTCTTGTCTTTCCACTGTTACTTCTTGGAAATGGCTATGCCAAGCTGCACTTGGAACAAAACTCATTTGGGCTGCCAAGGGAGAGTTACATTCCTGTGCTTGCCCTGGACACTCAGGAGGGCTGGCTTGTATCTGGTGTCAGCACTAGTGTGCCAGAATCAACAAGAGCTGGAAGCTGGGAAGAAAAATTCACTGAATCCCCTTTTCCTCAAGAGGGGAGGAGTCAATGGGAGTCTTCCAGCAGAGGAAAGCTGCTGAGCAGCAAGGTGGTGCTGACGTGTCAGAGGAACTGCAACAGCATTCCCAACTCAGGTTTTGGTCTTAGAAAAGAACAAAAACACCCATTAAATCACTTTGACTTTGCAGTCAGTAATGAGAGACCAAAGGACAGAAGGCTAACTTCGCCAGTGTGTTTTATTACTGGGCAATGCACAGTACCATTTTGTAGACATACAAGCCACAGTAATACAAACTGTCCCTATCCTTTCTTAGAACAACCCTCCATGTGGCATTTGGAGGAGTCAAACACCCCAGGGGTCAGCTGCTGTTTTGCTGCAGTAGCAGCAGTTTTCTTACTAAATACTGTGGGGTTTCACGCTGTTGTAAAGCTGAAAAGTCTGAGCTTGCAGCAGTGCCTCTGCTTAACATGATCAAGGCAGGCTTTTCAATAGCTCAAAGGCTTGCAAATACAGTTAGAGTGGACCAGATGCATCAGTACAAAACTAGAGCTCTCAAGTACTCCTAGTCAAGTCTGTATTGTCTTGAAGCACTGGAGGTTTATCCAGTACAGGGCTAGTTGAAATGCTGCTGCATCTCAAAGCTTTCCCACAGGCAGCACAGACTTTCCCCACAGGCAGGACTATTTCTTACAGAATCAGGTTAAGTCTGTAGCAGCACAAGGTCAGTGAAGCTTGTAGCAAAGCTGCTGTCATTAAAGCAGGCTTAGCTTCTCAGAAAACTGATTTAAAACTAGAAGGCACAAATGCAAGGTTGAATGTGGGCTGCGTACCACTGTGGCACATGAACAGTTTGGATACCCCTCCTCAGGGAAACACAACACAATAAATACCACATTTTAGAAAAGAAGTGCATTACTGTGATCCTTCACAACATCATGAAGTAGGATCCACAAGAGCCTACAGAGGCCTGTTCACTTAATATTGCACAGAAGTCCTGAAATTTAGTGTTAAGTCATTGTACTGGAGGTGGGACATGACAGGGGAAATACATTAAAAAAAAAAAAAAGCAAAACAACTAACTTATTTGGCAGAACCTGGCCAAGTCTCCACCACCACACAGATTTTTGCCAAATTTGAGGTAGAATTACATACACACTACTTAAATCTAGTCAAGTCCTGCTCAACTAGTCATTAAAAGAAAAAAAAAAAAGTGCACAGAATAGATGAGCCTCTTCTCTAAAGAAAGGCAGTGCTTCATTCAGGTTTGACCACCTTTAAAGCGAGTCTTACAGAGCAAAGTTCCAGCAAAGAGCCCTGCTCCCCACCTAGAAAGCCACAATGGCTATCACGGTGTTACAGGTAAGGAGTGTAACAGGTACTAATTGCAAGTCCTATATAGCAAGTGCGATTTGCTCCACTTCTTCCCTCCCCTGCTACTTGCTGATCCTCTCTACTCAGTCCAGCATATTTTATCAGAGTTAAGACTGTCCCCATTGCTTTCTCCCTTAGGTCCCTTCTGCTCAGACCCTGCAAAAAAATTTTCAGCTCTTAGACTTCTGTGGGACACTTGCAGTTTCCTCTAGAGAGTCCTCTGTGTGGTACAGGCATGGAAGGATGGAAATAAGAGCCTCTTCGATGGAGAAGAGATGCTTATCCTCTGCTTGAGGGCAAAAGTAGCGCATGAAGTCTGCCAGTCTCAGCAAGTACTCAATGTTATGACCAGCACAACCACTTGAGACAATGATTTGAGCAGCAATGTCCTCTTCAGATGCTGGGCCGAGGTAAGATGGGTTCTGGGGTGTGGCAATGTAAACGAGAGCCAGAATGGGTTCTCCTCCATCTTTCTCCTGAGGGTGGAACTTCACCAGCTTGGTGTCATAGCCTCCCAGCACAGCTTCTCGCATGTTGAGATACTTAAGTGATGCAGCAATTTGCTCCCCACGGACTTCATAGGCTACACCCCACGTGCATGCCTAAAAGCAAAAGAGCAAGGTGGTTATGGGATGCCCTAACTCCAGTAAGCAAGTAAGCCTGCCCTACTTGGGGTCTCTGCACAACTACAGTGCTGCAGAGGAGAGTAACAGCCAGGAAGGCCGAAGAGCACCGGCCTGCCGACAGCAGCTGCCAGCTGCCGATGGGGGCACCACCACCCCCGCCATCTTCTCCCTCTACCCCAGCCCGGTACTCACCCCGCAGTCCTCCAGCAGCGTCACCACCCGGCCGGGCTGTAAGAGAGAGGCAAAGGGAAAACTGTTACAAACCGAGCCTTCTCCAACGGCCGCCCAGCGGGACCCGCGCCACAAGGCCACCCCGGCGCTTACCATCCTCTCGCTGCCGCGGTGGAAGGTGTCCCCTTGCCAGAAGCGGCGGCTGTAGCCCCGGATGAAGCCCACCTTGCTCGACGTGAACTCGAAACCTGGCCTCCACACCAACGNCCCTGGCCTCCACACCAACGAGCCATACCCGAAGACCCACACCGGCGGTGTCAGCTTCAATTCCGCGCCCTCCGCCTCCCCCGGGGGAGAAGATGAAAGGAGGGAGGCCAGTGCCGCCGCCGGCTGCTGCTGCTCGGGCCAGCTCAGGCACTCCTCGGGGCTCTGCGGGTCGCGTTTCATGGCGGCGGTGCTGTCGGGTGAGGGTGAGGCTGCGTTAGCTACTGTAGCTCTGCAGC
>VWZE01020439.1:156692-178058 GCA_013396675.1 Eubucco bourcierii
TCGCCGCGCGCGGGGCAAAGCGGCGCGGGGGTTGCGTCAGGCGGGGCGAGCCGCGGCCCGGCCTGGGGGACGGGGACGGCTGGGGCAGGGCGGCCGGCGGTGGGGGAGCGGGACCTCTGTCAGCAGCTCAGGGTAGCACGGGCGTCGCCTGCGAGATTCCCGCGATCACCCGCTGCCGGACCCCTCCTGGTCATCCCCTCGCGTCCACCCGCTTTGAAGTTCCCTCCTGGTGATCCCCGGGCATCAGCCGCGGCCAGACCCTTGCACACACGGATGAGGTTGCCCAGTCGGTGCCCCTGTTCTGGTGTGGATGGAGCAGACCTTAGAGAAGTCAAAAGGGAGAAATCGGGGTGGAATGAGCGGGTGATTCCCTCCCCGCCCCCCAGGAGCCCACTTCGTACTCCGGGCTTCGGCTCCATCCCAGAGCGTGAGCTGCTGCATCGGAAAACACGCAGTTAATATTAAACCGGGGGAAGCAGCAGCTCCTGACGTCAACAGGGCTGAGGCGGGAGGCAGGTAACTGGAACAAAGCAATGCAATCCACACAAATCCAAGGAAATGGTGCTGAATTTGGCCAGCTGAGCACATTTGCCCTCGTACTAAATCCAGGCTGCAGTGCAGGCTTGTATTACATAACTTCTGTGACAGAGATGGTCCCAAGAGCTGTCTGTGCACGGGATGGAGACCTGGCTGTAAACCAGCTTTAAGTGCTTGTGAGGGCTAGGGGTGGACTCGGATTACCAAGTTGTTAATTATGGCAGCAGGAGAGAGAAGTGGGGGAAAGAATGTGCTGAGCTGTTTCTATAGAAGTATTTCTCATTATTGTCTTCTGCATCTAATCACTCCAAACAGTCTATTTACAGTATTTTCTTTAGTTTCCTGTTGGGTCCCGCCCAACTAGCACCCACCTCTCCATTCCACTTCACAGGGCGTTGCAGCCACAACAGGCACAGGCTGTGGTGGGTGCTCCCTGTACCTTGGCACGCTGACGGTAGGTGATTATCAACAGTCTGCCCGCCTCTCATTTCTCTCCTGCCGTGCTGTGCCTTACACAGTGTGCCTTTCTCTCCTGCCCTGCGTGACTGACTCCCTGTCTTGTCACTTTGGATGATCCCTCACAAAATCAGCCTTAGCAAAGCCCAAAGCTTTTCCTCCCTGCTTTTGCTTTTCCCAGTCACTTTCTCTGTCTTACTCAGGCTCAGAAGTATGGGGTCAGCACTGAGTCCTGCCAGCCCTTCACACCGCACACCCATGCTGTTTGGGGTTTGCAGCCTCATTTCTTCCCTGACGGTCCCTTCCCACAGGGAATCTTTGCCTTAATGTGAATCTGTCCCTTTCAGACGGCTGCCCTGGTTGGAGGCCCTCATCACAGACAAAGAGGTCTACAAAGTGGTGTTCTTAGCCACTAACTGTATCAAAGCTCTGCTTGGCAAAACAAGACTTAAATCTCTAGTCTTCCATTATCAGGCTTGTGGGTCCTGGCCCCTAAAATACCTTAGCTATGCAGTTTGTCAATGTGGCCTTTCTATCAAAAAAACCCCCAGTTCCATCTGGGAGTTAAACCAGTCCTCTGTTTCCCATTGTAGCAAGTGATGTTTTCCTATTTAGTTCTTTGTTTTTCTCCTGCTAAAAGCAAGGGTGTTTGAGCAAACACACAGACACACACACCCCCCCCACACACACACCCAATATGTATTTTTAAAAAGCATTGAAACATTTGGCTGTAGCTGTGTCGCCATTATCAAGCAAAGACACAGTGACAGACAAATCAGTGCCTAAAAGATATGCTGAAGCAGCTTTTGCTAGATTCTGGTCTTAGTGATACCAGAAAACAAAACAAAACAAAACAACTAAGTCTAGCCTCTCTCTTGAGCTTTCCCCAGGAAGTGAATTTTATCCATCTAAGAAATATCCTGGATTATGTGTGCCTTGCAAATGAAGTATTAGATAGCTTATCTGCTGGTACAAGCTAAGGAGAATTGGATCAAAGAATTAAAAATACACTACTGGGAAGTGACTCCATGCTTGCTGACAAGGGAGAAAGATTGCTCCTTTCCATTGCAGAGCTGTCTCAGTTGCAGTCTGTTTTTGCCGAAGGGCTCTGCTGTGCCAAATCTGCAATGGAGAGCCAATGCCTAAAGCAAAAGCCTTAGGGGACCAACTTCAGGTCCCACTGCACTCAAGTGCTACAGTTTGGTTACACCAGAACAATTAGGGATGAGACCAGAAGCTCCTTTTGAAGCCAAATCTCTGATTTCCTGGTGTAAAGACATTGGGATATTGCTTCATCATTAGGAACAGATCCTGGGGAAAAGCTGTTACTTGAGTTGTGGCACATGCAGCAAGAGGTTAAGAATTTTTTCTGGACTGAAGCTTTCATTAATGCATTTCTTGTTATCGACTGTGCCTTCTTTGCACTTCGGTTAAATAAATTGAAGGGCATGAGCTTCACTGGGAGTGAAGACGGTACAGATGTGATTATGCAAGTAAAGCAGGTGGATACCAAGAAGAAGATTTAGTGTCTGCCAGTGTTGTTGGAGCTTGTGTTCATAAAGCAAGGAGAACAGCCTGCCAAACTGAACCACAGGAATGCCCAAACAGGTGTGAGGCAGAATGTGGAGCAACTGTGCAGCTAACTGTTAAGGAACATGATGTAGATTCAGGAGCACAACAAAAGGAAGTGGGAAAAAAACACGGGACTTCAACACTTCAAAAATCACTAAGGAAAAAAGGACTGGAAAGTATTCACCATGTTCTGGTTTTGTGTTTGGTGGGGTTTTTTTGTTTTGCTTTGGGTGTTTGGTTTGGTTTTGTTGTTGTTGTGTTGTTTTGTTTTATTTTGTTTTTAAAAGGCTTAATGGCAGTAAGTGTTTATTTTGGCCTGGAAACCTTTAAGGAGGAGAAAAAGGCAGCTTTATTTGCTATATCCTGAAACAAGTTTTTCCAGGTTTGTGGAAAAGGAGAAGCTAGCATCTGTTCAGCAGTATACACTCTGCTTCCCCGGAGTGAGCATTCCCATGCTAGTGCTGGGTGACTAACAGTGCCAGAGCTGCCTGTTTTTCAGGATAGTGGTGAATCACCCCAGAGCCAGAGGAATCAACAGCAGGGCTAGCATGACACGTAGCAGTGAACTGAAACTGTCATTAGCTTCATCTTGTATTTCAGGATGTTACTTGCTTTAATAAGCTGAGGGCACAAATTGCGTTTACCAAAAGCTGTTCTATTCAGAAAACACCCACTGGGGACAGGAGGATTGCCAGTTCATTTCCAGGTGCCACCACATCTTCCTCCAACAGAGTGGCACTGCTTTCCTCTCTGTCTGTACTAAGCACACAGGAGAATCTAAAAAATAAATCTGACCCTTTTCCTTAAGGCTTCAGTAACTACTGCAGCTGAAGGTGAGGTTCAAACAAAGCTCATGGATGTTTTGAAGTGATATAAATCAGGACTTTTTTCCTGTTGCCATGTCCATGTGCATCACCAAGGGCCTTACTCACTTCTGTTGGTTGAATCCAGTCCTTATGATGTTTACATATCTCCTTCAGACGTGAATGCTTAACCATACCAATAGGCAGTCATCCCTGCTTCAAGCATGGAAATACAGAAGTGACATTGTCAAAGCTTCCACACTAGAGCTTGGGGATCAGGAATGAAGGATGGAACACTAGGCAGGGCTGTGTTTGGATTGGTTTGCTGCATCTACAGGGAACACATTTTTGTTAAATGTTTTAAGTCACAGGGCTGAATACGGTTCTGAGCAAAGGGAATAAAAACTGGCAAAGGACACACTAGTAGTTTAAAAAGAACAACTCAACATCCAGTACCACGAGGACATCAGTACGTAAAACCAAAGTCTGTGTGTGTAGGACAACAAGGAAACTGTCTACACAAAGTCCCATTTAGGTGGAAATCAAACAAGGCATAGAAAAGAGCCTCCACATTTAGGTGGTCTGCACATCAACACTAATAATAGGACTAATTATCTGGAGGATCCTGTCTACATTTAACCTGTGTCCGGGTCTGAACTATAGCAGTTGTTCGATCACCCAATGGTGCCTTCCCAGCAGAGATCAGGAAAATGACAGGAGACACACAGGCTGAAATAAACCCAGGTGCAATTAAACAACAAAAACAATGTCAGTATAAACCATGCAGTTATATTCAGCCCAGTGAAAGTACAAAGGTCACAATAAATGGGAAGGCAGTTCTGAGGAGCAGCAGAGTGAAGAGCAGAAGCCCAAGCAGGAAGCCTCCTCCTCAGCAAACTTCTCCCTTTATACTCACTGTGCTGTTGATGGCAAATGATACATTTGTCAGCCAACTTGGGTCAGCTACCCTGGCTAATTCAAAATTGCTGATGACCTGCAGGCTATGGCAGGCCTGTGATTCTGTCCCAGCAAAATGAGGATGGATCCTTCTGCAGGACAGAACTTAAGTCGCTGCTGCGGACTCACTCCATGTTCAGTCTGTTTCCCCCAGCAGCCACTACAGCTCTAACTGCTGCCATCTGTGTTGGTCATTTTTGCAGTGTGCCCAATTCATATCCCAAAGGCTACTGACTGCCCACAGATGAGAATGACAAACTTGACTGAGCTGTTACAAACTTGATTTGTATTTAAATTAGTTACCTGAGGAGGAAAAAAAAAAAAAAATCCATAGATCCCAAGAATACTTTAACATGCCACCAATCCCCAATGGGCTGGTAGTTGGCTGAGAAGTACTCTGAAGAAATCCCAGCGCTGTCATTTTGGCTTTTGAGTCTCGTACACCAGTGATCTGCTGCACTGTGCTTTTCACCAGCATGCCCTTCCAATCTCACTTCAAGCTAGTGGGCAGTACTGACCTTGCTACCTGGAGCTGGCTGTGGTAGTTCTGGTCACCCTGCCCTTCTGTCACATTTCATGTTGCTGACTGATACTGAGGTCCCTTCAGCACTGGTCCATGTACTCTTTATCCATAAAGAATCAGAACTCCAATTTCATGCTGGATTTTGTCTCAGTTAAAGGCAGACATAATGAGCAGAGATTGAGGGGAGGTAGCGTTGAAGGGTTGTAGCAGGAGCTCATAGAATTTTGTCTTTTCTTCCTTTAGGAAGAAACTCAAATGCTTCCTACTAGCATAACTTAAAGCATGAGCAAATTGGATACAGAACATTAAGCCTGAGTAGAGACCTGCTGGAATTCCCTTTTGGTTGAGGCCATAGCATCCCAAGCCTAGAAACTCATCTCAGGTAAGCTACGGACTAGATTGGCTCATTCTTCACTGTGGTGAACTCCCTGCTCTTTGCTTCCCATGAGCTTACTCTGACACTATGCTGTCATCTAGAAAGGCTTTTTGAGGAGTCATGTGTGTGTCCACATTGGCAGCTTTAAGGTGAGACATGGGCAGCCAAAGCGTGGTCTTACATAGCTTGGGCTGGGAACCTCCACCTTGACTGGTCATTTAGTTTCACTTCAGGAGGTGATTTAGTTTCAGTTCCAGTGTAAAGAGAAGAAGAACTGGTTTATAGCTAAAATTTTAACAAAGCATGTTTGGGAAAAACCTGAAGGAAATAGCTGATAGAAGCATAAGGCTGAGACAGAAATGTGGAAGACTCCCAGAATTTTAAGTCAAAGGTAGGAAGCAATCCGTGATTTGCATCCTAAGCAGGGAAGAAGTGCTTAGGGAAGTAATAAGATTTCAAAAAGGGTTTGAAAAATCATAGGGAGCTCATATAGGTTGGATGGAAAAGGAATAACGCAACAGAGAAACCTCCGTTTTGGCACTTTGCTATGGAATGAAGCAAGACCTGCAGAAGTTAGGAGTAATTTACAATTGCGAAGGGTTTAAAACTCAGTGAGAAGCTTTCTAAATAACAAGAGGATCCAAGAGAGAAGTCAGATAACAAGCAGCAACGTGGCTGTCAAGACTAAAGATGGCTTAGATGTAAAGCAGTATGAGGCAGGATGGTGATTTATGAGGCTTTTAAAAACATTACCTCATTTGAAGCAACAGGACAGTTCTAAGAACTCCTGGTGCTTGTGTCAAGGGAGGTGAAAGAACAGACACAAACCAAGAGTTTATTAGCACGGAATGTAAATACATCTAAGTTGGGTAGCTGCCACATGACTGGAAAAGAGCAAGTAGTGCCTATGTTTGAGATATGAAAAATAAAATACAGTGTAGCAAACTGAAGATCTGTTAAGCCTGACCTCAGTAACACAAATCTTTCTATTATGTTCTTTGGCAGAAAGAATAACTCAAGGGTGCAAATATAGTTGAAATACACAATGGGCTTAGCAAAACACTCGACTGCAGACTAACTTCACAGCTGTCTTTGGTAATGGACTTTTGCAGAGCAGAGAATGTGCAGATACAGTTTGTCTGGCCTTCAGCAAACTATTTAATAGGGTAATACATGACAAGTTATTAGGTGAGATGCAGAGAGGAACTGCTAAAGGGGAGATGACTGCACTGGATAAGAGAGAAAATTTGGGGACATTAACTGGACGCTGTTATTTTGAGACACACCAGTGCAGTTCCGGGCTGCACGAGGGGAACACCTGCCACATCAACAGGAGTTAATGCTATTGCACAATACCCTGCTGAAGCTGCAACTAAAAGACTGTTTACAGTTCAAAAGAAAGATGAAAGCATGGATGGAACAGTGAAGAGCTATTAGACTGATGAGGGGATGAAGAGCCCTCCCTCCCAGAGGACGCTGGATTTGCTTAGCCTAGCCTTATGTAAACAGGGTTTATGGAGTCATGGGGCTTATCCTGGTGACTGAGGGGAAATAGAAGGAGAAGGGAGCTTTTACTCAAACTGAATTGGCACAAAAGCATTTGAGCATCAACTGTACGTGAGTGGTGTAGCCTGGAAATTGAAAAGAATACCTTAAGCTGCAGAACGGCAATTTCTGTAAATGGCACCCCCGACTCCTCCAGATGAAATAGCAGAGAAATAACTACTTTGGGCAGGTTTAGCTGCAGCAGAGCTTATGTGATCTCATTACATCTATTAGCCACAGTGCCTTTCCATCCAGTGCTTTGCTCAGAGCAGAAAGTTTCCATTTTGGGAGCATCACAGGAAATAGCTGGAGCGTAGCCCTGGTCAGTCAGAGCCAAGTACCAGAATTCACAGAGATTTGTGGTGTCAGAAAGGCTTCATTAGTTTGCAATGAGAATGTTTTGTTGTGACTTGCTTGCAGCTGTTCTTGCCCAGAGCATCTTCTAACAACCATTGCTTCTCTGTGGCCCAGATGTTACGGATTCATTTTGTGCTACACCAAAGACACAGCTAGCTCGAGGATGGCTACAGAGCCCCAGACAGGCACAAACTTAGAGTTCTGAAATACCTGATTGATGTGCTAAAGCCAAAGCAAGAGCTGCAGAACAAATGTGAACCCTGAAGGTCTATCTTATCCCTTGACTGCTGAGAACCCCCAAACAAGGTGATACTATGGCATCATCTAGAATTTTGAAGAGTGGAAGGAAGTTGAAATTCATGTTGTATTGGCCAGCAGAGAACTGAGCTACAAGGTCACCAAGCTTTAAGAGGGACCAGAACTAGCTGAGATGCTTTCTGAAGAGAGGGAGCAGCAGGTTCCCAAATGTAATACCAGCACAAAAGGCTTCTCCCTGGGTCTGAAGACCATAAACCTGCATCCAGCAATGTGACAAAGGCCTATGAAAAGAGAATAAAGGTGAAGTGTTGAAATAGACTAAGCAGTACAAAGAGGAGCCAAACCTTCTTACCAGCCAGCTGGTAGAGCCCAGCATGCCCTACTGTAAGGAAAGCAGCCCATCCCCCAACAGCCTTGCCACTCCTTGCCATGGCAGAGGGGAGAGTTTGCACCTGTAGCAGTCATTAAGAGTCTTCATCTGAGAGAGAAAGGAAAGCCACCTGCTACCCACTCATCCAAATCCTTATCAAGGTAAAAAGGAGGATAGTAACAGGGCTTATGTTTAAATTCTGGATTGCTGTGAGGAAGGAAGCTATGTGTGTTGATGGTCTTATTAAGGACTTAACCAGTTGCTCACCACGTGGGACAGAGTTATCAGTCTGAAGAAAGAGAGGTAAGTATCTGTTTTGATAAGAAGCTGCTCCTTCATTGGATCTTTTCTGTTTTACAGTTTCTAATGTGTAAACATGCCTCACTTAGGTTACATTTCACTCTTTGGAATATTTGAGTGTGGTTGAGAGCAATTGAGATAGATAAGGGGATGCTTAATGCAGAGGAAGACAAAACATTGTGTTCTTGTATCAGCAAGATAGAATTTAGAATTACTAAAAGTCTGGTTGCTGTGACAAAGAGCTTTACATGGTCCTGAAGCTGTGGCTTACGAAGAGTAGATTGTTGTTAGTGACACATGCTGCAAAGCTTTGGTTTAAACAGGGCCACACTGGGCAGAATTTTGTGCTCTGATGTCTCAGCTTGAAGGGAATTTGCAGTCCTGGGCATAATTCCTATAACAAACAGCTGAAAATATTTGTCTTCATACTTTAATATCTCTGGCACCTAATTGGAGAACTCTTTGAGGTTTGAAAAACAGCTGTAGAAGTGCATATGTGAGCTAATGTGTTCAGGTTTATGGCACTAATAGGACAGATTCTGCCTCAACGGTAATTTCACTCCTGTTACGATTTAACTGAATCCTGTCTACATAGGTTTTAGGCCCTTAGTTCACAGCTGTCTCAAAATAAAACCCTGCTTTCTTCTGCCTTCAGTTTGGTAACCTATGTCTACAGTTTCCTTTGCTGAATCTTTTAATGCTTAGCCCAGCAGATATGGAGATCTGTCCATTACCACCTTCCTTAAAGCACAATGCTATTTATTTAGAAGAAAATGTTATAGAAAGCCAAGACAGCCAAGAAATGACTCACACACCTGCTAAGCATTGCCTGTCTTCCTTGTGGTGCCCTGGCAAATATGATAAGCACATTCTGCCAGCTCTTTAATTCAGAGAGAGCATCTGTGTGTCAGACCAGGCTGTCTCTCTGCCCCAGAAGACAAAGCTGAATGCCAGGATAACAGGCAGAGGACTTGTGTGAACACACATGGGTTCTACAGAATCAGTCTCCTTCAGCCTGGAGTGCAAGTGCTGAAGTAGCATGTGCTACCCAGCAGTAAGTCCAGACCATCTTTTATGTGCTGTAGTCCAGTGGTCAGTTCCTGAGCATCTTTCCATAGTTGGATATGTTTCTGCCTGTAACCTGGGTGCCAGCTGTGCTGCTCTGGGAAGTCAAGTGCTTGTCACCTTCTTGTATGCGGGGACAGCAGGAACTTACATGGCTGGACAGTTGAGAGTACTCAGAAGTAATCAGTAGTCGTTGGACTTTCTGTATGGCAAATAATGGGTATTGTCCTCCCACACTTAACCAAATGCAACCTCAAAACAGGAAAAGCATCTGCCTGGGCAGAGATGTTGTGTGTGTTGGTTGTGACCTATCCTGGGTGGTCCTGTTGCATTCTGTGCTTTATAATCTTTGAAAGCTCAGTGTCATCGCCTCAGTCTTGGGAACACTGTGACTCTCAAATACTTGAAAACTGTTAAAGATGATGAAGATAAAATGATTTCAACATTAAACCTCATCCTGTTCAGTTTAGGAGATGTGATGCTTCCACCCTCTCTGGAATGAAAGGTCAGAAAGTGCAGCTGTAGCCCACATGGGAGCAGACTTTTTTTCTGATGAAATAGAATGTATTCTCTTTAAAAGAGAAGTCATGATCTCTGTGGTCTGTTACCAGACTGGTGACAGCTCTGGTTGCAGCCTCTTTGAAGCCTGAGTTTGGCTTAAAAAAGTAAACCAGCCATACATGTGTCTTGCTGTGCTCTTTTTGGGGAGGGAAAGTTTCTTTTCTGCTCTGTATGGAAAACCATGGGCCATCTGGCACACTGGTGGTGCTGTCCTGCACTAAGATGGAAACAGAAGGCTGGTAAGGACATATTGCATCAAGTCACAGGCTCTGGTGGTAAAAGAAGGCAAGTAGGAAGAACACAAGTGGCCAGGGTTCAGACATTTGACTGCCCAGCTAAGACTGCTGTTGTAGTGGCTCCACAGAGAGAAGCTGATCAACAGAGTCAGAACATCAGCATCAACTGGGGTGAATTCCCTGTGGCTGCACTGTGCAAGAGGGTGTGTTTCAGGGAAGCTGACTCCAGGCACGTAAGAAGACCTCTACTACTTGTGACTCATGGCATTGTCAGTGCAAAGAGCCTAGGATGGTGTGGTTTTGCCCCAGCTTTGTGTCATCTAGGTACCACAAGCTGGTATCTGGAGACATTGACTTCAACTCCCTTCTCCAGGCAAAACCAAGAAGTCACTTCCCAGAGGCAGTGTCCTTTGCTTTTGAGTATATTATAGACCTCTAAGATCACGAAGTCCAACCATTACCCTAATACCACCAAGTCCACTGCTGAGCCACATCCCTAAGCACCACATCTATATGCATTTTAAATACCTCCAGGGATGGTGATTCACCACTTCCCTGGGCAGCCTGTTCCACTACTTGACAACCCTTTCAGTGAATACATTTTAATTAGTGTCACACCTAAATCTCTCCTGGCACAACTTGGGACTGTTTCCTCTCATCCTGTTGTTGGGCAGAACAGACCAACACCCACCTCACCACAGCCTCCTTTCAGGTAGCTGTAGAAAGTGATAACTCTCAGCCTTCTCCAGACTAAACAATCCCAGCTCCCTCAGCCACTCTTCACAGGACTTGTTATCAAGACCCTTCATCAGCTTTGTTGCCCTTCTCTGGACACACTCCAGCACCTTAATGTCTTTCCTGTTATGAGACCCCAAACCTGAGCACAGTACTTAAGAGATGCAGTCTTAACACTGCCAAGCATAGAGGCCCAGTTGTCTCCCTAATCCTGCTTATCATGGTATTTCTGATGTGGTCCAGGATGCCATTGGCCCTCTTGGCCACCTGGGCATACTGCTGGCTCATATTCAACCAGCACCCCCAGATTCTTTTCCAACAGGTAGCTTTCCAGCCACTCTTACCCAGCCTGTAGGGTTGTGGGGGGTTGTCATGACTGAAGTGCAGAACCTGGCACTTGGCCATGGTGAACAATTGGCCAACTGACCCAGCCTGTCCAGATCCCTCTGTAGAGCCTTCCTAACCTGAAACAGATTAACAATCCCACCCAACCTGATGTTGTATACAAACTTACTGGAAGTGCAGTTGATGCCCCTGTCCAGATCATTGGTGAAGATATTAAAGAGAACTGGCCCCAGCACTGAGCCGTGGGTAGCTCCGGTTGTGACTGGCCACCAACTGGGTTTGACTCCGTTCACTGCCATTCCTCGGGCCCAGCCATCTAGCCAGTTTGAGCCCAGCAAAGCATACACCCATTCAAGCCATGAGTAGCCTGTTTCTCCAGGAGGATGCTGTGGGACATGGTGTCAAAAGCTTTACTAAGGTCCAGGTAGACAACATGCAAAGCCTCTTCCTCACCCACTAAGCAGGCAACATCGTTCATAACTGTTGCATGAAGTGGTAGCTGTGTTGCCATGCTGTGTCTGAATACCCAAACAAGCAGGTCTTCTGCAGCCCTGGGTAGCCAGTGTGTTAGCCAGTTGCAGCTTCCCTGCTCCCAGTGCAAATGAGAGAAGGCCATGGTTAGCCTTCTGATTAAATGAATGGTAAGGAAAAGTAACTCAACAGCTTTTCTCAGAGCAGGGAAGGTGTTCCTGCTGCACTTCCTCACCACATAAACTATGTATGGGAAGTGTTAACACTGCGGTTCCGTAATCTGTGCTCTGAAATGGGAGGGAACAGGAAAGTGACTAATGTGACAATGCATCCCCTTCTGCATAGGGAACATGGTGACTTGAGAGACAGGCACCAGTCCACATAGTAGCTGTGAGATTGACAGCAAACTTATATAAGATGGTGATGACCTGATCCTTGGGTGGTTAAGATCACTAGTGAAGGCATTGGAGCTCTGCTTTGGAGTTCCTCAGCTACTAATGACCTGCAGGCACCAGCAGAGTTCTGCACCACCAAGAGCTGTCATACTTTGTCAGTGTTTTAATTCCTGTGTCCAAAACTAGCATCCAGTGTTGACAGAACAAGATATTTACTGTTAGTCTGTTCTCATGTCTGCTTGGGTAACTCCTCCATGCAAATAGCTGCAGTGACGTAGTGTGAGCTCTTTCCTGCACTCACTGACCATGTCCTGATGTAGCTCTGACCTATCAGTGTTCCCTACGAACTTGTTTTCCTCCACTGCCCTGGTTCTGCTATTGATCCTGACCTGGCACTCAGCTTTCCCAGCTCTGCCATAATGTCTCCCCATTGCCTCATGTCCTAACTTCATCTTATCTCAGACCCTGTTTACATGCTGAGCTTTTTGGAACTGACCTAAGAGCTGAAGCTAAACTTAGCCACACTGAGTTCAGAAGCTTTATTTATTTATACCAAAGCCAGAGCTGTAATTGTTGTCCTTCCCCCTTTAACGTCAGCTCTTAGCAGCTCTTTTTGAGGTGCTGTGGTATCTTCCCAAGGCCAAATACTCTGCCTAGTTATGTCTGTGACACTGTCACAGAATGCAAGTGCAATTTATCTGCCTTGGCTGGAGTAAAGAGTAGCGTGGGTGCAAGGACACAGACATCTGGGCCTATCAGACTCTTGAAAAGCAATGGAATGTTTTCGTGGGCAGGTGGAGAAGAGGGAGGACTGAAACTGATGAAACTGCAGTTTAGGAGGTACCACTCTGTTCATTGAAATTACCATAAAATGTTGCCTCTTACATCTCTTTTACTTCACATTCGGAACTGTAACATGGCAATTCATTATAATCTCTACTATTCACTTCCTCTGTCAAGACATGGAAATCAGCTCCCTCTGCAATGCAAATTAAGCTGCAACAAGAATGTTAACCTCTGATGTATAAATATGTGCTTTTTACAAGTCATCTACTTAAATTAATTCAATTTGAAGTCCACCTGCATCCCTGTACCTCGTCTGTGGAACTCATCCCCTAGCACCACCCACCCAGCTGTAACAATACAGGGTGAAGTGTGATGTAGTTTGGATGAATCTGGATCCAGATTTTACCAGGACACCCTTGCTGTTGAATGGGCAGCGTGAGATCTGGCAGTGAGCTGTACAGTGCTGACTGTGGGGAATCTTCTCCTGCGGCAGCCTAGAGCTGCGGGCGCTGTGACCACACAGCCGCCAGAGGCTGGTGACCTGTGTGTCAGTGGAAAATCAGTGTCATAACCAGAGTGATTTGTCTGTGATGTAAGGACAGGGCTGGAATGCTGTACACAGGCAGCGGCATCGTCACCGCCTGTTTACTAATGCTGGGGTTACATATAGCCTGGGGTTACAGCAGGCTAAGGAGAGCACAGTCAAATTTGTGTGAAGTGGGAACTCTAGACTGGTGCCAGCACAACAGCTGACAATGTCAGCTTTTTAGGGTGGGTTATGTTCCTGCTCTTGTTTCAAGGAAAACTCTTGAAATGTTCCCTTGATGGTATCCTTGGTGTAAAATTTCATGACTCTAAGCCAACACATGTATTTGAAACCCTCAGAGATCTGGAACTACACCTTGGTACACATTGCACTGTTGAGGAAAGACTCTCTGTCCTGTTAACCTGTGTGTATTGGATAGAAACCAGTTCCTCGAGTCTCTCTGTCCTGTAATAAATAAACCAGTACCAGAGAGCCTCCAGACAGCTATACCAAAGCAGTCATCCAGCTGCCCAAGTTCCAGCTTCTGATGGTGAAATTCCTCTCAGTGGTGCCATGACACACACAGCCCACTCTGAATTTTGTGAGATGCACACATCCAGGTCATGCTGCAGTACAATGGAGGCATTCCAATGTATTTTAGTCTTCTCTAGTAGAAGTTATAGAATAGAACTACAGAATACTAGGTTGGAAGAGACCTCAAGGATCATCTGGTCCAACCTTTCTTGGCAAAAGCATGACCTAGACGAGATAGCCCAGTGCCATGTTCCATTTTAGGAAATTTGTGCCACCTAAGATGAGAAGGTTGGTGTCTTATAACCCTCTAAGATACTAATGATTCTTTAGGATAATAATTTTCTCTTTTTTGAATCACCACCTAATCTCACAACCTCCAGCCCCACAGCATTTGGCTGCAACGTGCTGACACCCCAAGCTCTAACTTACAACATCAGATGGAGCACCTGGGCATTGTCCAGGAAAGAGAAGCTTAATGCAGAGGCAGATGGAGAGTGAGAGGACAGTAGTGTTCTGCTCTCTAGGATCTTGGCTAGTGGAGGCTTCTTCTTAAACTCTGTCACTGCAGGCTAATACAGAAATCTTTAGCTTTACTCCACATTGCACTGCTTCAAACAGGAATGGGCAGTCACAGTGCTGCCCACTGATGGGCTGACCCTCTATCTTATAACATTGTGATCAGACCCTGTGATATGTTAAAGCTTACAACAGAAAGAAAGGATCTTGCCAAAGCAAGACTCAATCAAAAATATCAGAGGTTTCTGAGTGAAGACTGTCAATAATGTGCTTGATGCTGAACTTAATCACATACTTAGATTAAGCAGTCAGTGGTTCCTTTGAGTCTGAATCTATGTGCAACAGATGTCCTCAAGAGGTATGGAGAATCCCTCCAAATCTGTCAGTGCTTTTTCTTTTCAATCCTGGAGAAGGCTGAGGTGTTCAGACCGTTGTCCAGTAATGCTGCATGTCTAGTTGAATCATTGGCCACCTATTTCACTCCCTTCATTAACTTTTGTTCTGATATGGGAACTACTAACATGAAATCCCCTTGAATGAAGGCTGTGGGCAGCTGATGGAGATCCAGATGGTGGGAAAGTTCACTGTATTTGGCTTGTCCCAGATTCTTCTCACTGCCCCTCCAGACCTGCTGGCAGAGTTGTGTGTTTAGATTTTAGCCTAGATAAGCAGGGTAAGCAAAGAGTTATTCAAGAGGTTAAGCTAACATCTGATGGCACAGCAGTTTTGAGTGCACACCCACCTCCAAGCTTTCTTCCTTCCCTTAGCTCCCTTACTAAACTGGTTGTAGTGCAAAGGAGTATGGAAGAGCCCTGGGATGTCTTAGCCAGTGGATGGGTGAGCAGACAGCTGTTGTATGTTGAGAGCTTGGCTATGACTGAGTAATTGCAAATGGGTACGTGGGTAGAGAGGTTAAGTGAACAGCAAGGATTTAGATTTTAATGCAAGGTGATAAAGTGGCCCAAAGCAGTGATGGATGTAGTTGAAGAGGGCTCCATCCATCCCATGCAAAGCCTACATACTGAACTTCTTGTAGTCAAGGAGTGCAAATATGAGAGAGCAAGTCTAAGCCAAGAACTGAGTCTCTTCTTCCTCCCTTCCAGGGTGACCTGGTGTGTTGAGCATAAATATAGTTCTGCCATGAGTGTGATTTCACACATGAGCAGCTGTGAAGTCTTCTACTTCTGTAACAGTAATGTAGTGAGTTCTGCACCAGAGTCAAAACTTAGACTCTATACCATCCTCTGTGAAATCTTCAGCCTGAGAGGTAACCCCTCTATTCAACTTCAGCCACGACCTCTTAACAGAATTTGCCTGGTTTTGAGCTGTTTTTGGCTGTTCTTTAGATATATATGTGGTACAGGAGGACTTTGAGAGCAATTGGAAAGGAATTGCAAGATGCTGTGCGGTGGGTGAGGGAAGGAAGGTGTCATGGTAGGATTGTGCAATAGTTTCATGTTTTGCATATTGCTCATGCTGGAATGCACCATGAGGTGAGAGGGCTTAGTACCTGAATGGAAGGATCATTGTGGCATGTTACAGTAAGGGTGATTATTGTCCCAGACTGGGAACTATAGGGTTAAAAAAATCCTCTGGGGACTAGAAGATTGTTATTCAATCCCATAATTCTCTTCATAAACTCAGGGCAAGGCAGCTCCTTCTCCTTTCCTCCCCCTCCAGCCTTGTGTCTGACGGGAGCTGCTTTATCGGGACAAACGTGTAAGGAGTAGGCCTGTTCTGGGGCCTCCAGAGGCTGTGCTTAGGCCTCTTGGATGGCAGAGGCATGGGTAGAGGAGGATTGGAGCACTGGGGATTATAGATTTAGTTTTGGGTTGGGTGAAAAATTCAAGGGGGTTTGCTATGGATTTGGTATCTGCCTTGTAATTGCTATCTGTAACTCTCTCTCCAAATATAATTCTGGTTTTCTCCAATTCATTTGAGAGCTTCATTCTGTTGGCTCTTTAAACCCATGACATATATGTAGCAAAGGTTGCATCAGATAGCTAAGCATTATCAGTAAAGAACATCCAAAAAGCCCTAAAGTAGAGAAATCCATGTGGGAAAGCCAGCTGGTGTCTACATGTGCCTTTTCCCAGAAGACATCAGATCAAAATAGTTACAAGCTGAATCTTGTAGCTTTTCTATGTTGTTTGCTGAGAACCTTGTGCACTGGATTTGAAAACAAATAATTTCATGCTCTGTGACCAGGCTAGTCAAGAAACAGCTATAAATGGAAAACTGAGAAACAATGGCAGGGCAGGAAGCAGCGCTGAGCTCTCAATATGACCCTTTAAATTGAAAAAGCTAAAAAAGCCCTGCACAGATTTCATAAACAAGGGAACCAGGGAGCAACAGTTTGAAAACATCATTTGTCAATAAAAAATGACAAAACCCAATCTTCTTCCTGGTATGTTGCCTTTCTTTGAGAGAAACTAAAGCATCTGCTTGAATGCTGCTGTTTGTCAAATGTTGTACCTGTGGATTCTCTAAGAAAACTGAGCAGGCAAATTTCTCCTCTTCCCATGCAGGGTTCTTGCATGCCATTCCGCCCTCCCCCCTCCCCGCTGCCCCTTCTGCTGATTCTTCTCATTAATTTCTCAGCAAGCTCTAATCTGCATATGGAGAGATGATGTGAAAGAAAGATGGTGATAACTGTGATACCTGAAATTATTTTAATGCCTTCAGGAGACCACAAGTACCATGAAACCATAGCACTTACCTTGCTGCATTCATCACCTCTAGTCTGAGCATACTTCTTGCCTGAGCAGGCTGAGATGTTGCATCAGTGTCCTCTAGTAATGTGAAGAGCTCTTCTTGCTCTAGTTGAATGAGTCTCACAGTGTCTCAGAGGAAGATAAGCATTAATCCCACTTTACACCTAGGAAAAGTGGGAGGGGAAAGTGGGTTGTCACAATCTCTTACCCAAATATCACATCAAGGGTGACCAGATGTTGGGGATTGTGAAGGTTTGGGAGTTACCCACCCCCCACACTTTGTAAAATGACCCAGACTAGCACTCAGTCAGCTGGAAGTTAAATGATGAAGCTCTATTTACAGCTTTGCACAATGTACAGCAGATATTTACACTATATACACAATATTTACAGAAATATACAAGTAAAAGGTAATACAGCAACACAACTCCCCTCCCAGAAATCAGAGACCCCAGGAGGGGCTCCCAACCACCCTTCCACCTTCTCGCCACCCCTGTACCTTACCCCAAGGTTTGCCTTACGTGCAAGGTAAATTAGGAGGATCGGCCAAGGGGGTTAGAAGAAAAGTGGTTAGTGAGGATTAATCAGCAGAGGAGCCAGAGCCCAGAAGCTGCTAGATCCCACCAGCAGCTCCTGCTCAAGCAAGCGACAGAGAGCAACTGACTTATCTATTGTTTTGGTTAGTGTTCCCAAACAATTCTCCAGCAAGCGTATGAGTGAAGTAGACATCATGATGTTTTCCTTTCACAGCCTAGAGTGTAAGTTTCTCTATTAAAATATTCCAATTAGTCTCAAACCAGCACAGGGATCACCAGCTGCTGTGGAATCATGCGACGCTGAGGATCGCTAGGTGTGGGGGGCTAGATGATGCGAGGAGGGATGACCAGACACCAGTTTGGTGCATCCAAGATCTCCCCTTTATTGCAGAAAGTCAGCATGTACTTATACAGGAGAGATGGTCTGGTCACATGTTACGCCATTTTCTCACTGGTTACGGGCAGCTCTTCGCGAGCTGTTCCCAGGATGATTCTCCTTATTCTACATAGCTACTTTCTTATCTTGAACGACTCCTAGCAGGAGGAACAGCTGCACTAGCAGCTCTCCCTCGCTAGTAGGACACAACAGTGGGTTACCCAAGTTTAAGTGGGAAATGGTGTGAGTGATGACAGAGTGGCCTCTTTGCCTGCACCTAAGCCCTGTGCATGCAGAAATTGTGAAGTTCCTCATGAACATGGGAGATGAGTTAAGCATCGAGCTATCCCTTCTCTTTTATTGCTTTCTGGATGCTATCAAGAAAGACATGAGGGGAGAAGGCTCAGAGGCACAGGTTGCAATTCCAAGCAGAATAACAGTACTGGTGAGATGGTGGCAAGGGGCTTGCTCTGGCCTACTGAGCACTGGCAGGAGGACAGCCTGGGTAGTCCGATGGCAAAAGGGATGCTGGCCTCATTTCAACTGCTCAGTCTGGCTGCATCAGTGCATTGCTTGGTATTTCCTTCCTTCTTCTCTAGAGAAAAGACAAGACAATTTGAAGCACAATGCCAAGACTTTGCCCTCTGGAGGGATTCCAGGGTTGCAGATGGACTGGGCTCTTCAAAGTGCTGCTGGAAAGCAATTACATTTGCAGTTCAGGGGAATGGAAGAGGAGGAGGGCAAGTCATTGAACTGACAGCAGGGATAAGAAGGTAGCTCATTAGCACAACATCTTTTCTGCTCCCTTCTGTGTGGGAGCAGATCTCCATATGATGACATTCAGAGCCTGGCAGGAATGTCATCTTGAGCTGGTAGGAATTTCTCTGCCTGAAAGAGTGAGTGGGTAGGTTTAAACAGATTCAAAGTGAACCCCTCCGTGGTCCAGAGAGCATAAAGGTTCATCCTTCATGGTTGTTCTCAAACTTCACCATCGGCTGCTGACACAGAATATGAAGAGGAAGCATGGGAGTAATGAGAAATTATTTTTAAAAATAAAACCCAAACCAAACAAAAACCTCCAAACCCTTCTGGTTCATACCTCATCTAGTTTTCTACTTTCAGCCTTCATGTGCACTCCAAGATGTAGGCACTGTGTCTATGGCAAATCATAGCTGGGAAAGGTGGTACCTCCCTTTACTCTGAATATCCTCTATAGCACATGAATTTTTAAGCAAACATTAGAAGTAGGGAGCTGATTATGTACCAAGTAGTGGTTTGTGCTTGGAGAATTCCAGTAGGAGCTACGCAGGAGACCTCTCTGCCTCTATATGGCACTTGCAAGGGTTTGGAGAGCATCACGAGTCCTGTAACAATGGCCTGTTGGAAAGCGCATGGCACATGGGTAATGAAGATATAATACACTTAGTGATGAGCTGAAGGATGAATTCCTTACAGGCTCATTCAAAAGACTCATGTGATTGTTTAACAGCACTAAGGTGTTCATTCTCTTATCCCTTGAGTTGTCCGCACAGCCCCAGAGGAGAAAGTCAGTGAAAGCACTGCTTAACCGTTCCCTGAAGGAGGTTGTCATGAAAGGGGAATGTGATTATTTCTCACCTGCCAGGCAAGCATAAATGGTTATGCACCAAAGCAATCCTCCATGGCAGAGCTTGTGCCTCTTTTTTTTGTGCAGATGTCTGTGTTACAGGTGAATATCTCTGTGAGGATCTTGTCATAGAATCATAGAATGGTTTGGGTTGGAAGGGACTTTAAAAATCATCTTTAAACTTCTGTGCCATGGGCAAAGATGCCTTCCACTAGATTAGGTTGCTCAAAGTACCATCCCACCTGGCTTTGAACACTTCAGGGAGGAAGCATTCAAATCTTGTCTGAGCAATTTGTGTCAGTGTCTCATCACCCTCACAGTAAAAAATTTCTTCCTTATATCTAATGTAAATCATTTTTTCAGTCTGAAACCATTACCCCTCATCTTATCACTACACTCCCTTATAAAGAGTCCCTCTTCATCTTTCCTGTAGGCTTCCTGTAAGTATTGAAAGATTGCTGTGAGGTCTCCTTGGAGTCTTCTCTTCTCCAGCCTGAACAACCTCAACTCTCATGCTTTTTTCATAGGAGAGGTGCTGCAGCCCTCTGATCATTTCAGCCCTCCTCTAGACCCACTCTTATGTCATTCTTACATTGTGGGCCTCAGAGATGAAAACATTACACCAGGTGGGGTCTCATATGAGTGGCACCAGGGTGAAGAGTCATCTCCCCATATCTGCTGGCCAAGCTTCTTTTAGTACAGCCCAGGATGTGATTTGGTTTCTGGGCTGTCAGTACACATTGTTGGCTCATACTTAGTCTTTCATCAACCAGCATCCCTAAGTGCTTCTCTGCAGGGCTGCTCTTGATCCGTCCTGTGTTTGTGCTTGGAATTGTCCTCATCCAGGTGCAGGACCTTGCACTTGGCCTTGGTGAACTTCCTGAGTTTTGCACAGGAAGTTTTAACCTCTCAAGCCTGTTAATGTCCCTATGGGAGGAGCTGGGAGAAGAGAGAGGGTGTAGATGTCCCACCCTGAATTCTTGTGATCCTGATTTCTCTGGCTTTTGCTTTGTTATAGTACCATAGAATCTACATCCATGTAACTCTGATGGAGTTAGCGCAACTGAACTAGTAGGAAAGCTGGCTGAGAAATAAAGAACGGGATCCATGTCTCTTCATCAGTTGTTCTTTGTCCTACTGACACAAGCCATCTTCAGAACATGCTTCATCCAGGTTATAGGAAACTGCATACTGCAGCTTGCTCAGCAATGCTTTTTATAGACAAAAAAACCCAGAGAACAAGAGGAGGACACAAGGTGTGTGCATCGAGTAGTCTGCAGGTTAATGCACAGGTATTTTGGACCTAGTCATCCAGCTCTAGAAAATCATAGCTGGGGCTATTCAGCACCCTCCAGGCAGCCACGTGCCTGCATGAGGAGGTGTTCCCTTTCATTTGACAACTGCAACCCTGGGGCATAAAGTGCCACAGGACACAGCGGGGTGGCTGGACTAACAGCATTAAAATCCAGGTGGTGTCTATGGCTGTGAACAATTAGGCCAGAAAGCTATAAAGGATGGCTTCCACCCTTCTGGTGAATGGCTGACCTCTGCAGATCTGGGGTGGGGTCTTCTGTATCCTGTGTGGTTGTGCAGCGGTGCCTTGAATAACTCTGCTTCTTTGGAAAATGACTCAGAAAAGCCAGAATGCTGCAGTTAGTTATACTAAGGAAGGAGCAATCAGGGCACGGTGAAAAGAAACAGCAACTGGAGTGAGCAAAAAGCAGAAGTGGACAGGGACAAATCTTTTTCAGAGTGTGTACAATGCAGTTGCTTGTCATGACATGCTTGTGATTTTGCTGGAGGCTTGCAAATACCTTTATGCTAAATGTCCCTCTGCTAGGATAAGTTGGAGTCTGGGTTGATGAAAAGCTCAACATGAGCCTGCAGTGTGCACATGCAGCCCAGACAGC
>VWZE01020439.1:178405-202854 GCA_013396675.1 Eubucco bourcierii
CTGTACTAGTGGGAGGTGTCCCTGCCTATGGCAGGGGGTTGGAACTGGATGATCCTTGAGGTTCCTTCCAACCTTGCCATTCTATGATTCTATGATTCTAAGTTCCAGTGTTTGTGTGTGTGAGCCTGACAGAGATCAAAAGACAGCTAGCCATATCTCAACACACCAATGCTGCAGAAAAGACTAAATGTGCTGGTCCCTGTGGGGCCATGATGACAACTTTAACCAAACCTCAAGAAGTGCATGGCCTGCTCTCCCTTCCTGCCTCCAGGCTGCTTTGGGGGTCAGGCTTTCTAGCCTGCAGTCTCACCAACACCTCTGCTGCCTCTCCTGCAAACCTTCAGAAGCCCTGCACTACACAGTCCCTCTTCCTGGGGCAGTGACTGAATCCATGCAGTGTGAGCCACCATTCAGAGGGCTGGCATTGGTCCTTGGCTCTGATAGCTTCCAGTGGCACCAGGGACCCCACTGCTGCTGCTGCTGAACCATGTGTGTACAGGTGTCCCCTGAAGCAAAGGGACAACTGAGAAAGCCAGAATATGCAGACTGGAGGCTAGCTGTTCTGCAGCCTAGTTCTAATTCAGCTATTTACAGTCAGTTTGGTGATAGTAGGCTGGAGGAGAGATTCAACTTGCTGTTCCATGCCCCCCAACCTCCTTCTCTGTCTGTTAGCTTGTTTGTTGTCACTAAAGGCCTCCTGATGCTGGCTGAGGGAGCACACCAGAGGAGAATCCTGGGAATCTGATAGTAAGGATGAATGATGCTCTTTGCTTTCTCCCAGTGCCTGCTGCTCTGCAGTCACATGCTTCTTGTGTGAAGCTGCAGTCTGCAGCTGAAACGTGAGCAGTGACAGTCAGAGAGGTGCCCTTCCCAGCCCTGCATGCTGACACTGAGCCAATGTGTGTTACTTGGCATGCCACACTGTATGCCATGCAGCAGTAAGTCAGAGGAGGCTGGCGTATAAATTCCACAGTCCTTGTGTGGTGCTCAAACGATAGTTTGTATCGTCTCTTACCTATCTGGGCAGATCAGGGCATTTGAAAGTGGCCAAATTGCCTCACATTGTCTGCAGAGGCCTATTCTGATATCTTGTCTGTACTGAGGGCTAGGGCTGGGTCAGCTGCTAAATGACTAGCAGGTGCCCTCTATTAACAATTATTCCTTCCCAGAGAGGAAGAGAAAGGGAATAAGGGAAAGACTGATGAGCTGGGAAACTTGGTTCTCTTCTAACTCAAATAAGGACACTTTTGGCACCACTTCCTATGATGGCAACCTGTCTACTGTCCTTGCAGACCACATTCTGCAATGCCTCAACGTGTGTCTCATGGAGATACAGACCACTTATTTGAAAGGTCACTTGTCACCTTGCCATTGTGGTCCCAGAGCTGTGAAAAGCCTTCTAACTCTGTGAAAACAAAACCACCCTGGGCAGGTGTCTTCAGTGTGTGATGGTACAGTGATGCACCTGTGCTCTCCATATTAGTAAGCTGTACCTGCAGCCAGAAATTTTGCTCACATTTGCAGCACATGCCTGTGGCCACACAGCACAGGACATTTACCCTGCTAGCCCGACTACTTGATTCCCAGCCAACCAGAGTGCACAGTGACAGAGCACTGCTATGTCTTCAGTAACAAGAGACCCTCCAGCTCTCCTCAGTTGCGGTGCCTCTCGCGTCAGGCAGTCGTAGTGTGCCACCTACCCCGAGCCTTCACAACCTCAAAGCTGCAGTCTCCGGCTGCGACTACTCTACGGACCTCTGCTGGCTAAATAGTGCTGGGCAGGGCTGCTGCGCTTCTGACTCCTGAGGGACGACGGCCTGCGTACCTGTGTGTGTAAGGCCTTTAGGACTGGTGCAAATACTCCCTTTTCCTCCTGCTCTCCCTGCCCACCAGCACAGATAAACGTACCCGACTTTCCGAAGACGATTTGTGGGAGCAGTAGCTGGTACGAGGTGAAGAACCCCTTCAGCACCAGAGTTCTCACCACTCCCACGTGCTGCCAGTTTGGATTTGCGTGGTGTGATCTGTTCCTCTCCAGCCTGTTCGCAGTAGAGTGCCCCACAGTAACTTGTGGTGGGACAGTCCATAGTGATGTTAACATACAGAAAATGCCCTGGTACCATTCATTGTCTGCTCACATTTCTGACAACACTCAAATGAGATAGCCATAAAGCTTTACACTGCAATGGGACGATTCATAGAGTACAGTATTGCTTCCATCTGTTTTAGTAGGCAAACAGCTAGATCAAAGCATGCATATGTCATGTTCATTTAGAGTCAGCTAGGGAAATCAGCTTTCATGTTTTTGTTGTAGATCAGTTATTGCCACTTTGATGTCTTCACTCTGCAGTCCAGGATGTCCAAGTTCTTTCCTGTGCTATGTTTCAGAAGCACCTGAACATTATGAAAGCTGCAGCAAAGCACAGTTCCTTCCTCAAGTAGTTTATGACTTAAATAGACAGGGCAGGCAAAAGGTGAGGGAAACAGGGTGTTTTGCTTTTTTTTTTTTTGCCTACTGTAGATGAGACGTGAGGACATAAAAGTGCCAGCTCGTGGGTTTGCTGGCATTCTGCTAAGCTTAAATGGGCATGTGCCTTGGGTATGTGTCTGCAAAGACTTTTTTCTTCATATTTGAAAGATGAAGAACCAGCACAGTAAGTAACTAGTAATACATATTACCTGGGTCAGGCGCTGAAATTGATACTGGTCACTAGAGAGCTTAATCTGGCTGTGGCAGATTGTTGCTGCTGTAAGTGTAAGAGCACAGACCAGAGCTATGTAACAGCTTCTAAGAGGTTTCTGTGTGCTTTAGTGTGAACTGATACTAAATGCAGGTCATTCTCCTGTGTACCCCTGTCCCCCAGACACTTAAAAATCAGAACTACGGAATATTTGCTTTCTGCAAACCCATAAGCTGCTCCCCATCTCTGAGAGATCTCCAGTGTCCTGCTAGGGCTTTGGATACACCATCAAGCAGTTCGTGACAAGACAGCAATTACTCAGAGATTTGGGAAAGAGACCCCATTCTGGGATCCTTGTGATCTTTGGATGCTTAAGCAAGAGTGTAGAGAGTAGTAGGAAGATGGTCTTCACATATGGAGCTCACCCCTCTCAGCATTACAAACTGAAAGGGCTCAACTGCCTCAGGTACCAAAGCAGGACTGGCAACATTTGATTGCAGACAAAGAAAAAATGCCACATGCTAAAAGACCCTAAACATAGTAGAGAAAGGCATAACCATCAGTGTCTGAATGCCAAAAGCAAATTCAGCTTTGAAAGTGGAAGTGCTTCTACCATGGTGGTTATGAGCCACTGGTGCTAGCTGCTGGGGACCACATTAGTCCCTCATGCTCTGATGCCTTACTTTGCTTTACTGCAGGATTTGCTTTAGCCAGCTCAATCTCCTCGCTTCACCAGGTTGCTGAATAAACAGAAAGTCCAAAGACAGAGAAAGAATCTGAAGAGATGAGCCCTGTGAATCCATCATATCACCACCTTCCATGTCCAGCTGACCCAGAAGCCTGGTAGGGCACCTTACTGCCTTGCATGTACCTGAAGTAGAAGCCTGGGAGTTACCAGCACCTCATTTCTCTCTCCCTCTTTCATGGGATCTATGAAATTTACTTCTTTAGCCTGGGACTGGATGCCCAAGTGGGCAAGGAGAGGGACGGTTCTGGTTGAGTCTGTGCCTCGTACAGCAGCCAGCAGCAGCCTACACCACCCAGGTCAGTGTTGGTGATTGTGTTTTTGTGAGCTGAAAAAGAGGGTGCTGGGAAGCTGGTTCAGGCTTGGGAAAAACAGTTGGCATGACTGTAATAAGGCAGGAAACAGGGAATGGAGTCATGAGGTAACAAACAGGAAGCAATGATGGCAGCAGACACAGCCTGGTTTGGGCTCTAGCTCAAGGAAAGCCTCCTCCAGCAGAGGGGAGCGAGGCTGGCCTCCCAGCGCCCGTGCTCCACCGTGGGCCTGGCCCAGATGCTGTTTACACTGAGCAGCTACTTAAACCATCAGACGAGACGGGTAAAGGCTTAGCTGCACTTCCGCAGCCACGAGAAGCCTGAAGGACATGAATGAGCCTCACAACATCCTTTTGAGTCACATTAGCACTATCAATTCTGCCTCGCATGTCAGGAGAGGGGAGCGGGCAGCTGTTGAAAGGGAGGCTTCCTCAAGGATATGTAGGGGTTAAGTGTTTGCATCCTGCTCCCTTCAGAGAAGCTCGCCTGCTACTCAAATTCACACCTAGGGATGCTGCTTGCATAGCCCAAACCGTCTTAAAGGTAGTTGTCAGGTTTCAGTTAATGGTGTTGACCTTTCCAAGAATCACCCTTCACTCCCAGTTATCTCAGCTGTTTCTCCAAAGGACAATGCTGGAAGAGTCTACCTTTCTCTGCGAAGCTTAGATAAAGCCACACGGTTGGCTTAAACTAGACGCGTCACAGTTGGATGGCTGTGGAGGGGTGAGATGAACCTGCATCTGCTGAAGATGACTGAGAGCAGATTGTGGAGCAACTGCCAGAACAGTGAGGCAATTCTTCCTCCCCACATAAGAAAAATGTGTATCTTAACCCTGCTGCCTTCATGGAAAAGGAACTTTTTGTAAGCATGTGGGCATTTCTGTCTGTTCCTAGGAGGTAAGTGAATTCTGTCTCCAGGAACGTGGCCATGCATTGTGAGTTACATCTCCAAAACTCTTATCATAGAATCATAGAATGGTAAGGTTGGAAGGGACCTCAAGGATCATCTAGTTCCAACCCCCTGCCATAGGCAGGGACTCCTCCCACTAGTACAGGTTACTCAAGGCCTCATCCAATCTGGCCTTGAACACATCCAGGGAGGGAGCAGCCACAACCTCCCTGGGCAACCTGTTCCAGTGCCTCACCACCCTCACTGGAAAGAACTTCCTCCTAACATCCAGTCTAAATCTCCCCTCTGCCAGTTTAAGCCCATTGCCCCTTGTCCTGTCATTGCAGGACCTTGTAAATAATCCTTCCCCAGCCTTCCTGTAGGCCCCCTTCAGATACTGGAAGGCTACTATCAGGTCCCCTCGAAGCCTTCTCTTCTCCAGGCTGAAGAGCCCCAACTCTCTCAGCCTGTCCTCACAGCAGAGCTGCTCCAGCCCTCTGAGCATCTTTGTGGCCCTCCTCTGGACCTGCTCCAACACTTCCATGTCCTTCCTGTGCTGAGGGTTCCAGAACTGCACACAGTACTCCAGGTGGGGTCTGACGAGAGCAGAGTAAAGGGGCAGAATCACCTCCCTTGCCCTGCTGGCCACGCTTCTCTTGATGCAGCCTAGGACTCGGTTGGCTGTCTGGGCTGCATGTGCACACTGCAGGCTCATGTTGAGCTTTTCATCAACCCAGACTCCAAGGTCCTTTTCCTCAGGGCTGCTCTCCAGCCATTCACCACCCAGCCTGTATTTGTGCTTGGGATTGTGCCTACCCAGGTGCAGGACCTTACACTTGGCCTTATTGAATTTCATGAGGTTGGCCTGGGCCCACCTCTCCAGCCTGTCCAGGTCCCTCTGGATGGCATCCCTGCCCTCTAGCAAGTCGACTGTGCCACACAGCTTGGTGTCATCTGCAAACTTGCTGAGGGTGCACTCCATTCCTCTGTCCATGTCACTGACAAAGATGTTAAACAGCACTGGTCCCAGCACTGACCCCTGAGGGACACCACTTGTCACTGGTCTCCAGGTGGACATTGTGCCGTTGATCACCACTCTCTGGGTTCGACCATCCAGCCAATTCCTTATCCAGCGAGTGGTCCATCCATCAAGTCCATGTTTTTCCAGTTTGGTGACCAGGATGTCATGTGGGACAGAGTCAAATGCCTTACTCAGGTCCAGGTAGATGACATCAGCTGCCCTTCCCTTGTCCACTGTCGCTGTGACTTCATCATAGAAAGCCACTAAATTTGTCAGGCAAGATCTGCCCTTGGTGCAGCCATTGCTGGTTCCCACCAATCACCTCTGGTTTGTTTTCCATTTGCCTTAGCAGGACTTTCAGCAGGATCTGCTCCATGATCTTGCCAGGCACAGAGGTGAGGCTGACTGGTCTGTAGTTTCCAGGGTCATTCTTTTTACCCTTCTTGAAGATGGGTGTTATGTTTGCCCTCCTCCAGTCAGCAGGAACTTCACCAGTCTGCCATGACTTTTCAAATATGATGGACAGTGGTTTGGCAACTTCATCTGCCAGTTCCCTCAGGACCCGTGGGTGGATCTCATCAGGCCCCATGGACTTGTGCACATTTAGGTTTCTTAGGAGCTCATAAACGTGAGCTACTATAGTAGGCAGATTTGCCTGCTCCCAGACCTCACTTTTACCCTCTGCAACTTGGAAAACTTCAAAAGCCTCTTTATAAAGAACTTAATGACAAATGTAAATACCATTAATAGAGCGACAATCAGTGTCACCTTCATGAAGGGAGAGGGTCTGAAGGAAGAAAAGAGCCTTTGTGCTATAAGGAGACATAAGAAGAGAGTAAGTTATGGATGAAGAAGCTAAAGCCAAGATCTGGTGGGCTGACTTGAAAGAGGGGATTAGAGTAGGGACATTTCTTTTGCAATTATCCCACTTTTATCCTGTGTGAGATTCTCCCCCTCCCCCCACCCCCCCAAAAAAACCCCAACCAACACCAAACAAACACACATACACCCAAAAAAACAACCAACCAAACAAAAAACCATTTTGTTCAGATTGTCTTCTGTTCCTTTGTTGACAATCTTTCAGAGAACAAACAAGTTTATGGGCAGAAACAAAAATGCTTTGGCTATGCTTTTCTGCCAAGGCAGAAAATATAAGGCATATATTAAACAGTGTTAATAGAAAAGGGATTTCAGTTGCATAGTGACTGATATCTGCACCAGGAATTTTGACCCTGCCCACAAACTGTTGTGAGCTGTGTGCCCAAGCACAGAGAGAGCTCTTGAATGGTGCTAGAAGTGGTTGGATCCTGTTCTGACTGGTGATAGCCTCTCCAGCTGTTAACTCTAATTCTCTCAGCAGATCTGTTTGGATGTTAAATATGATCAGGTTTAATTTAATTTACAAAAGCAAACATGACGCCTCTGTGACCTTCTCAAAGCAGTGTAATCAACAAAACCACTGTTAAGCTAGCAACAGCTCAACAAATAAGTCATAAAATACAGATAAAAGATGTCATCACCAAACAGCCTCTCCTCAAACTGCGTGTTTTCCACGTTTATCTGGGTGTTTGCAAAACATGGCTATGAACAAGGTGCTGGTTTGTACCTTGGGACCTTTCCTGGGAATGACCTGGTTTTCATGGTGGGTTGGCTGCAGCAAGAGTTGGAGCCTGAGCACTGTCTCCATCTTGGTTGGATGCAATGCTTGCAGAGGGTAGAGAAGTTTGAAGATCTTCTATAGTAGTTATGTACTACCCTGACATGTAAGAGGCAGGTCCATTGGTATTTTACAGTGTGTGGAAGGGATTGAGTAATCCTGGAATCATCTGTGCTGTGCAGGTCACATGTTATCTCAGATGTGGCCCATTCTGTTTGCCTTAGCTGTTAGGTCTTCTCTCTCATATAACATTTCAGAAACCCAGTCAGACAGGAGGAAAATGAGATGGAAACTTGGGGACCAGGAGTTATTTTCTAGCCCACTCCATGTGCTGCACATTTAAACTTTACCTGCTCAGAACCCAGCAGAGAGCCTCTCACCACTGACTCTGTCAGAAAGATGTGTGGAGGGCTGCTGGAAGGCAGTGAAGACCTCTGGCTTCAGGGTGAGCCTTGTAAGCAGGTCAGTGCTGTATCTCTTACCCCTTCCATCTTCCAAGAGCTGAGGAGCTCATTGGAGGGAATAACTGATTGATCTGTGAAGAAGGGAGCACCTCTGAGAAGGTGATAGTCTGCTATCAAGATTTAAAAGAGAAGAGACAAGTATGGTCCCCAGAATGAAATGCTGCTTATGGAACAATTGCTTTAACACCTGAAATTGTTGTTCTGCACAGAACCTGGTGAATCGAGGAGTTCTACACTGCCCCTGCAGCATGACAGACCACTCTGCTGCAGAAATATGCCCCAAAGCTGCAGAGAGGAAGAGAAGGGAAAACGGCAATAAGATCAGCAGAGGAGAAACAGAAAGGGTAGCTTTATGGTGCTGAGTCATGCCGCTGACCAGACCAGGTCTGCGCGCAGAGTAGTCACGGTTAGAGCAGGCGCAAGAGGGACCGAGGTGAAATCTCACTACTGTGGGCGTCACCGGCCAGCAGGATCACTGCCTGCAAGCTCTGGGAGCTGAGCTAGCAGAACTTACGTGGAGGGAGGGGTAGAACTCTTGATGTTGACTTTCCAGAGAGACTGTAAAAGTAAATTGACGAAAATAATGAAGGGTGGCAGAGGGCCACCGAGTTATGTCAATTCTCCACAACTGGAGTTTGGATTGTAAGCTAAATGTGCTAGGAGTGTCCTATCTGCAGCGTAAAATCAGTGTTTATGGGTCAGGTATGGGAGATAAGGGGATGACAAGCAAACACAGACACGTAACTGTCGCTTAACCCACAGCAGTACAGGCTTGTTAGTGACCTGCTCTGCCTTTCTGCTTCTAGCATAAACTAATAAGAGTGAGGAGCAGTGGAAATACCTGAAATGTGTTTTTACAGAGATAGTTTTATCTGTTAGGCTAGATGGTTACAATCACACAATAACTACATCTGGGCTTTCTCAGCAGCTCTTTTCACAGCTGAGGGCTGTTGCTGGACCAGTTTTGTGCACAGTTAAATGTATTTTGCATTTTATCCCATTTTAGGCATGTCCTGTTTCAAGCCTAATTTCTACAAGCATCCCAAATCTGCACTAACCTAGCTGAACTCTGTGTCCTATGCTGTGTTTGCATCAGCACAGCCCTGCTGCATGTTGTCTCAGCACCAGTGGGTGCTATAGTTACGGGTATATGCCATCATCTGTTTCCCTTCATCCGCAGACTGTTCAAAGAGGTAAATGATGAAGGGCTGGAGGTGAACATAGAAAAACTCAAGCCAAGGGCAGCACCAGAGCAGCAACACCCCACCTCACTGAATTCAGCTCTAAAATTGCTTAGACTGAAGGGCTCTCTCTGGTTGTGGAACAAATTCTATCAGGTGTGGACACAGGAGAACACTAAAGAGTTTCTTAGCATCAAGAGCCCACTCTTAAAAGTGTTGTTTTGTCATCCTGCTTATAAGTGAATTCAGGCACTTCTCTAAAAACAAAAAGTCAAATTTAGGTGCAGTCCTAGAGGCAATTTTTTTATTCTTGCCATAGCTGGTGCAAGTAACACTGAGAGAAGTTAGTGGCAGACTCTGGTCTAAGAACTCTGTAAGCTTATTGAGAGAAAAGGCATTATTTGTCTCAGTGCATTTACAGTCCTGGCATCATCTGTGGTCCTCAAGGCAAATCTTTGAAATTCGGGTTGAGTCTTTATAACGGAGAAGGATCTCGGAGCTCCTCCTAGTGAGTTCATCCACCACGGCTCAGAGATGCACTCATCTGACAGAGGGGATGGGTAGGCTAGTGAGCTGTCAGCACGCAGTAAAGACCAAAGATGTGGGTTAAACCCAGGTCATAGTATGTGTATAGCTTGTAGTTTCTTTGGCAAGGACCTGGGGATGTGCACACGTGCATAGATTCACATTTGCTTTCCATCTCCTCCCGTGTGGAAGCAGGCACCTCTCCTGTTTTTCCTGTGTTGGATCTGTGATCTATTCTGGTAGCTGTGTAGTGCAGTAGTGCCTGCAGTAAATATTCACAGATTTCCTTGCAAGCTGATGATTTTTTTTTTTCTTTCCTCTGTCCTGTGTGGATACACAAAGGCATGTGTTATACCTGCTTTACCCTGTGGGATCTTCATAATCAGTTCCCTGAGTTTTAATGGATTTCAACTCATTTCTGTCTACAGATATGGTTTCCTGTCTCGCTTTGTGCAGGAAGAGCAGAGTCTTTTTTTGTCTTAGCATTCCTGCTTGCCTAGGCTTTGGGAAGAGTTCTCTGGCTATTTTCCTGTTTGATTTTTGTGTGTGTTTTGTTTTAAGCAGGACAGAGTGCATGTGTGTATGTAATCCATGTGCTCAATTAAGAGAGGCATCTGTTGGGTTTATTTCACATTGCCGAGGAAGGACTGCAAGCAGGGAGCATCTGCTCGGCTTTTTGTCAATGGCTTGTTTTTCATAATTTGCTCTACGGGGTGAATATTTGGGGAGGGGGAGGTGGCTTTTTATTTCTGAGTTTCATCTTAAATTTATGGTAGCCAAGGAAATTGGCTGGGGTTTGAAAGTTAATTTTGCTAAGAAAAGAGGCAAAGAGGGAGAAACAAAACCACCCAAAGTAAATAGTGTTTACGTAACCTTAATAGTACACTCAGGAGGATCCTTATAAACCATGATTTGCAGTATTTTAATGACAAAACAAAAATAATTTCTTGTGGTGCCTTTTTTTTTTTTTTTTTTTAAATGCCAGTGGGGGGCTTTTTGCTTTGTAATTTATTTTTTTTTAACTAGCAAATTTTGATTAGACTTGATTTGGGGAAAGGCATTCAACACCAAGATGCTTTTTTTTGGTGTTTTATCAACAACATTAACAAAACAAAAAAGTCTTGTTTTAAAATAGAGCAGCAGTAGCTTCCTGTTCTCACAGTTTTTGCTTTTGTGCTGTACTGCACCCAGCTAATCTAGTGAGAGATTTAATTCTTTGTAAATGTACATACTGCAAAGGCAACTAAACCTGCTGGGAGTGGCTTATACAAGTGTGCTCTTTACACTTTTTTGTTGTAGACACAACCTCCGAAAGGGCTGTGAAAGATAATGACTTAGTGCTGCTCTGGGAGGACATGGCTGCTGGTGTAGCAAAGGGAACCTGGGAGGAGAAAGCCTGGAACTCCCCCCTAATCCCAGGAGTAAGAGATAAATCTTACCCATCACATTCACAAGGACAGGGTCTTGCAAGTGTAAACGTTGTGCAAGAGTAACCTGAGGGCAAGATCCAGATCTTACTGAAAGTATTTAAAGAAATAGGATTTGAAAAAAAGTGATTGCATCTTGCTTTGAGGCAAACTCCCAGCCAGCATATTCATTAAGCCACTTGGAAATGATCTTAGATCTGTAACTTCCATACCACAAGTTGTTGAGGAAATGTTGATAAAAATAACTTCCCTGGCAGTTCAGTCCCATTCCATACCAAGAGAAGGTGAATATATAGAATTTGAATCTTATATGTCATGATATGTGTAACTTTTCTGTCAGGTGATTGCCACTCAACTGAACAATTCTGTTGATATCAGCTAACAGTATATTACTGTTTTATAAAGAGCAGCTGATGACAGCAGTTGATGAGCAAAATCTAAGCGCAGGGCTAGCTGTAGGGAACAGGTAGACAAGCTGGGGAATCAGGTAACCTTGGCTGTCACAGAATCATGGAACCTGATGTATACAAGCACAAGCCACAATAAACTGCATAGTAGCAGGAAAGTATTTTCATTGCTTGGAAAAAAAATAAAATTCAAACTTTGTCATCACATTAAAAACATTACATGAGAAGTAATAAACATATTTACAATTCTGTTTTGATTATAAATATACATTATATACAAAATAATGTTATAAAACGTAGAAAGTTCAGTGCTTCTGATTTTTTTTTCTTTAAATTACTGAAATACTAGTCTTCAAAATAAACTACAAACAGACAAACTAAAACCCATATTATTGATTTCTGAAGGTCATCTTCAAAGTGGTCCTACGTGGTCAGAGCAGAAGGTCAGTAGTGGACATTAGGAAGGGGTCTTGTCTGCACAGTTCAAGGCAGTAGCTGGGCTAGTCCAACAACAGGATTTAGAAGGGCAGGAGTATCACTGTCCGAGGGATAGCATGCTCCAGGTTTCTTTGGAGAGATCTTGTTTCCTCCCTCCTCATTCTGCCCCACCCCACGGTATCATCTCCTTAGTGTCACAACACTTTCCACTGGGGTGTCTGATACTATTGCCGTAAATATGTATATGAAAAAAGAGCTTCTGCCCACTTCTGGTTTCCAGGGGCAGGGTTCCCCTTCTCTACACAACAGTGGGTGGGTATGGAAGAAACAGAGCAGGCCTACAACCTTCTAACTCTAATCTCCACCTGTCTTGGCAGAGGTGTCTCAGTGGATGCTTCACTGTTGGGCATTTGGAACCAGGATGAAGAACAATAGTTGGCGTATTGCAACCAGATGGAGAGACGGGGAGGGGGGATCATACTGCTTCTTCTCCTTCAGAACATAACAGCCGCAATTTTGAGACTATTTGCAGTAGAAGGTGGCGCCTAATTCAGAAACACAACATAACCCCCTAAATCTGTGTCAAGATAAGGGAGAGAGGGGGAGAGAATGAGGAAGGAAAAGAAAAAGTTGATGTCTATTCCCAATCACTTTTAGTGCAACAGGCATGAAAAGAGCTGAGACAGCTCAGCACATAAAGGTTCTAGGAGCTAATTGATTTAAAATGCATTTGTAAGGCTTTAAATAAAGCTGGGATCATGCCTCTTCCTTACCAATGGGGAAGAGGCAGTACACATTCCTCATCTCAACTTTTCCTTCTCCAATGTTTAAATCCACAAATATCCTGGCCTATACTGTGGCTTGGGTCAATCAGTTCTCCACAGCATCACCAAATGAGATGACAAGGAAATTCATCATTCCTCTTTCCTTCCTCCTCTGGCCCCTTACACAGTCTCCAGTACATGCAGCAGGAGAGAGGAGATGTAGATAGTTGTGTAGCAGAAAGTATCAACCACCCCTGCCCAATACTGTTCAGACAAGTCTCTGTTTGGGCTTGTTAGATTCTCTTGACACATTTTAGGCACTTTTAAACCCAGAAAAAAAATGGAGATCTGGTTTATACTGTATCCATTATCTGCATAGCAGTGTGTTTTTCTTCACACCTTCCATGGCAACATCTGCGATAGTTAAGTGCCTCCATATCTACTGGCACCTCCCATAACCAGAGTTCTGGAAAGCCAGGGGTCTGTCCATGAGGAACTGGCCTTGGTATCTTTTAAAACCAAATTAAACCAACAATATTTTTAACCCCTCTCTCTTGCCTCTGCCTCCCCTCTTCTACAGCCAATGAAATTTCTGGTATCAAACTTCAAACAAGGGCAGAAAGAACAAAAAGGTGTATTGCATCGTTCAGTAAATTCACAGTCTGTCCAGTTCACCCAGTTCCATCCTCCGCCTGAGAGCAGCAAGTTGCATGTAGTTAAAAACAGTCCAATCCAGTTCTGAATTGTAAACAATGCAGCAGGAACGTCCATCTACTGGCATTACCAAATCTGAGGTGCAAATGGGCTGATCTTCAGTCTTATACCTGTCAGGATACAGAATGCAACCAAGAATGAGGAGGTGAGGAGGCAGCACAGCAGAGAGTACTGCCAAACTCACAAACTGCGATTCATGCCACAGCCCTTTAAGCCAGACATTACTGCAGCCTAACTACTGGCATTCAGCATTTTTGGCTGGGCCCAGAGAGAAACAATTGCTCTCTACCTGCACTGAGGAGAGGAAGGCTTATCAATTTCAGTGCTTAATACTAGGTTTCTGTAAAAAGCATTGTGTTCAGAAGCCTGAATGATGCAGAGAGGTCTAAGGAGCTGCCACTGAGAATAAAAACACCTCTGGAGATGCTTGGTCTAAATCTGGGAGTCTAGTTTTGCTCAGCAATCTTCCAAGAGACGTATGATATTTAGATCAGTTAATGGGAATGAAGCTTCTAGCTGTCATTTGTGTCTTAAAAAATCCTCCCCCTTAGTCTTAAACTTTTCATACTGTTGACTTGTGTTCCAGTTTGTCTTTAAGAGGAAAACTGATAACCACCTTGGCAAGGGAGACAGAAGCCTGCAGATCTGACTTCACAGATCACTGCTCTATGGCACAGCAAGCTTCTCTTCCCTGGAGTCTGAAACCAGTCCTAAAAAGAGGCAGCAGGTATCGGTTCATGTCAAACTGCCTTTAACTTCCATTGAGCCTTTCTCCAAAGAGTTAGTAATTCTTCAGCAACTGGTTTGTTCCTCAACAACCACTGAAAAGTTCAATGCTAGGCCTTTCCCTTTTCATGTATCTGTCCTCTGACCTTTCAATATAACATGAAAGTCTAGAGGTTTATCAATAACAGCATTAACTTCTGTTAAACAACATTTCACTGGAGCTTAAATGCCAACAGGTTGGAATTACCTTATTACAGACTTCCTCAATGGCTGTTACACCTGTCCACTACCATGTTCAGCTACCTTCCATCTCCTGACAGAAATGTATAAATTTGTGTGTTTCCACAGAACACAGAATATCCACTGTAGTCATGTGAAATAAGGTGGTTTCATGTCAATGGGCCTACAAGCAATTATTAATTCCATTTTCTCTGACTACCTATTTAAGAGGAAACAATGCTACGATGTGCTGAATCCTTACGGGCTGATCTCCTGCGCCTTCATCTCCCACTAACTTATCTAAGCTCAAAATCTCTGATTTCATAATATCAGAGCTGCTATTTTCTCTATTTTCCCCACTGTATGTTCTATGTGGGCCACAAAAAATGAGAAGTGAAGGCTGGGAGGCATCCAAATCCCTGGAACTAGAGTAACCCGCTCAGATGCAGTTTTAAAGGGTAATCAATCCCTTTACTTTGTGAATTTATGCCAGTCCACCTGGTACTTGCTTACCTCTGTAGCTATGATGCACTCATTTCTTTCTTCTGTTATCACAAAGACAGACTGGTACATGGAATCCCTTGGAGAGCATATCGCTGATATCCTACACTCCGGCTTTTCACTAAGGCAGGGCAGAGCAGAGAGAAAAGAATGTTAGATGGCTGCCAACGAGCCTGACTCTCCAAATCTACCATGAATATGGAGGGGTGGAAAGAGATAGCCAGGAAGATGTGGGAGGGAAGCGCAGAGGATGGAGTTTCACATGTTCTACATGATGACAGGATGTTATACTAGAAAAGTGGAAGTAAGAAATAGTTACTATCTTCCTATGCTTTTGCCATGCCCATCCTAACCTCGGATCCCTCAGTGCAACAGCCACAAGCAGATCCCAGACAAGAATTTCAGCACGTGCATCAGAAGACTGATGAGGCAGTCAATCCCTGCCCTTCTCTAGAAAGAGCAGCTGTTTTTACTCTTTCATCTCATAAGCAGATAATTTTGTCTTCTTAATAAGCAGAATACTCATTTTTAATCACTGTATGGCTTAACTGTTGTTCCTTCAAGATATACTGAGGAAAGAAAGATATTTCTTAAATTCACCACTGACTTAGCCACTCCCCCTTCACCATAGCCATACTAGCAGCACCCTGCATGGACACTCAATTTATTTGACTCAGCTCAGGATATCTCTTGGCCAGGACACACATACTCCAGTATGAAGATTCCTGGCTTTGTTCTGGTTTGTTTTGTATGTTATCTCTTCCCCACCACCACCCTGTACTTTCTCATTTGCTTCTAGACCAGTATGAAGATGAGGGAGCTTAAGAAAGACTAGAAGGAAGACTGCTTTCTCACCTGTGTAATCTGAGGGGAGACTTTTCTCCTAAACACTTCTCACTTTTGTAATATTTATCTTCCTGCGTCCCTCTACTTGTCAGGTCTTTTACCAGATTGTAGTCCAGTTTATGATTCTTGGGTTTGTAGTTTGATTTCTCCAGCCCACAGTCCACTTCAAGGTCTTTGTTTTTGTTGGTGTTTTTGAGCTGTGAAGCTGGGATGAGATTGTCCTTTTGGAAATCAGACAAGTTGTTCATTGTCTCCAAGTCCTGCTCTGGGTGCATCCTCATCTGCCTGATGACCATTGCTATCATGCAGAACAGTATGAGCAAAGCCACCAGCCCCACCCCCATGGATATAGCAATCCAGGGGACTGGTTTAGGAGGAAGTGTAACAGGCACTGAATAAACTGGCAATTCACAACGGTTGCCCATGAATCCAGAAGGACAATAGCAGACAAAGTTGGCACTATAAAGTCCACTGTAGCATGTGCCTCCATTCTCACATGGCCCAGAAGCACATTCATCTCTGGTTTTGATGTCACAGTTCCTGCCACTGTAGCCTGGCAAGCAGGTGCAGGTGTAATCGTTGATTAGGTCATGACAAGTTCCCCCATTGGAACATGGGTTTCTGGCACAATCATTGATGTTTATCTCACATTTCTGACCAGTGAAACCAGCCCGACAACGACACACACGGATCTGACCAAGGTAAAAGCAGTTACCATCTGAGAAGAAAAAAAGCACAATAAAAATAATCAGTCTGCAATACACTCCACTCAGAAACCTAAACCTCTCCCCGGGTAGCATTTCATACTCTCTCCAGAAGAAAGTGGTTATTTCACTAAGCAAATGCAAGTCCTTCTAGTTTACCTGATTGTACCCCTATGCCTCAAAAATATGGCCCTTGTAAACAGGTAATAAAGTTCATTTAGTTCATTCTGCCATCTTCTCCATCACACTATAAACCCAGCACATTGTTTTGTTGCATAGAAAATGCCAGTGAGAGCCCCCACCCTGCCTCACACAAGACTAAAATTAGGGTAGATGTGGAATACAGTGGGTGAGAGGGACTAATGTGTTAGAGGAAGAGTAGAGGTCAGATTGGATTTCTATCAATTCTGCACTGAAAAGCACAAACGAGGCAGAGGCAGAGGCACGAGGGGGATTTTGCTGAAAAGACTCACCGTTTGCACAGGGGTTGCTTGTGCACCTGTCTACTTTCTTTTCACAGTTTGACCCTGTGAAGCCAAAAGGGCACACACAAGCGTAGCTGGCCCCTTGCTCTTTTTCCAGGCACGTGCCACCGTTAAAGCAGGGAGAATCGATGCAGGTCAGAGCGCTGTGCTCACAGTGAGTGCCATAGTAGCCAGGGGGGCACAGGCAGTGGTAACCATTCTCCATGTCCTACAAAAAGCAACATTAGGCCACTGTTACTTGATGGCACCAAACGAGAGCTGCATGCGTGTGTATTTTTTTAAGTTACAGTAAACACCGTTCAGTCCCTTCTCATCTACAGTTCCATGGAGCAAAAGCAAGAGTAAATAACTGCAGGCTGGACTGTGAGGGTCAGAGCTGTGAACTGGTTGTACCCAGTGTGGAGGAGTAATCACGCAGCTACACAAGCAGAGCAGACAGTTTAGGGAGCCCATAGGCAGCTAAACAGAAACATCACTAAAATGACTGCTCTTTAATGGGATCCCTAAGGTCCTCCCAGGGCAGAATGGCATGCAGTGACCTATACTGCTGTGACCAGGTCATTCATCCTGAGCATGAGAGCCCTTTTTTGCTTTACAAGGACTTACATTGCTTTGCTATGAGTAAGTCCCACCACTTAAATAAAAACCAAACTGTTTCTTCTTTGCAAGTACTGTATGTCCAGTATGTGGGAGAAGGGAGCTAGGGTTTGGTGCCGTTAGCTTTAATCCAAACACGCATCCAGTTACATCTGATATCTATTCTCAATCAGTCTTTATCAACAGGTAGAATCAATCATTGCCTGGGTCTGAAACCACACTGAAATACTAGACTGCAGGCAACTAAAAATGCAGAACCCTGTTTCAGGGACAGTGTTTCAGCTGTTTGCCCTCGTACTGTCTGACACTACACTTTCACAGCAGAAAGCAGAAGTATTATTTGTTACTAAAACACAGACTCAGCACATTGCTGTATGAACCTTGGTTTGAGCAGCTTATTTTTACAGATCTGCTCCCTCACCCACCTTTGGTCTTGCCAATCTCTCATAATGGCTGCCACAGAAACCCAAGGATCAGTTGACTAGTTCTAATCTAGATGATACATCTCCTCCAGTAACAGACTTCCTCCCCTGACACCTCTTGGGAAGGGTTCAGTACGATAGTTGTGAGCGTCAGTAATGAACCTGTGTACTATCGAATTTCCATTATGTTGTTACAGAACCATTTCTGAAAAGCTATACTGGGGCTTGCTTCACACAAAGACTTTACATTTAAAATGTCCTTACCGTGCAACTGCCGCCATTCCTACAGGGATTGCTGTCACACTCGCTGATCTCGTGCTCACAGTCAACCCCAGTGAAGCCCGGTCTGCAGGAACAGGTGTAGCTGCCCTGGCCAGTGTTCATGCAAGTTGCGCCGTTTTTGCATGGTCTGTGGTGAGTGCAGTAGTTCAGATCTGCAAAGAGAGCAGGAATGAAGAGAAAACCTCTTTGACAGCTGGGAAAAAACATTCATACAGTACATCAGTAACAAAGAATTTTCAATGAGGTACGGCATTTTGCCATCACTAGGGTTACTATCAGTAATAAACAGATGTTTCAGGTTATCATCAATGTAGGTATTCCTCCATGTCTGTCACTGTAATGCGTAAGCTCTGAATTTTGAGAAACCTGGCAAAAATGTCACTTTCTTAGTGCTTGGGTATACCCTCCCTTTTTTGTGTGTGCTTAAACCCACTAGCTGCAGTGGAATTTAGATACCAGGTTGGAAAATGCACTTCATAAGCCTGTGTTCTTCATGATGCAGCACTATGGATACCGTGTACTTGTCTCACAGTAAAACACAGAGCTCTGTCTTTAAAAGATGTGCACCAAGGCACATTCTGGGGAGGCCAGGGAGGGAATATAGATGTTTTGGCCTGGAGAGTCAAACAAACACTGCAAAATCTTTTATTGTTTATTTACCTAAGCCTGTGTTCTTCATGATGCAGCACTATGGATACCGTGTACTTGTCTCACAGTAAAACACAGAGCTCTGTCTTTAAAAGATGTGCACCAAGGCACATTCTGGGGAGGCCAGGGAGGGAATATAGATGTTTTGGCCTGGAGAGTCAAACAAACACTACAAAATCTTTTATTGTTTATTTACCATGCTCTCTTGTTATGAATGTTAGTAGTTTAAACCTTCTACACGTTCTGCCAAGCTTGATGGCCCTTTTTTTTTTTTCTTTAAATTTGAGTCAGAGGTTAAGCACACAAGTTCATAGGACAGAAACAGAAAGTCTTTATTATATCTATAAATACCATAGAGTAATTGGAATACAACTCGTTAATAGATAACTACAAGCAGAACAAAAACCTGCAAGTTTGCTTTTCCTGCTTAATTCAGACTTCACCATCTTAATCCTGTAACTGTCTTGAGAACACTTTGGTTTGCTTTGAGCCTTTCATGATCTGAGTGCCAGCAGTGCATATATAGCCTTGAGGACATGACTGCTCTGCTGGCTACAGTTCAGTAATTCAGTGGGTTGAATAGGTGGAAGTGGTCTGCTGTACCTTAAAATGGAACCTGTACTTTTCATTCTTGCTTACATGATTTTTCTCTCATGCTCCAGACTTATCACATGAGTTAACTTCCTTGTATGCAAAATAAGGAAGGCCCAGATGATGCTGTTTACCACTGCTGGTAACTCCTTAGTAAATTGTTAAGAGTTGTATAGGGAGTAAGTTAAACTTAGCTTGAACAGGCCAAAAACTTTCATGGTCAACACTCATCCAGGTTGTTGGGTTTTTTCCCCAAGAGAAGAACTGCAGCTACCAAAACAATTTGGTTGTTTTCAAGCAAGATTGCTACAAGAACTGGTACCTAAGAAAGCAGGGGTACAGACAGTTGTCTAAGAACATGGACCTTGTAGACATTTAATTCTAGATCAAATGGGTCACATTGCTTAGTCTGGTTCTGAGGAGTACCTAGTCTAGAGCCATAGCCACAACCTTCAGAACTAACCTTGATCACAGAAGAGGCCACCCCATCCTTCATCACATATGCACTGCCATTGTGTTTTACAAGTCCCGTGGCGGCAGCCTATATGGGGAATGCATTCATCACAGTAGCGGCCTTGCCAACCGGGACGACAGCTAAAAGAAAAGTCAGATTAAAACATTAATGACATGGAAGAGTTTAAGTTTCTATTACAAGGTGACATTTTAACTGAAGTTCAGATTGCAGTTGCCACTACTCACATGCACTCTCCAGGCTTGTTGCAATATCCGTTCTGTTCAGTACATCCAGATAGACAGATGGCTGTAAAGAGAACACAAAAAAACCCCAAAATGTTTAGGTAGATACACATGGCACTACAGAATACCATTTTAAAAGGGCAAATGCTAGCTTTTAACAGTATTTTTTAAATCAGGTTTTGCACTTTCAGAGCTTTGTTTTAAAAATTGAAGGTACAAGGAGTTCTGGAGCATGAGATGTAAACAAGGAGAGCCAACAGTTGATGAGTTCTTTATTTTTTCTGTTTATACAACAAATGTGAACTCTTGTAACTCTTGATAGAAAAGGAGCAAGAGGAGGTGGCTTTGGCTTCTTCTAGTAAGAGAATGACAAATCCAACAGGGCCCTGAGCTCACAGTAAAGATGTCCACTTGTACACCTGTCTCATTTTCTCTGGCAGCAGGAATGGTGGAAGCATTTGTGTGGGCAAGCTTCTAGCATTGTAACTTGGAATAGATACCTCTGATTCAGGGGTATCAGCCAAGATCCTTTCTGTGCTACCTCGCTCTTTGCTGCTAATGTTTGCAGAGGTGAAGCACAGCACTGGGAGTTGCAGCCAAAGTGGGCAAAGTCCTCAGCATGCAACTTTCTATCTCCAGGCAGGGAGTGGAAAAGTCAGCATGAAAACATGGCCCCAGGCGCCCACTGCGTAGCTGTGCTCAATACGTGGTTGCAACGCTGTCAAAGGCATTGTATTTTAGGGACTGACCGCAAAAACAGCTATGGCCAGGGGCAGGCCAGCTGGCGGAACCGAACAAAGGGGTTTGGATCCGTTCATTGAATTAGGTCTCTGACGCCTGCAGAGGGGAAAGGGATCGGGATGGAGTGGGGACAGTTGTTCTTCCTCTAAGGCCTCTTGGGCCTCATACCTACTCCACACTAACACCCTCCTAGTGCTAACCAGGGTCTGGGGAAGCCAAATGCTTCATATGCAGAGGCTCTGCAAGCCCACGAAGGCCCCAGATCGTGATAATGGCAGCATGGTGACCACTTACGCTCGGTGCAGTATTCGCCGGTCCAGCCCGGGAGGCAGGTCAGGCTGCCGTCCGCCTCACACACGTAGTGTCCGAAGCGATCGTCGCGGCGCTTGCAGAGGCGGGAGCAGCTCTCGCCGTAGTAGTTCTCACTGCAGACCACCCGGTAAGAGTAACGCAACTGGGTCATTGGGCCGCTTTGCACGTCCTGCAACCAGTCCTCGCCCACCGATAGCGACCGCTGGATAGACATCTGGCTGATGAGCCATTCCTCAGAGGGCGGCCGGGAGCCTGCAGGCACAGCAGACCCCGCGTTAACCGCCGGTTAGACACTGACCGCAACGGGTCCCGTTCCCCCACCAACCACGATAACCCTTATCCCGCCGTAGGGGAGGGGGCGTGGGATGCGAAGCGAGGACCTCCCGCTCGGGTATCTGTACACACGCGTGTGTGTATGTGTGTGTGTATACATATATCTGTGTATGTATGCATGTATGCAGAGGTATGCCCGCGTAGGCAGGCAGCCACCGGGGTGTGCAAGGCGGGAGCGCTAACTCCGGCCGAGGGGGGTTCAGCAGAGGGGCCTTTGAAAAGCGAGGACTGCCGTGAAATATCCTTTTCCTCTCAACTCAGAAAAACATCCCAAAGCCATTATTCCTTTCCAAAGGGCGGAATTCGAGCAAGGTGTAAAATACAGGAAAAGGCGGCCGGGGCTCGCTGGCAACCTCCCGGCTTTCTCACCGCAGCCCGCCTCGCTTTCCCACGCCAAAAATAAACCGGAGGAAACGCAATTGTGTTGGGAGATTAGGGCCGGGGCAGAATCAAAGCGGCCCCTGATGGATATCGTTGCGGGACCGGCTCCTGCCACTGGTGGGACCAGGGCCGGCCCGGCAGTTATGGCATAAACAGCTGGGCCGGCGGGCGGCCCTTAGTCCGCTNGGCCGTAATCACCTTCCGGCAGGTAGTTGGCGGGCGCGTGCCAGGCCTGGATGATCAGCGAAAAGGTGCCCTGCGAGAGGGGGACGGGGGAGAGAAACCAGCGTCAGCACAGCACCCACCGGTGCGCCCACCGCGGCACCCACCGCACTGCCCACCGTCGCGCCCCTGCCCTGCTCCGCCCAGCCGAGCCTCTCCGGTGCTCTGTACCGCTGCTACGCGCCTTCCCTCTTTCCCTCCTACTGACCGCGGAGCATATCTCTCCCCACAAACAACGAACCCCTTTGCTTCTGTTTCTCCTAACAGCGTTTATTATCCCAAGTCCTTCTGGACTGGATGCGGTTTTTCATCTTTCCCCCCTCCCTTATGTTTTTTTCTCATTAAAGGGAGTTCTGGCACTAAGTCTAAAGGCAGAAAGCAGCCTGTTTACACTGCAGATAAACAGCCTTCCCTTGCCGCCCTCTTGCCCCACCACCACAGCTGAGTTTAAAGTGGAATCTCACCGGCCACGTGAAGTTGAAGGGCAACTTAATAGGGCTGTCAAATCTCTCCGTATCCTTGATGCTGAAGGAGTTTATTCCCAGAATCGGAGTGATGATGCTGCCGAAAGTGCAGGCTCCCGGGGAGACCACTGCCTGAAAATGCTTCAAACAGACGCGAAAGAAGGTCCTGCAGTGGGGGGAGCAGGGCTTCCCGCTGGCTAGGGACCCGTGGCTGTTCACGAATTCGTGCAGCTCCAACTGGAAGACTCCAGAGCCGGACACCCTCTGCACAAAGGGGAGACACACAAAATAGCCAAATCAGATCTTACCCCGGCTTTGCCATGCAAACTTGCTTCCATCACCCACTTTACATTTCGCGAACCCTATTTTTTAATTTTTTGTGCGATGTGCAATTACCTGCTGTAAAATCATTAACAGAAACGTCAAGCCAAAGATACGCAAGGCTGTCATTCTGTGTTATTCAAACTGCCAGTTCTTAGTGGGTTTAGTTTTCCTCTTGTATTCCTCAAATGGTCCGAGCAAGTGCTTCTCGGTCGGGGGAGAAAAGGGGCGTCACGGCGATTCTCCTGAAGCAACCTACTCTTCCAGATATTCCCCGAACACCAGCAGAAATCGAAGGTAAAATCCAGGTGTCGATCCCCTTCTAGGAATTAATCCTGCAGCCAACCGCCGACCTCTGATCGCTGCCGTCGCCTTTATAAACTCCAAAGCCGGGTGGTTCTGCTGCGGGAGGCGGAGGGGAGTGCTTGGAGTAGAACTGCTCCTCCTTTCACCGGTGCTCGCAGCTCAGTAAATGGAAAACTTGCTTCCCTTCGAGCTGTTTATATAGTTGCCTCGCATCCTCACAAGCTCATTATGTAAACTGTCAGTCAGACTCACGGGCGATCCCTCCCCTTTTCCATCTTTCCTTTCTGGAAAAAAAGAACCAAATGTTGCGGAGAGCCCTCATATCCAGAATTAATACCCTGCTGCCGCGGCCGCCGTCGCCGCGGCCGCGCTGCCTGCCGCGGAGCCGAGCTGATTACGAACAAGCCGAGCATCTGTTGAGATATTTACGGCGCTCACCCTGCGAGAGTTCCCTCGAAAATCAAACGCCTCTCCACAGACCCGCTTTCCTCGGCAACCGAACAATAGCGGATGAAATGTTTTTAAAACACTCTTGCTTGTTTGTTTACTTGCTTGCTTCTCTCTCTCCCCCCACCCCATCTCTCCGTGTGTCCCCCGGCCGTCACGCCAGGTCGCTTGCCGGGGCTGTGGGACGGAGAAGCGCCGAGCCCGCCTGCCGTGGCCGGGCCGTCGGGCAGGAGCTGCCCTGGCCCACCAAGGGCTGGCCCCGGGCGGAAAGTAAAAGTAAAGTGTTTCTTGCCCGACGGGCGGGCACCTGGGACGGCCTCGTCGCCAGGGCGCAACGGCTTGCGCTGCCGCCAACCCGACGCTAGCCCTGAGCCCGGCTAACAAGGATGCGCCGAAAGTCACCCGGGAAGCGGGCGAGTGGGTGATGGCAGGGAGACGGGCGCAGTAGGGATCTGCGGGTACTCAGACACCCTTCCGTAACGGATGGCAAACGAGCTCCGAAGCGAGCTCCACCATGCCTGTGGGGATGGAGTCCCCCTTTCCTGCTACTGCCCCGCCCCACCAAAAACACGGGCAAGGGGGAGATTCGGGCGCTTGCAGGCAGACGAGGAGGGGGCCGGGGCCGGGGCCGGGAACAGTGTCAAGCTGCTTGGCAGTGGCCGGTGTCGGGCTGCGGTCTGGCGTGTGCCAGTAAAGCCCTTGGCCTGATNCCAAGCACAGAGAAGGCCTTTCATGTGGCTTTTTATTTCAGCTTGTTAAATGGATGGGAGGCCGGAGGGGGGTGGAGGGAGAGATAAACCCTCAGCTGTATGATAATGAGGTCTTGCCACCTTTATGCCAGTGCCCGGGCTGCGGACCTTTCCGGCGTGGATCACCTGGGGAGCAGTGCTGAGACGCAACGCTCTGAAAGTCCCCCTTCGGCCCCAGTGCTCTCCCAAGGGTCTTTTCTTTCAGGGTTAGTTCTCCAAGCTGGCCTTT
>VWZE01020439.1:202899-214569 GCA_013396675.1 Eubucco bourcierii
TTTTTTTGAGGGGGAGAGAGGGGAGGTGTGTGTGGGTCGTGGCTAAAGAAGGAAAGCTGGGACCCGACCCGTTTGGAGGAGAGGCATCATGGGGAGGGTACACCTCAACTGAACTTCCCCGGCCGTCCCGGTTCCCCGTCCATTTCCAGCAAAGCGGCCGCTTTTCCTGGAAACCGGCTTCGTTCCGGGATGCGGTTACAGTCCGTGCGGTGCCAGATGCCCGTGGCACGGCACGACTTCCGCGGAGAAAGAGCTGGTGTCTCCTCAGGTGAAAGATCCAAACACAGCCGTCAACGGCCGCCGCCGTGAACGGTGCCACTGCACCAACACGCGTGGGTGTGTGGGCGGGTATGGGACTAGGAATCTAGGAATCGGCGTCACCGCCAAAAGGGGATTAAAACTTCTCCTGGTCTCCGTTGCGCTAAAGAATGGCGGAGTCGGGGTCCACAGGAGCTGGCAATGTCGGGGGGCTGTAGCCGATGGCCCGAGGATGCGCGTTCGTGTGCAGGCACGGGCGGGAGTCGTGGCCGTGATGGAGGCAAACCGCGAAGCAGAGACACAAGCGAGGAGCTCTTTTGTCTCGGCCTCGTAAACAAGTGGGAAGGAGGAATGTGTCGCTGCTGATGAACTCGGAATTTTGCAGCGATCCTCCCGGCCAGATCCCGGCTTTACCAGCAGCAGCATCAACTGTCAAAATCAAATCTGATGCTAATAGCTTCGGTACTAAATAAAATGAGAGGCCAGATAACATCAGTGCTTGATAAATGGTAATGAGTGTCTAACCTAGGGGAACAGAAGGGCTGTGGGGCTCTTTAATTCAGTATTGAAAGGCTAGCTGGGTACTGCAGGCTCTAGCAGATGTTAGTATGTGTGTGTTTTGATTTTTGACTTGTATTGGACGTTTATTAGGCTAACCAGAGCCACCCCACGCATGGCCACTTGGTCCAGGCACCATCTGGCACAAGCAGGGCGGCGTGCAAGAATAGGGCCTCGCTTTGGTGCTGAGGATCCACAGGCAGCATCTACCATATGGACCCGGAGCTAATGTAGGTTAAAGCAAGACAAGCAGATCTCTGCTTTTCACAGCTCCGCCAAACCTCTCTGCCATCCTGGCGGCGTGCACCTTGACGTCTGGGGAAGTACTCCCACTTCTGCCTTCCCCCAAACTTGCAAGCCCCCCAAGCGCTCCCCACTTCTCCCTCCCCCACCCGCTCTTGGTGGTGGGTGGTTGCTCTCTCTAGAGCCAAAACTTCGCCCCCTGTTTCTCTCGTTCCCAGGAGGAGCAGAATTCGCTCCAGCAGCTCCTCACGTGTCGTCCCGCAGAAAACAAATATTTTCAGAAGCACTAGTGAGTTGTGCAGAAACAGACGTAAAATCCTCCTCGAAACTCCAGGGCATTATTGTGATTGCAGCTATAAAAAGAACCTGTAATAAAATAATAACCGCGGAATATAATAAACCACCTGCTGCATGTTGACACACACAGAGACACACGAGGAGTTCAGATTAAAAGAAAAAAAAAAACACACCAAAAAAACAAAAACAAACTGCTTGCATTACTAGCATCAAACAGCTGAGCCTGAAAGTCGACCAAGAGCAGGTCAGATCCTGCAAACCCTTTCCTGTAGTATCCTGAGTCACTTCGGAGCCTCGTCTCCTTTCGAGAGGAACAGGTCCTCGGGGCAGGGGGTAACGGGGCCCGCTGAGCCCCCGACTTTGCCGAGGGGCGGCAGAGGTTGCCCGCAGCCTCAGCCTGGATGCTGGGCAGCGATGGGGGTGCCCGGTAGCCGCCACCTCCCCACCATTTCCGCTCCACTCCCCATCTCTCCTGTCTCTTCACTCGAGGTCAGGGCGGTTTCCCCAGCTCTTTCGCGCCTTATTTGCTGCCGGTTTATCTCCAGCCTGGCCCTGCTCAGCATAAGCGTGGCCAGGCCAAACTCATCTCGCTAACGAGACAACGTTAATTAGTTCCGGGCTGGTGAAAGTTGCCAGCCTGCCCAAGCCTTCCCTTCCCCCCGAGTACCCGTACTAGGCTGCTTTCCTTCCCCCGTTCCCGGGGGGAACTCCAACTCTTCCCTGGGGACGCATCCAGCACTTCCCCGCGGGATGTTCCTAACCTCCCCCGACCCCTTTCTGCCATCCGTGCCCTGCTGCTGTAAGGCTGCAGACCCCGGGAAGGAGCAGGGGAGCTGCAAAGGACTCAGAAACGCCGCACCAACCATTTCGGGAGCACCTGCACCACCCCGCTTTCCTCCCTTTCTGCTAGTTCCATATTCCCTACCCTGCCCGCCTGACCCACGGGGGAGGCTCCTAAGGGAGTGGCGTGAGTGGCTCCCACTAGTGTCGCACCGAGGGCTTTCTATGTGGTTGTGGCTTTGAAGGTCTTGCAGATACGGAGCACTAGTACCTGCGGTGGGGGCAGGACCTACCTGGTGCCACCCGGGATTTTTCGAGAGGACACTCTCGAGCTAGAGGTTGTCCCCAAGGCAACGCGAAGCCATAGCCAGACTGGCTTGGCCGGGTCAAGCCTGTCAGGGAGAGTCCTGTGGCTTTCCCGTCCACCTAACCTAGGAGGAAGATTCCCCTGGCTCCAGCCTTTCCCTGTGCCTAAAGAGCGGTGCCGATGCCCGCCACTGCCAACTCCACCCCTAAACCAGATGGACATATCTTTTAAACCTTTCCAGAGACGATGACTCCACCACTGCTCTGGACAGCCTGTTTCAGGGCTTGACAGCGCGGGGAAGAAATTTTTCCTAATACGCAAGCTAAATCTCCTCCGGCACCACTCGAGGCCGTTTCCTCTTGTCCTATCTCTTGTTAGTTGGGGGGGAAGAGACCAACCCCCACCTGGCTCCAATCTCCTTTCAGGAAGTTGTAAAGAGTAAGGTCTCTTCTCAGTCTCCTTTTCTCCAGACTAAATAAGCTCCGTTTTCTCAGCCACTTCTCATAAGACTTGTTCTCCAAACCCTTCACCAGCTTCTTTGCCCTTCTATGGGCGCTCTCCAGCACCTGTGTCCTTCTTGGAGGACCCCAAACTATACACGGTACTTATTGATGCAATTTCACTAGTGCTAAGCGAAAATCAGGGGGAAATCACTGTCCTAGTCCTTCTGGCCACACTGTTGCTGACACATGCCAGGGTTCTGTTGGCCTCTCCTTCCATTCAGTATTCTCCTTCCATGTGCTCAGCTCCACTCTAAGCCGTATTCCCCGATGGCTTTTAAATCCCTTAGCTAGAAAGTTGCGGATCGATTTAGTGCTTACACTCACCTGGAAATTTTTTTAAAAGGAGGGAAAAAAAAGAAGAAGAAGAAGAAGAAAGAAAACATAAAAACAAAAAGAAAAAAAAAATCCCTTCCTTGCTTGTTTTGTTTCTGCTTAAATGTCCGTGGCACGAAGCATCCCTCCCGGGAGCGCCGCTCCAAGGGGTGTTAATGTGGTCGATTTGGGGTACAAATGTTTGGAAATGTTTCCCGATTGGCACAGAAGGAGGGGGGATTTGCAAACTGTTGCTGCCACATGTCCCCTCCAGCCTGCCCCATTCTCATTGTAATGAGCCCGGCGCGTGCCTCATCTGCCGCCCCGCACCGGCCCCGGCACGCGCCGGCAGCGGGGTGAGGACCGGCTCCCTCCCCCCACAAACCCAGCACCGGCACCGACACCGGCTCCGGACCGGGCAGCTTCCCCGTCAGCCGGCTCAGCCGCTGTGTCTCAGCGCCCGTCCCGTTCAGCCAGGACCGGGAACCCGGGGGCTGCGGGGGGCTGTAACGATCAGCGCTGAGCCCCCCGCTACAAATCGATGGCTTCTTTTCCATACAAATGCCTGTTTACGCCTTTATGTTCTCCATCTGTTTGTAGCTAACACCTGCCATTCAATAAATCGATTTGGCCATTTAATGTAACAGCTTCCCAGGACATTTTTTCATGCCAGATGCCACAGCAGCTCCTCACCTCTACCCCAGCCCAGAGCCCGACCAGCGCAGCCGCCCAGCTTTGATTCGGCAGAAATTCTGTGCCAGCCCACCGAGCAAAACTGCAAATTAACGAAGATATTAAAAAGTGCTGATATATTTGTTGTTGTTTATAAATATTTCTAACACTAACCTCACCACCTTGCCGCCTTCTTTAATGCTGTGGTTTTGGAATGCCTTGGGAGTGGCGTCCTGGCAGACCCATAGCCTACTGGCAGGTGTGCAAAGTGGTGCTGGGATTCCTGTGGGTCAGTTTGTGATGATTTTGGTTCCTTTTTGTTTTACTCACCAATAAATACTTGGCATTTTGTACGGCATGTTGTAGTTCAAGGACACAAAGACAGTCCCTGCCGTGGTTTATCACCCTATGGCATGGGGCAAGGCTGCCTTGGATCGCCCATGCATAGACCTTATAGAATGAGGACCCCCATCCTTCTCCTTGCTTTAGACGGCCCTCCTTGAGAGGCCACTTTCGTGGCCCCCTTTCCTCTCATGGGCGTCAATCAGTGCTACGGTCCCCAGCAGCATGAGCAAAGACTGAAGGGTAGTCATCCGTGTGCTGCTCTGCCCCACTCTGGGGCACACTTCAGGTTTCCTTTCGACAGCCCCATGACACACTCCAGGCTAAGCTGGGCTGTGGCCAGGTGGATCTGTGATGGAGAAAGGTGGACCTCTAGATCTCACCCTGCAGTTCTCAGGGAAGGGAAAGCAGCATCACTGAGTGAGAAAGCAGAGTGAGTAATACAGCGTGGGGAAGTTCCTGGGCAGTTTCCTTATGGAGGAAGGGAGCAGCTCTGGGCTGTCCAAATTCAGTATTGCTGGGGTTTTGTTTAACTGTGTTTGTTGTAGAATTTAATGTGCTGGGAGTGTCTGGAGCCATTGAAAAACACTTTTATGGCTTTAAATATGACTGAATATATAAAATGAACCATGTAATAATTAAAAAAACCCAAAACTTATGGCTATGTACATGGGTCTGATTCTTAATTAATTAATTCAATGCAGGTTATGGACACCCTATGCAAATGCACCTGGCCGCAGACACATAATTTCCTTTGAAAGTCAGGAAGAAAATAATGCAGTTGTTTGGTACTTGTACCTGAGATAGGTGGATAAAACGGGGATTTCTTATAAAAAGCACCTCTGGAAGCTATGGCTGGAACTGAGAGTAAGTACCTAGAAAACCAAATTTCTCTCTCTCTCTTCTTTTTTTTTTTTTTTTTTTTTTTTTTTTTTCTAATCTTAGAGTTGTGGGTGAGATCAGCAGGGGAGAGCTGGAGAGACTGGAGACGTGGAGAAGTTCCCACATTTTTGTTTATATACAAGTCATCTGTGTGTCAGCGTTCAGGAATAGGACACTGGCCTGAAGCAGCATAATAAACGAAGTGCAGACCGGCTTCTTAAAGGGGAAAAGTTCCCTTTGCAGTTTCCATAGTAAATGTCCCATGGGCCAGGCTTTGGGAACTCCTGCATCAGAAGGTCTGTGTCTTCAAACAGATGGCAGGGCAGCCCTCGGCTACTTAGAATATGTTTGGGGCTATATTATATAGCACTGAGTAAAGAGATCTGTCACAGAAACACAGTAAAAGCCAGCTTTAACCCTTCCCCTGGGAAGCGGTGTGGATCCACACTGCCTGTGTGACCAGTCCCTCCTCTCCCGGCCCCCACACCGAGCCCACGGGATGTTTGGTAGGGACCCAGCATTGTGGTGCTCACTTCAGAGAGTCAGGGGGGAAGAAGCCTCAGACTTCTGGCATGTAAGATTTGGCAGAGCAAATCCTAGAATCAGACACTAACAGCCCCAGTGCAGCCTGTTCCAGCAGAGCAGGACCAAGACAAGAGCAGAGTGGGGCATTTGGAAGCACATACAACCCTGCACCCAGCGGAGGTCGATGACATGCGTCAGCCTGGAGGTACCTACCTTCTGTGGGCTGTTTCCCCACAGTAGTGGGTGTGCTATCATCAGGTATGGTGGCTACACTGAGTTCTCCTGCTTCCTTCATGCTCTCGGTAGCCCAGCATTGGGCAGAAACTGTTAAATGCCCATCCCCTTTCTGGAGTGGTGTGGAGAAGAGTGTGGCAGGAGAAGGTTTGTGGGACCTGTGAACTTGCCCCTGCTTGTGCACCAGGAGCAGTCAGGTGACTACAGGTAGTCAGGTGTAACTTTTCAGAGCTTCACACTGGCAAAAATTAAAGGTATTTAAAATACATCTGGCCACTTAAGTAAGAAAATCCATTTAAAAATTCCATCACTGGAGGTAAAATTTGCTAATGACTTAAAGGAGAGAAAGGCCATCCTGAATTTTTATCTGTAGCATTTATATTTACTTCTAGTAAAATGGATTTTAACCGGGACCAGCTGCTTCCACAACCCACCAAAAGCAATCCTGCATTGTCCAGATGGAGTCACTCAAGACAGAGACATGAGCAAGGGCTGCCACCGGCTCCAGGATTTCTGGGTTTGTCCTATTTTAAGAAGATCTTGCATCCTGCAAACACTGCTTATGGGAAACGATTGGATACAGAAATCCTAGTGGGGGCCCATGAGGCAGCCTCATGTGGAGATGTGGCAATGTGGCACGCTGACATTTTGACATAATGTGGTGATGATTTTACGCTAGCATCAGCCCTCCAAGAGGAAAGTAAATATGTGACATACTGTTCAGAGAAACAAAACAAACCAGACAATGAGGTCCTGTGCCCGGTGACTGATGAAGCCTTTGCAGGCCCATGCAAAACCTCTTTTCCTTTGTGGTCTGGGGATGCTGGGAAGATGAGTGCATCAGGGTATCCAATACCCACCCCTGGCCCATCCAGCCCTCCTCGCTTTTTGTCTTTGTGTGCGGCCATGCAGGGAGCAAACACAGAGCACCCGCTGTGTTTCTATTGTTTCTCCTGTCTAATGGCCCTACTTAGCCATGGAGGAGCGGGATGGATTTGTGCCTTGTGCACATTGTTCTTGGGGTTCAAAAGAATACTTAAACTAGAGCAGTAGTTAGTATGACAATGGAATAGAAATGAACATTCACTCCAGTGGCTGTGGATGGCACAGGGGCTTAGATAATAGGACAAGGGAGAAGAAAATTAATGAATCTGTCTGTCTGTTGACCAATCATCATAAATATCTTGTCAGTCATACATGACAGCTGATCTACTTGGCTGGTAAAATCTATGCGTGCCCAGGCTCCCAGCTGCTCAAAAGTTTCGTCAGGTAATTTATCAGACTGAAGAAATCTGGTACTTGATGACACAGTAAGCCCCAAATAGATGAGCAATAAACACTGAATCTAAGAATGTTAAATGATGTAGACCTATGGTATGGAAATGCACAGATACCAACTCCTTACCTCTCGGTGCTCATGGAGATGCTCGTTCACAGCCTACAATGGAGTCTTTCTTGAGCTGAGCAACTGTGGGGACTCCTATCAGGCTCTTTAATACTCTTATAAAGAGCTGTGCTGCTAAATCAAGATATCTCTCACCGGGTGCCCTTTTCAGAGGCTGCTTAAGGGAGATGGCGACTAATGTCTCCCCAGGTCACCAGATCACCTGTGGAAGCACCAGCAGCAGCTTTCATCCTGTCCTGGAGGAGGTGTAGCTGCTGTGGTGGAGTGATTAGATAGTTGGATTAGGTTGTTACACTGTTTTGTTTAAAAGCCTGGGGTGAGGCATGGGACCATTCTGTGTGGTTCTTTCTGTACATACATACACAAACTCAGGATGGGAAACCCTTCTTCTCAGAGCTTAGGATGGGTTTTGTTTTAGTTTATTTCTGCAGTGTGTTTTGGTTTTGCTGGAACAGAATCTCAGACCAGCCATGGGCTGCAGGCCATTAGCAGTTCTGAGGTAGCCAGCACAGCTGACTTGAGTTGGCTACAGGTGTATCCCAGAGCATCATATAGTCAGTATAAAGGAGGAAGTTTGCTGTAGAGAGTTGATCTTTCTGGTGGGGTTGACCGTTTGGGTTTCTGTGGTGCTTTTTCACTCCTTTCCTCACCCCTTTCCTGCTCTAGAGGACTATCTTCCTGGATATTGTCGCTGCTGTGCTATTTTCTGGGGTGAGTGTGGCTTTATCTACTTTACTTTGTGATTTGTATTGGTGTTTTGCCATTTCTTTAAGTCTATTTTTATTTCAACTTGTGGGTCTTCTTTCCTGATTGCCTTTGTCTGTTGGGAAGGGTTCATCAGGTGATTGAGTAACTGCTGTAGTATAGCCCTAGATACAGGGTAAACATAGACACTATGTAGGTATATATGTCATATCAGTTATCTATGCTTCCTCTTGAGTCAACACTGGGATGAGAGGTGGGACTGTGCCATTCATCCTGGGCATGGAATCTATGGTAGACAGGATGAATCATCTGCAGAAACCTTTCTCTCTCCATTGACTCTAGAGAAACCTGCATCACTACATCAGAGGAGACCCTTACCTTTTATAAAATTAAAGCAAGGTAAAATGAATCCCTTCTGTAGTATCTGAGGAGAGAGGGACTAATGTGGGTTATCCTGATGCACAGAAGCCTGTGGAACTGCTAGGAGCAAAGTGTGCCTCTGAGCATGAGCCACTGGCCAGCCCTTCGGACCCTGGGCTGGGATTTGGGTTGGATATGTTTTGGTTCTGGTGAGGTCCCAAAACTTATGGCAAAACTGCAGGGCTAACTACAATGCATAAAGAAATACAGGCTTGTAGATTGCTTGCATTTTGATGCTTTTGCCATTGAAGCCTTCCTTGTACTGCAGCAGGATGCCTGAGTAAAAGGTGTCACTACAACCTACAAGGTGATCTAGATGAAGCCAGAGATCTGTACCACAGTTACAATGCTGAATGTGTTAATTGGTAAATTCAGTTTGTGCACTGGGGACTGGGTTTTGAACACTCTTTCAACTATGAGGGAAGGAGAGTCTAATGCAAGGTTTTAGTTTAAGTCTGTTCCTTCTGTTCTTAACAAAGTCTGGTGTGTTGCAATGAAATCAGAGCAAGGAATGTTTCAAGTGGTATATGCAGAAACTAATGAACTAAACACTTCCATCTTCTTGCTCATGTATTGAGTGCTCCAAAATAGATAGTGATGAATCAATAGCTTTAAAATATGTCTGGGTTTTATTAATTCATTAGGGGATCTCACAGTTAACCCATGAGTAATCAGCTTAAAAGCAGAAGGCAGATTTATTGGCATACGGTTTTACATGGACACTTTGCTGGTCAGGTGTCAAGATAGATAACAATTTAGATGTCCAGTCTGGTTTGTTACCTAGGATCTAGCAGAGGCTTTGCCATCCAGTCTTGAAATGTACTCAGTGGCAGCTCAAGTCTCCAGAGGCTATCACCAAACTGGGAGGCTTTATCTCACATTGAGAAATGTTTTATTCTGCTCATGGTGGATTGTCCAGTGAAGGTACTTCACACAATATAGAGTACAGCCTCTTGCTTTGGTGCCTGCTTGTTTTCTTATTTAAGAGTTTTGACCACATTTTCATGTTTTATTCTGTGCTTGTTGCAACTCCCCTGCAGATGAGTGCTGCTTCTTGATTAATTTTAGAAATGATTCACAGCTGATCAACTTCTAAGTCTTCCAATTGATGAAAAGTGAGTGTTCATTTACAAGGACTAAATCCAGGTTTGAAGTGTTCCTAGGTGTAGCTTTCTTCATTTGTGATTTTTGGCACTACCTTTATGAGTCTCTTTCTCCTCTTTCCCTGAGTAGGCTCTCCAGCAGTGACTGCCACCAGTGGAGCTCTAGCAGGGAAGCAATGGCAGGAGACACTGGAGATAGAATTCTGGCAAGGATACAGCTGTTAGTGTAAATTGTTCACTCTCTCCTGCCTGCTTTTTTTAGCCTGGGAGGACTTGGTTCGCTGGTACACTTCAGGCAGGTGACATAGGTGCCATGTAATACCACAAAATAACCTCTGTGGTGGACCTACTTCTAAGTATCTCCTCTTTCTGCAAACAGTGGAGAAATGGTTAAAGATGGGAAACATATCTACCTGCCAATGTACTTATGTGGCCCTGATTAGGGTCTTGAAGGTGGGCTCACTATGCTCACCTGAGGCAAGGCAGTCCTGCCAGGAAATACTTCCTAACTCTGATGTTCCTTGTGATGGAACATGCTGCACTGACCTGAGCTCTGCTGGCTCAGTAGTATAAGAGTGGTGAGCAATGAGTTGGAGAAAGACAGGCTGTGTGACAGGAGAGAAGCTTAGTCTTGGTCTATGGCTGATGTGGTTTTGCTTGGCACTTGCAGCTGATGTCAGAGACTGTGGGGTGTTCAGCACAGAATAAGCACTGTGTAAGTAAGGTGACATTGCTGTGAAGATCTCGGTGTAAAGAATGAAGGAAAACTGAGGGGAAAAAAAAAAAAAAGCTTAAGAATAGGGAAAAAAAAACCCACACAGGCACTTTCTCTGTACACTGTGCAGAGGGTGGGGGCCTGGGTCTAAAGAGGCATCTGGGAAGGCTACTTAAGGACATAAACCTATGCCAGACATCCCAGACCTGGGTGTATCTGCTCTTCTGAAGGCAATAGTTTTGGGGGAAAAGTCAGCTGCATGCTTTTGCTGGGCATTGGTTGGCATCAGTTCTCTGAACAGGTTCTCACGTCTGACTCTTGTTTCTCTTATTTACTGGGTAGGCAAAGTAGTGAAATCAAGCTTGACCTTAAAATTGCTATTAATATTATTATAATTGTGCAATCATTGAATGACAACCAGCAAGGGAGCTTAGAAAAACAGGTCTTATGAGGAGCACCTGAGGGAACTGGAGTTGTTTAATCTGGAGGAAGCTGAGGAGAGACCCTCTTGCTCTCTACAACTACCTGAAAGGGGAATGTAATGAGGTGATAGTCTGTCTCTTCTCCCTAGTAACAGGTGATAGAACAAGAGGAAATGGCTTCAAGTCACACCAGGGGAGGTTTAGAGTGAAAAGCAGAAGAAATTTCTTCACTGAAAGGGTTCTTAAACACTGGAAGAGGCTCCTCAGGGAGGTGGTTGAATCCCCATCCCTGGAGATTTTTAAAAGATGCAGAGATGTGCTGCTAAGGGACACTATTTAACACCAGACTTAATAGAATTAGATAATGGTTGGACTTGATCTTACAGGTGTTTTCCAGCTTTCCCTTAGCTGAGCTCAGAGCAGTGTTCCCTATCAGGATTTTCCATGTTAGACTCTTTTGTTTAGGTTGGAAGTGACCTCCAAGATAATCTAGTTCCAACTCTCTGCCATAGGCAGGGACACCTCCCACTAGAACAGGTCACACAAGGCCTTGTCCAACCTGGCCTTGAACACCTCCAGGGAGGGAGCAGCCACAACCTCCCTGGGCGACCTGTTCCAGTGCCTCACCACCCTCACTGCAAAGAACTTCCTGCAAACATCCAGTCTAAATCTCCCCTCTGCCAGTTCAAACCCGTTGCCCCTTGTCCTGTCATTACAAGACCTTGTAAACAGTCCCTTCCCAGCCTTCCTGTAGACCCCCTTCAGATACTGGAAAGCTATTCAAGGTCTCCTTGAAGCCTTCTCCAGGCTGAGGATCCCCAACTCATAGCCTGTCCTCATAGCAGAGCTGCTCCAGCCCTCTGATCATCTTTGTGGCCCTCCTCTGGACCTGCTCCAACACTTCCATGTCCTTCCTGTGCTGAGGGTTCCAGAACTGCACACAGTACTCCAGGTGGGGTCTGACGAGAGCAGAGTAAAGGGGCAGAA
>VWZE01020440.1:8334-67647 GCA_013396675.1 Eubucco bourcierii
ACTGGAACAGGTTGCCCAGGGAAGTTGTGGCTGCTCCCTCCCTGGAGGTGTTCAAGGCCAGATTGGATGAGGCCTTGAGTGAGCTGTACTAGTGGGAGGTGTCCCTGCCTATGGCAGGGGCTTGGAAACAGATGATCCTTGAGGTCCCTTCCAACCTTACCATTCTATGATTCTATGATTCTATGATTCTATGATTCTATGATTTGAAATAGTCTCTCATGGCTCCTCTTCTTGCTGCTGCTTGTTTATATCTTTGTAAATAATAGCAATTTCCTACTTGGCAGCCTGTGGCTCTGTTGGACCAATGCATGACTCCTGCAGGGTTGCCATCAACTGGTTTAGTTTTCTGAAGGCTGTGTCTACTTAAATGCAATTATGTGGTCACTGTTCCAGCACTCTTGCGGCTTTTGGCTCTGTACATTACATCTGAACATTCAGTAGCATTTAGGAAATTGGGAACCTCAGGTTTAAGGGGCTCCTTTGTATCCCTAGGCTGTAGCAATGAAGGGCTTGCAAACCTGACTAAATATCCCCTGTACCTCAGATTCCTGGGATATGCTATGTTTGTCCTTGTTCATAAGCACCCTAGCTAAACAGGGCAATGGAAATTATCATGGAAAATGAACTCAGCTCAGGAATGGCATCACAGCAACATTTTTTTGCAGGTTCTGTTTACTGCTACGTGGATGAAATTTAGCACCATAGCTTAATTTCACAAACTGGGGGACTTTTATTCCAAGGAAACTGAAGTGAAATTAAATATTCCTTGACTTGTGGGAGATTTTTTTGTTGTTTGCTCCAAAGGGGAAATGGATTCTCCAGAACGGTTTCCCACAGAAAACTCAAAGTTTACAGGAATTGCTCAAAAGAGCTATTTCAGCAGAAAACTCCCAGGCAGCTCTGAAGCTCAGTTATTTAGGGGTGAGCCAATGTAGAGATTTCAGTGATGTAGCCAACTATTGGCTAAGTTAGCTGCAGAATTTGACTTCTTGAATATTCTCTCTTTAATAGAAACAGAACCATTGACAGACTTGATGGTCATTTATGTTTTGGGTACATGCCCTTAGTCTGGGGAAAGACTTTGTCAGTCCTTTATGCCCACAGAAAGATTTCATGCATGCAGTAGTCTCTTCACCTGATAACTTCCACAGAACAGTATGTTGAGGTGGCAGAGGCTCCATCTCTGTCTTGTAAGCCCTCTTCTAGCTGTGCTGTGGGACATGGCCCTCAGTCATGGTTGTTTGGGCATAGCGTGGGGCAGCATGTGAGCAGCCACCCACCCATGGAGTCCAGTCTGCTCTCTTGCCCCCACACCACCTCTTCTTGAACTCCCTGATGATGACCTTACTGCAATTATTTCCGTGGCTGTAAATCACCTTGCTCACATGAAGCGATGCTGTTAATTGTGTCACACAGAGACAAATCTACAACGTGGAGCAACAATACAAAATATTCCTCCTTGACAGGACATGACATCTCCACTCAGCAGTCTGCCTGCAAAGCACTGCCAGCTCCATGCCCCAGGCAGATGGGTTCTTCCCATCCACCAGCAAAGGTTGTGGTTATCAGTACTGACGGGCTGAAAGAAGTCAGTGCTCAGTGCCTGCAAGCCAGAGCTTTGAAACTAACCTACATCACTCCAAGTGGATGAAAAAAAAACTTGTCTGTAGATGCCCAAGTACTGAGAGACCTGGTTTGCTGTCTTGGTGGCATTACAGTTTCTAATGGAAAAAGTCTTCTACTAGCACCTGAAAATATTACTTATCCAGGTGGGAATTTGCCCAGGATGTATTGGCTGAGGATGGAGCAATGACTTAGGTGCATGGTGGCCTCCAGCTCATTGTCCTTGTCCCTCTGCTGCTCCTGGTTTTCATCAGCCTTTATTCATCACTCATCTGGAGAGAATCAGGACAACTGATAGTGCTGTGGCTCAGACACTTGAGGGTCAATCATAGCCTGGAGACAGCCCTCACCTTTTGTGTGTGACCTAGAAAGCTTGAAGGGGAAATAGGAGACAGGTAGTTACAGTGGCATTTGCTTAATGGACCCAGTAGGTATGGCCAGACCTGTAATTTCCCAGAGATCAAAGGCACAGCTGAAAGCAGCTCTTTAGCACTGAGTATTTCAGCATGCATTTCCCATATCATTTCTTTCCAAAGAAAAGCCAAACCGACCAGACATACCTCCTAGGGCATCACCAGACCTGGGCTGGATTATCACTCTACCAAACTTAGGGTTTTCCCTTTCCTGTTCCTACCACTTGTTGAACTTGCAAGTTCAGTAGGAAGAAAAGCCTGAACAAAGTTTCCAGCCGAGATGTTAGCCAGATGTAGGGACATCCTGATGGGGAATGCCCAGAACTTTGGCTATCCTTACCCCAAGAAAGGAAGTCCAAGTTCAGCTGTCCAGGAGCTTCTTAGGTCTAAGAAGCACTCAGAGTGGTCTGAAATTTCACTGAAATTTCACTGAAATTTCAGCAGAACATGTTTTGGAACATCTTCAGCCCTTTCTGTAAAACTCTTTTGCAATCAATGCTTTCAGGAAGTAGTAAGTCTAGGTTGGGTGCCAGGGAAGTACTGCTAAAAGAAAAGCAAGTTCATGAATGATCGGTTTAAACAACAAATAAGTGAAATGCCCACCTTGCCATGTAAGTGTTTTTCCATTTCCTGGCTTTCCAGTCATTTCCAGGGCTGTTGCTGTGTAAATCCTCTGAGCAAACACCTTACAGTACTGTCTGTTTGTTCACAATGTGGCGTCCAAGAGTCTGTACATCCAGGCCCCTCTGTCTCCCTTTCAGGTCCAGCTCTTCTGGCTTGCCACTTCCAACAAGGATACTTTCCAACATTTGTGGCAGTTCACCTCTTGGCTGCATTCAGTATAGTCCTGTAGTTTTCCTCAGAACAGGAAAAAACATCCGTGACATCCACAGGCAGCACACTGGTAGGCAGAAGGTGTGCCAGAAAGGGCTAATCCTTTTTCTCTCCTCCTCCATCTTGCTGAGCAGTGTTGTGGGCTACTCTCTTCCTTCAACTATGTTTCTAGCTGTCTTGGTAGACATTCAGCACATGGCTTTCACTGTGTTGGGTGGGAGTTTTTTGGTAGTACCAAAAAAAAAAAAAAAAAAAAAAAAAAAACAAACAACCAAAACCAAACCAAACAACCCAAAAACCAACAACAACAACAACAACAACAAAAAAAACCAACAAAAAAACCCTGGGTCTGCTCCAACTGATGCTACCCATTCCACCACACAGTGCTGTTGGGTGGGCACTCTTTTGGGGAAGTGCTGTCAACAGCAGGTTTCAGGGACATGAGGTGGGAACAGGTGGGAGACTACCATGTCCAGGTCAGAGAAGCCCAAAGGACTTGCATGGATGGAGCAGTTGCTCCTGGTGCTAGTTTGTAGGTGGAAACCCTGAAGAGTGGTTGTAGCCAGAGGGAGGTTACCTTCTTCTCTCAGGCAACCAGCACCAGAACAAGAGGACACAGTCTCAAACTGTGCCAGGGGAAGTTTAGGCTGGAGGTGAGGAGAAAGTTCTTGACTGAGAGAGTCATTGGCTACTGGAATGGGCTGCCCAGGGAGGTGGTGGAGTCACCGTCCCTGGAGGTGTTCAAGGTGGGTTTGGACGTGGCACTTGGTGCCATGGTCTAGTCTTGAGGTCTGTGGTAATGGGTTGGACTCTTTGAGGTCTCTTCCAGCCTTGGTGATACTGTGAAACCTTTGACTTTGAAGGGTTCCCATGGCTTTTCCAAGGCAGGGCAAGTTCAGAGAGTGATCAAAGCCCATGCCACAAGGATAAAACTTGCCCTGACAGGTCCAGGGCAGCAAAATGCCTGCAGGTATGCTTGCTGCTTTCACAGCAGCTGCTGAATATTCAGGTCCAAAACCTTTTGGGTACTCAGGGCACCGTTTCTTTGCTGTGGATGCATGTAATACCCCTAAGTGTGGTCCCACAAGTGGTAGGAGGACCTGTCACATCCTGAGTCCCTATGAACACCCCATTTTACTGATTTGTCCATGCATGGCATCCCTGAAATTGGAGCTGCTTGACATGAGCTTGGCTGTGGTGGGCTTGTGTGACTGTCTTCCTTCTCAGGCTCCTTCAAATGGCTGATGAGATGGCCCTGGTTAAAATTACCCTGGTATAATGCCTTGGGGCTTTTAGTTGTCGAAACTGCGTATGGAAGGCAGCTGTCAATTAGCAGCTGAAAAAATAGCCTGCAGTGCTAATGAGAGCAAATCTAATAGAGACCTCTTCCAAATTGTTTCCATCCATTTTTCAGGGCTTTTAATTGCTGTCATATTAGAAGGATGCCAGAAGGAAAAACACAGGGGGAAAGCTCCATTTGGAGGTAGATTCCTCTCTGCCAGGATTGACTTAGACACCACCCTCCTCTCTGAATTTCATTTACAAGAGTTTCTCGGGTTGTTTCCAAAGTTACTCTTGGAGCTGGGCCCTGGCCAGCTCCTGCAATCCCTATTTCCCTGCAGCAAGGATGGGACCAGGATGTTATATCAGCCACCACAACAGGAGTGAAGATTTGGGACAGATTCTGTCTCCCACTCACCTGTAATGCTCAATTTTGATTTTTTAATTTACTTTTTTTAAAGGGAATGTAGTGGAAAAGGGAATATTATGTACTGAAACAGCAGTCCTAAAATCTTAGAATCATAGAATGGTGTAGGTTGGAAGGGACCTCAAGGATCATCTAGTTCCAACCCCCTTCCATAGGGCAGGGACACCTCCCACTAGTACAGCTCACTCAAGGCCTTGTCCGACTTGGTTTTGAACACCTCCAGGGAGGGAGCAGCCACAACTTCCCTGGGCAACCTGTTCCAGTGCCTCACCACCGGAAAGAACTTTCTTCTAACATCCAGTTTCAATCTCCCCTCTGCCAGTTTAAACCCATTGCCTCTTGTCCTGTCATTGTAAGACCTTGTAAATAATCCCTCCCCTGCCTTCCTGTAGGTCCCCTTCAGATACTGGAAGGCTACTGTAAGGTCTCCTCAAAGCCTTCTCTTCTCCAGGCTGAAGAGCCCCAACTCTCTCAGTCTGTCCTCATAGGAGAGCTGCTGCAGCCCTCTGATCATCTTTGTGGCCCTCCTCTGGACCCGCTCCAACACTTCCATGTCCTTCCTGTGCTGAGGGTTCCAGAACTGCACACAGTACTCCAGGTGGGGTCTGACTTAGTATTTCTGAATTCTTACCAGGGAAAAGGATTCCTAATTATTATGTGATAGAGTCCCACTGTGTTAGGCACTGCAGGCAGAAAGTGAGAGGAAAACAAGGCAGAGAGTGGAACATGGAGAGAATAGCAAGAACAAGAAAACAAAGTGATTTATGAAACTCTTCTCTATAGACAGAGAGGCTTACCTCTAATCCTGGCATGTATTTACACATATCCAGCTATCCATCTCTGGCAGTGGATGTATTTACCTGAGGGGCTTTTCTTAGACTCACTGCTTGAAATGAGTGGTGAATGGCTGGTGTCTCGTGGTTACAGCTGTGTTTTTTTGTGTGGAAGGATTAGTGCTTCTTGCATGATGCAGGCAGCCCCTGATGTATTATATCTCCCAGCATTCATTTTCTTCCTCTCAAAAGCTTCCGTAAACATTATTATCTATGTGCTTGTCTGCCTACATCACCATCCTGGTTCAAAGGTATCCATCATCTGAGGCTCTGCTCCTGCAGTGTCTGGCCTTGTATGGTTGCTTGCTTCTGGATCCAAGCCATGGTGTTTTAAACCTGCTTGGATGTGCTTTGTCCAGCCCTTGGCTAATACAAAAGCTACAGGACTGTGGAGGGCAGGAGAACATACACACTTGAAGACACTTGAGAAATAAAGATGAAAAGCATGTGCTATATGGAGATAAGGGGTTGTGCTCTCTCTTGGTGTTACCCTAGGGTACACTAGAGGAGATGCTTGACTTGGTAAATAGGCTGATTAAACCACAAATAATACAGGAGTTATAAGAGAAGGCATCTGGATAGGCTTTTGGGCTGATAGATGCTCTTTAGTAACCCATTTCACAGTTAATAAGGTACCCAAGAGTTTGCACAAGCATATTAGCACCACGAAAGTGATCAGACTAGAACTCCTTTGCTATGAGGACAGGTTGAGAGAGTTGGGGTTGTTTGCCCTGAAGAGAGAAGGCTCTGGGGCGACCTTGTTGCAGCCTTTCAGTACTTAAAGTGGTCTATAAGAAAGATGGGGACAGGCTTTTTAGCAGGGTCTGTTGTGATGGGACAGCAAGTTTTGGTTTCAAATTAAAAGAGGATAAATAAAGGCTAGATACAAGGAAGAAATTCATTACAATGAGGGTAGTGAAAAACTGGCCCAAGTTGCCCAGAGAAGTGGTAGAAGTGTCATCCCTGGAAACATTCCAGGGCAGACTGGATAGGGGCTCTGAACAACCTGATCTAGTTGAAGATGTTCCTGCTTACTGCAGGGGGGTTGTATTACATGACCTTTAAAGGTCCCTTCCAAACCAAACCATTCTATGATTCTTTATTGCAGGAGAGAACCAAAGGTTTCTCTGGGTGAAGGTACCATCAGCACAAGGCTTATAAATATAGAGCACTAATAAAATCTTGAATCAAGAAGGTAGATTTTGCAAAAGGTTGGGCTAAGGGCAAGCCAGTCCTGCATATCCTAACACAACCATTACAAGTACTTTAGAAATGACCTAGGGGGCTTGTGACAGCAGCCACCAGACCACTGCAGTGGCCCTGGCACTGGGATCTTCCTGATGCCGGTGCCAGATAAGGAAGTCCAAAGCAAACAATTTCATCTCCATGCCGGTGCCTAAAGTTCAATGCCTCTGCAAGATCTCAGCCACTCCCAAGGTCAGCTACAAGCCTCAAGGGATGCTGCAACCCATAAAGAGGTTCCCTGGGTGGAGTGTGTTTTGCTCAGCCCCACTGTAAATCACTCAGTGGGAAGGGAGGGGGGTGCTGTTTCCTGATGTGCTGAAGCCTGCTGGGATTGAGTTACATTAATTAAAGTCTGATTCATTATTTCAGTCTGTGGGGCACTGCATGCTCGTGCCAGGGGCTGAAATCCCACCTGGGGAGGCTGCTGCCATGAATTTTCCAGCGGGGGGCTGCCCCTTCCTGCAGACATGGGCACAGCTCATCCATGCAGTGGGGCACAGCCTCTGCTGTCTGCTGCACAGGGTGCCAGGATTGATGCTGGTGGCAAGGATATAGGTATTGGGTCTAAAAGGCAACAAGACAAAGGGGCAGCACATCTTTTTGGGGCTCACTTGGGAGATAAAGAAAGCATTTCCTCCTGGACCATGACACTTGGCCCATCCTGCATTTCCCCAGCATGGCTTAAAGAAGGGTTAATGCATCGAGTGTGTCTTTAAAAACCTTGGGACAGTAGCAGCTTAGCAAAACAAACTTTCTCCAGCTGCACTGGTCTGGAAACAAGCCTGTTCAGCTGCTTCCTGGGCTGGCTTCTCTTTCTGGACCTGCCTCACAAATCTGGGCCAGACTGGAACAAACTGTGAATGATCCTGACCAAGAGAACATGCTGTTCAAGGAGCACAGGGTCCTGACTACTGGGGCCTGGGAGGAGCACAAGGAGTGGTGTGTCTTAGCAAGCCTCCTCTGGAGCCAGTGTGGACTGCTACTCAGCACAACCAGGTTGGGAAGTCCTGGAGATCTGCCCTGAAGACCTGGCTGTAGTTGGACAAGCTTGCTATGGGAGAATAAGCTCAACAGTAAAAGGAAACTGGAGGAGAAAAACCAGAGAGGACCCTATCCATGAACCTGATCCTCTATAGGACCACCTTAAGTACTTTCACCCTCACTTCTTGTCCTCTTTGGAGACTCTTCCAGTGCTTGGGTACTGATGACTTTCAGTGCAGGTGTGAGACACCCCAGCTGACACTTTTTCCTTCCCATAAAATAAAGCTGCAGTGTGGTGGTTGGTTACTTCACCCCTAAGTTGTCCTCAGAAGATGAAGCCCTTTCTTAGCCCCCAGACTGACGGACTACCAAATGCTTGGCTACCACGTGCACGGCAGAGAGGACCTGGGCCATTTACTTCATCCATCCCTCCTGCTTCCCCAAACTGTGTTTACTCAGACCATCTGTGAGGTCATGAACCCCTAATATTGCTGCAAGCCCATGTGCAGAGGGAAAATGACAGGGACAGAGTGGTCTGAGCGCAGAGCCAGCCATCTGCTTCACTGAATGCCACGTGTCCTCTCTATTTTTAAAAGGGGACAAGACAAAACAACCCCTTGTGAGGTAACAACTTGCAAAGTCCTACAGTCAACTCCTCCACTGCAGTGTGTCTGATGGCCAGAGTTGAAAATCAGATCTGTACAGCCCTGGAGAGCCGGGCACACAAAAAAAAGGGCTCTGTTTGTCTTATCAGTGCAGCCATGGCCCTGGATGAGAAGGGAAATATCAGGAGAGGGTTCCAACCTTTATTAGTGTTCAGTAAGTGCTGAGCAGAAGCAGGGAATAAAAACCCATGGGGCCAGAGAAACCCTAAGAGGCAGCTCAGAGTGGACAGAGGTTTCAGGTATATGCTGACGTTTTGGTTTGCATATGGTTGTGGAGGTTCTTTTACAACTGTATTTCTAGTTTTGTGCTCAAACATCTGCTTTGTGAAGTTTCATACCTGTATCTAGTCAGTGTTTAGTGTGGACTCAGGTGTTACCAGTGAGCTAGAGGAGGGCAAACGTTGTTCCTTGGTGCCAGAAAGCAGAACAGGTCTTGGAGCAGCAGGACTGCTCTCCGGTGCAAAGAGGGGACATGGGACATCCAGAACAATGGATCCCAAATGGGCTTGAACAGTATGCAGGTACAGCCAGAGATGCCTGTATTTGTGCCAAGAACAGCAGGAGGATGCACAGTAGGTGATTAGCATCAATCCACCCCCCAAAAAAATCTGTTGTGTCAGACTCGTTAAGGACTCACCATAGGACTACATTTTCTCCCTCTCACTTGCTGAAGAAGGTGCTGGACTTAGGTGTGAGGTGAGGGCTCATCAGTCCTGCTGAACACAGATACTAAACCTCAATTTTCTCAAGCTGAGATGAAGCAAACATTTTATTCATCCAAGCTGCTGGCAGTCTTCCTGGGGGGAGCTGGACAGAGGCACCGTTATCAGCCCTTACAGTCCTCCTTTGCACACAGTCCCCTTGCCTGCAGAGCTGGAAAACAAGTCAGTTGTATCCTTCACTTGGCCACCCCACCTTTGGCTGACAGGGTGCAATCAAGGTCAGTGCCCCAGCCCTGCTCTGTCTTTACACCAGGGACTGACATCAGCATCAAAGCATCTCATGGTTGGTGCAAGAAAACACATTCCTGCAATGTTTGGGGCCTGATGCAGTCTGGAGGAGACCAGGACTCACAGCCATGGAGAGAGGCAGCATTGAGGGCACTTCTTCATTGGCATGTAAACATAAACTCATCTTCTTGCTTTCCTTTCTGGGGGTTTCTGACCCCTGTCAAAATCAGCCACATGCTTGGACTAAGTCTAACCCAGCACTTCTTTGCAAGATGACAGGTGTAATATAGGAGTTGATGATCTCCCATTGTCTGAAATATCTTCCTCTGCCTTTTAAGATTATTCTCTAAAGAGGATTGCTCACTATCAGCTTCAGGTAGTTTCAGGTGTCATGGAGATGATCGTTAAAAGACTTGTTGGTGGCTTAAACCTGTGGTGAAAATTATGATGTGTTGAAGAGGTGCCTGCACAAGGAGTGGGACTTGTTGGGAGACGGCTGTGCCATGATCTCAGACACACTCCATCCTCCCCTCCACCTGGGAATGGCACAAGGCACTCATCCCTCCACCCATCCTCCAGGCTGAAGCCTCTGCAGGTGTTAAAGACATCAACTGAACAGCCTCCTGATAGTGTTTTTCCATCTGCCTGTGCTCAACAGCTCATATTTTTTCAAGCTGTGAGATGGGTGTGAAGAGTAACAGGGCATGGCCAGGGCACCCAGAAACCTCAGTAACCCACAGGTGGAATAGAGTTGGGTCTGGGACTGCACAGTGCTGGAATCTTCCAAGGCATGGACTTGGAAGTGACAACTTGAATGAAGTTCAGTGAGCGGAAAAAACGCAGCGAGCCCTCCAGGCTTATGTCAGTGGAGCAGCAGGAGAAAAAGTGATTTCTTCCAAGAAACCTCACTTAAACCTCCTGTCCAAATAACTTTCTGTGCCTTTGCTCATCTGCTGTTGAGCAAGAATCTTCAGGAGGAATGGTTTTCTTCTCAAGAAATGCAGTGGTTTCACAGGGAAGGGAAAAATGTGGGCAACAGCCAGTTTTGGGGGTCGTTTGCCAAGGAGTGCAGCTTTATATCTCAGCCTGAAACCTAGAAATCTTTTTACCTATTCCCACATTAAAAAGCCTCCCATTGTTTATCCCATGTGCTCTCAAGCTTGCTAGGACCCTGATGAAAATTATGTCAAGGAGAAGACAGTTTCTTGCACCATCTCCAGGCTCCTGGGAACCCTCACCTCAACCCTACCCATGCACAAGTGCCTTTCTGAGCCTGGACCAAGGCTCCCATGGGTGCACCTGTATTCAGGTCTAAATCCCCTGCCTTTCATTAAGGTTTAAGCAGGCACTTAAAGCCAAGAGATGCTGGATGTTTTCCACCTCATGCCATGCCCTTTCCCTGCAGGAGGAGGCTTCTTGCATCAGGAAGTCCTTCTGGAAATGTGTTGGGGTTATGTCATCTCCCTCACCTCATCTGCGGGTGTAAATTGGCACAACCCCACTGACTTCGAGGGAGCACTTGGCTCTGGATCCACTTCTGTAATCAGCTCTATAAATGAAAGAAGAGGCAAAATGATAAATGACACACGAAGTTATCCAGCCAGCCAGGGTAGATTACTCACAGGCACTGTGCATAAGTGACCTTGAAAATAAATTCCAGCTAAATTCTCTAAAAAACTTTAAGGGGGGTGTTGGTGGTGGAGAGGTGGAATAAATGGAGCTTAAAATTCATACTCCCAGACTTTTTAACTCCCATCCAGCAGCAAAAGGAGAGGTCAGTCCCGTGTGTCCCCTGGAAAGGGCAGGATGTGACATCAATAATCAGTATCTATTACCTGTGAGGATTTCCAAAAGCAATCAGGGCTCACCAGCCCTCCGAGGGTGTTTTGCAGCCGTTTGGAGGGAAATTGGAGCAGATACAAGGGCTTTGAAAATCCAGCTCTAGAAATGTGCTTCATCAGGACTAAACAGAACTTAATTAGGGCCGGCTGGAAGGTTTTTGGGTTTTCTTTTCTTTGCAAAACTCCTCTCGTGCAAAAGAGATCTTTGGTCAGAATGGGAAGATTATTGGGGATTTCAGAAACAAGGCAGATGCTGTCATCTAAAATGTGTTCTTCAAGGGGGGGGGGGGGGGGGGGGAAGCTCCTTTGGGGCCTTTGAGGTGATTTGGTTATTTATTAATTTGACTGCCAATGAAATATTTTTTTACAGAAAACTGCTCTGGAAATGGAGCCTTTCCAGGGGTGGTGGGGTGATGGATGGATATTTTGTATGAAAATCAGTTACAAATTCTCAGCCTCTCATTCAAGCGGGAAACTTCAATTGCTGGGCACAGCAGTTGATCAGTTCACCCTCGTGCTTCAAACGGAACAACCTCCAGTAACCTAATAAAGATAAATTTTTAATATATATTACTGGTTATATGTAATTTAACAAATCTATTCCTCCTGCTCCTTTGCCTTGCCTTGCCTTCTGCAGCAGACATGTTAGCAGCTTGAGTGATGTCGCATTTACGGTGCCCAAGTCGTTCTGCTAAACAGCAGGATGAAAGTTTGTTCAGGTAGCAATTTCATTAACTTCAGGGTCCTCGCTGCACTTGGTGGCATTTAGGCTTGGCATGAAGGAATAATACTTTCCAGGGCCTGAAATTTTCATTATTTCCCATCCAGTTTATTTAAAAATCACTGGGTGGATTTAAAAAAAAAAAAAATGCTGCTAAACAATGAGCAAATTGTTGTTTCTTATTATTTATTGCTGTGCCCAAATGTTTGGTGTTTCAGGGTTCCCTAAGAGCATTTTGGGCTGCCACAGAAGAAAATGCATTCTGTGAAACAAACACTCCAAGCTGGGGGTTGATGTTGTTGGGTTGGAGGGCAGAAGGACTCTGCAGCAGGACCTCGACCACCTGGACAGATGGGCAGAGTCCAAGGGGATGGCATTCAACAAATCCAAGTGCCGGGTGCTGCACTTTGGCCACAACAACCCCATGCAGAGCTACAGGCTGGGGTCGGAGTGGCTGGAGAGCAACCAAACAGAGAGGGATCTGGGGGTGCTGGTGGACACCCGCCTGAACATGAACCAGCAGTGTGCCCAGGTGGCCAAGAAGGCCAATGGCATCTTGGCCTGCATCAGGAATAGTGTGGCCAGCAGGAGCAGGGAGGTCATTCTCCCCCTGTACTCTGCACTGCTTAGGCCACACCTTGAGTCCTGTGTCCAGTTCTGGGCCCCTCAATTTAAGAAGGACATTGAGGTGCTTGAGCGTGTCCAGAGAAGGGTAACGAGGCTGGTGAGAAACCTCAAGCACAAGCCCTATGGAGAGAGGCTGAGGGAGCTGGGATTGTTTAGCCTGGAGAAGAGGAGGCTCAGGGGAGACCTTCTTGCTGTCTACAACTACCTGAAAGGGGGTTGTAGCCAGGAGGAGGTTACCTTCTTCTCTCAGGCAACCAGCACCAGAACAAGAGGACAGTCTCAAGCTACACCAGGGGAAGTTTAGGCTGGAGGTGAGGAGAAAGTTCTTCACTGAGAGAGTCATTGACTGCTGGAATGGGCTGGAATGGGCTACCAGGTGGTGGAGTCAGCGTCCCTGGAGGTGTTCAAGGCAGGTTTGGACGTGGCACTTGTTGCCATGGTCTAGTCTTGAGGTCTGTGGTATCGGGTTGGACTTGATGATCTTTGAGGTCTCTTCCAACCTTGGTGATGCTGTGATGTGGTGATAGGACAAGGGGCCATGGTTTTAAACTAAGGCAGGGGAGATTTAGATTGGACATTAGGAATAAGTTCTTTACTATGAGGGTGGTGAGACACTGGAATGGGTTGCCTGGAGAAGTTCTGGATGCTTCACTCCTGTAAGTATTTAAGACCAGGCTGGATGAGGCTTTGAGCAACCTGATCTAGCAGGAGGTGTCCCTGCCTATGGCAAGGGGTTTGGAACTTTTCCTTAAGGTGCCTTCTAACTCAAGTCCTTTTACATTTCTGTCAGGATGGACTGTGCTGCTGAGCATTTGGTGAACATTTGCATCATGTCTCTTTGTCTGTGGGGCTCTGTGCAAAGCAGAACCCTCCTGCTTCACAGAAAGGGAAACTGAGGCAAGGCAAGGAACATGGGGTAAACCTGAACATAGGACTGACCCTTCTTTTCCATCCCCAAACCAGTGTTTCCTATGTGCCCATCACCAGATCCTTCCTGACATATGTTCATCACCAAGATGTACCTGTACCTCTTCACCCCCAGCTTTGCATACTCTGTGGGAAGGTGGTGATGGGAACCAGTGGTGTGGAGTCATCAGCTTTATACCTCCCAGCTAGCCCCCACTCATGGGACATGTATTTAAAGAACCCTCACACCTTTGCAGGGGAAGGATGCATAGGACCTTATAACGTCCATGCTGTCAGAGCCCTCAGGCTGGCTCTGCTCCACTTGCCAGCATATTTTTGGGCCCCTTGCCCCATGTTTAGCACAAACCAGACAAGGCTCCAAAATAAACAGTCTCCTCCTCTGCTCACCATCAGGTCACGCATGTGAGGAACGCCACGTGCTGTAAATAAATGACTAATAAAAGCCTACTGTTCTGCTTGCAGAGTAAATAGCTCCAGGGCTTAAATTAAATGGCTAAGTGAAATATAGAGGTGCTGGGTGCATCCCAAGATATTCCTCCTGAGAATAGCTCCTGGGGGGTCCCATCCTGAGCAGTGGTGGAGCTGTTCCTCTGCACTGTGTCTCCTCCTCCAGACCTCTGGAAAGGATGAATGTGCTTGCAGGGTGGTTTCAGTTTAGTTTGAGACACTGTTTTGATAAGAGAAATTCCCCATTCAAAGCATTTAAGTTCCAGTGTCTATGAAGGGAAGGATGTGAAGAGGGAGGAGAGCAAGGTGGGAAGTGCAGAAAGCAATCCCCATCAGGGAAACAGATCTGTAATTGTGGTGGCTTCATTGCTGTCTCCAAACAGGCATCATTAAAGTGCAATGGGTGAGTGGCAAAACACAGATTAACAGGAGAGCCTTTCCCAGCAGCAGTGACATTGAAAGAAGCTGTGGGGTAAATTGCTGAGGTTATGCATAGAACCATAGAATTGTTTCAGTTGGGAAAGACCTCAATGATTTTGGAGTTCAATCATTGACCTAACACCAACATGCCAGGTCTACATATGTTGTGAACACCTCCAGTGACAGTGACTCCACCACCTCAAGGAAGGGGAAAGAGAGCAACTTTCTGTTTCATTTTGAGTGGCTTCTTTTCTGCTGGCATTGCTTTCTGAAAGTTCTTACAAACCAGAAAAAAACCCAAAACCAACCAACCAACCAAACAAACAAAACAAAAAACCCCCCCCAAAAAAAAACAAACAAACAAAAAAAAAAAACCAAAAACAAAAACAAAAACAAAACAAAAAATCACCAACAAAAAACCCCCAACAAAACTAACCCAAAGCACCATTACAAATGCTGGTATCAAAAGGTAATTCTTCTTGCAATGTTTAGCAGGTTAAAAAAGGGATTTAACTTTTCAGCTGTCCCTGCTGATGACTGGGATGCATCTTGTGTGGCAAAGCAGAGACTCAAATGGACTTAACTGTTTTTTCCCAAGGGCAGATGGACTTTTGCTTTGAGTTTTTCCAGAAGATAGACCTTTCCACAGGGCTTGTGCCATGTTGTGTGCCAGTTCAGGGGCAGAACTGAAAGGTGAATTTATGGACTTGTTTGTTGGTCTCTTGCTCCTGCCATTGGCCTGGAAAACCTTTGAGGAAAATCTTTCCAAAAATTACTTCCTTGATGCTTATTGTCATACACTCTTCCAATGCACAGGATTACAGGATGTCAGGGGGTGGAAGGGACCCAAAGAGATCATGGAGTCCAACCTCCCTGCCAGAGCAGGACCATACAATCTAGCTTAGGTCACAGAGGAATGCATCCAGACAGGCCTTGATAGTCTCCAGAGAAGGAGACTCCACAACCGCTCTGGGCAGCCTGTTCCAGTGCTCTGTGACCCTTACAGTAAAGAAGTTCCCCATTGTGTTGAGCTGGAACATTCTGTGCTGCAGCTTACATCCATTGCTCCTTGCCCTATCACAGGGAACATGTGAGAAGAGCCTGTCCCTCCTGTCCTGACACCCAGTCCTCAGATATTTATAAGCATTTATTAAATCCCCTCTCAGTCTTCTCTTCTCCAGACTAAAAAGCCCCAGGCCCCTCAGCCTCTCCTCATCAGGCAGTGCTCCAGTCCCCTAATCATCCTTGTAGCCCTCTGCTGGACCTTCTCCAGTAGATCTCTGTCCCTCTTAAACTGGGGAGCCCAAAACCGAATGTAGTACTCAAGATGGGATCTCACCAGGGCAGAGTAGAGGTGGAGGAGAACCTCCCTCGATCTACTGGATACACTCTTCTTAATACACCCCAAGATCCCATTGGCCTTCTTGGCCACAAAGGCACATTGCTGTCCCATGGATAACTTGTTATCCACTAGGACTACCAGGTCCCTCCCCATGGGGCTGCTCTCCAGCAGATCACCTCCCAGCCTGCACTGGTGCTGTTTATTATTCCTCCCCAGAATACTTCCCATTTATCACAGGATCACTACGGTTAGAAAAGGCCTTCAGGATCAAGTCCAACCATTACCTAACCCTACCATGGCCACTACTACACCATATCCTTGAGCATCCTATAAAGACAGTTTTAAAAAGTATCCAGGGATGGTAATTCAACCACTTCCCTGAGCAACCTGTTCCAATTTTTGATAACTCTTTTGATTTAAGGAGTGTCTTTTTTTATTATTTTTTTTTTCATTTAGAAAATTATTTCAAAGTTGACTGACGTTGCTTCAGTCTTTCAAACAATCAGATTTCCTTCACTGATATTTATATTCCTTTTAAGCTTAATGGCCCAGCCTGTGCTACAAGCCCATCTCCCTGTGCTGCTACCACATGACTAATATAAAAGTTGTTGGTTTTTTTTTTCCAGCAAGAAAGAGGGAGCAGAGCAGGGTTGATCCCATACTTGCATCCTCCCATCAGGCTAATTAGGAAATTATTATGAAAAGCCAAGTCCCAAGTTCAGACCAAGCTGAGCCAGTAGGCATTGCCTCAGTTTCCCCTACTTGAAAGGGCAGTGATGGCAGCAGCCTATTTCTCCTGCAGGCAGGGCTGTGCACCCAGAGTGGGCTGCATCAGCGGGAGTGATGTGTATGAGTGGTGCTAATCGCCTGGCGAGCTTTTACTCAGCGCTCCGGGGATTTTTTTCCAGCTGGCTATGTGCAGCCTTATCCTTTCCGACAAGGAGGCAGACATCCAAGGGGGATTACTCTGGCTGCAGCTCAGTACTTCCCTTGCCAGCTCTTTGCAAGCGGCTCCTGCGGGGTGTCCTGTGTCAGTAGAGGGCTCCTGTCTGTGTAGCGATGGGAAACCCACCCTTGAAGACCTAAACTTAATCTCCTTTTTAGTCCTCCTTTTGCTTCTCATCCGCATCTAACAATGCTTAGTCCATTGATGCATCCAGCCCATGTATGAATTGAACTTATTCTGGCTGAGACTCCTCTTTAAGGCTCAGGTTTTAGGCTCCTCATTTATTTCAGAGATGGGTTTTGCCTGTTTTGAAGCCTTGCATCACAACAGCTGCAGGTGGGGAGCAGCCACAGCAAGTGGTAGCAGTTACCTCCTCTCACCACAGGCTGCAACCACGATTTTTTAAAAATCGTTTTCATCGTTTTGTTGAGGTGCTTGAATGTGTCCAGAGAAGGACACCAAGACTGATGAGGGGGCTGGAGCACAAGCCCTGTGAGGAGAGGCTGAGGGAGCTGGGGTTGTTCAGCCTGAGGAAGAGGAGGCTCAAGGCAGACCTTGTGGATCTCTACAACTACCTAGAATGAATCATAGAATGGTAAGGTTGGAAGGGACCTCAAAGATTATCTAGTTCCAACCCCCTGCCATAGCCAGGGACATCTTCCAGCTGAAAGGAGGTTGTAGTCAGGCAGGAGTTGGTCTCTTCTCCCAGGCACCCAGTCAGAGAAAAAGAGGACACAGCCTCAAGCTGTGCCAGGGCAGGTTTAGGCTGGATGTTAGGAAGAAGTTATTCACAGCAAGAGTGATTGGCATTGGAATGGGCTGCCTGGGGAGGTAGTGGAGTTACCATCCCTAGAGGTGTTAAAAAAGAGGCTGGGTGAGGCACTTGGTGCCATGGTTTAGTTAATTAGAAGGTGTTGGGTGATAGGTGGACTGGATGATCTCAAAGGTCTTTTCCAACCTCTTGAATTCTGTGATTCTCTAAGTCTTTTTGCAGACAACCAGGATGGCATACCAGGAGAGTAATGCAGAGAAAATAACTTCCTCATCATCTCAAACACAAAAGAACTTAAAGGAAAAAAAAAAAAAAAAAAAAAAAAAAAAAAAAAAAAAAAAAAAGAGTGAGAGAGAGAGAAATTGAAAGAACAGGCAATTTTACTGAAAGAGCCTCAAAATTCCAAACCATTCCCACCAGTGTTCCATAATCTAGTGTTTCAAACATTCATAGCTCAACTTACCAATTTACCACCTATTTGATGGGGGGAGTGTTTACAACACATTCTCTGCATTCCTTTACCAGGAATGGGTGATAGGTTGGACTCAGTGATCTCAAAGGTCTTTTCTAACCTGGTTAATTCTGTGATTCTGTATCTCACTGGACATCCTCCCCACATCCCACCACACCTGGACTGGGTCCTCTGCCCTGACCACTGGGCAGTGGCAATTATCTTGGAACATGGGTGATGTGCTCAGAAACCAGTACTCACTGACATAGGGGTGCAGAATGGGTGGTAAGGTCTGGAGATGCCTGCCATGGTCTAGGTCCCACTGATACTATTTGAAGTGCAACAGAGCTGATGAAGGTAGAGCACAAGTACTGTGAGGAGTGTCTGAGGGATCTGGGGTTGTTCAGGCTGGAGAAAAAGAGGCTCAGGAGAGACCTCCTTTATACAACTATCTGAAAGAAGATTGTAGCAAGGTGGAAGTCAGTCTCTCAAGTAAAAATTGATAGGACAAGAGAAAAATGCCTCAAGTTGTGCCAGAGGAGGTTTAATTTTGCCATTAGGAAAAACTTCTTCACTGAAAAGGGTTGTTAAGCTGTGGAACAGGCTGTCCAAGGCAGTGGTGGAGTCACCATCCCTGGAGGTATTTTAAAAATGTAGATGTGATGCTGAGGGACTTGGCAGTGCTGACTGGGTTGTCAGATGGACTCGGTAATCTCAAAGGTCTCTTCCAACCAAAACAATTCTAAGAGTCTATCTAAGAGTCTTTTTTTTTTTTTTTTCCCCTCCATGCATCCAATGCCATATCCTGCAAAAACCTAAGAAAACATCAAAATCCATGTGAGAGGGTGGAGGGTAAAAGACCCCTATGACTGAGGAAATGGGACAAGACCCTTCTCAGCCTGGCACAGGTCGTGGGGAACAGAAGGTAGACTTCCCACTGTGCATGTCTAGGCTCATAGCAAAGATACTGCAAAATTATGGTCTTTGAGGTGTGTGGGCTCTTCAATATCTTACTGTTGCTGTGTGCAAGGACTTGTCCTGTGCAAAACAGGAGAGGAGTGCTAAGGACATTCTCACCTCCCAACACAGGAAGCCACTAAGTGATAGGAAGTGACCTCTCCACCACAGAGGCTTGGACTGAAAGCCTGGGGCACGCCTGCCTGCACCATGAAATAATTAATCTGTGTGGTATGCTTGAGTTCTTTTCCAAGGTATTTTTTTCCCCTCTCCTGTTTTATATTCCTCCCTCTTCCTTTTCAGACCTACCTTATTCCAGTATTTATGGAAAATAACATGACAAAACACCAGAAATGGCTTTTCTCCCCCATCTCATCCTTCTTTTAAATGGTACTTCCCCTTGCTGTCCTGAAGATAAAGACTCATGGAAATCAGGGATGGAAAAGACTTGCAAGGTTGGGTTTAGTGCTCCTGCCAAGGTGAGAATTTTTGGAGTCATGCAATCCAGTGCTTTGGTTACTCAAGGTGTAACAGACCCAGGTACATTGCTGCTGCAAGGACAAAAGCTCAGGCATTCGAGTGCACCCTCAGCAAGTTTGCAGATGACACCAAGCTGTGTGGCACAGTCGACTTGTTAGAGGGCAGGGATCCATCCAGAGGGACCTGGACAGACTGGAGAGGTGGGCCCAGGCCAACCTCATGAAATTCAACAAGGCCAAGTGTAAGGTCCTGCACCTGGGTAGGCACAATCCCAAGCACAAATACAGGCTGGGTGGTGAGTGGCTGGAGAGCAGCCCTGAGGAAAAGGACCTTGGAGTCTGGGTTGATGAAANCAGAGGGCTGGAGTAGCTCTCCTATGAGGACAGGCTGAGAGAGTTTGGGTTCTGCAGCCTGGAGAAGAGAAAGCTTCGAAGAGACCTGATAGTAGCCTTCCAGTATCTGAAGGGGGCCTACAGGAAGGCTGGGGAGGGACTATTTACAAGGTCTTGCAATGACAGGACAAGAGGCAATGGGTTTAAACTGGCAGAGGGGAGATTTAGACTGGATGTTAGGAGGAAGTTCTTTACAGTGAGGGTGGTGAGGCACTGGAACAGGTTGCCCAGGGAGGCTGTGGCTGCTCCCTCCCTGGAGGTGTTCAAGGCCAGGTTGGAGGAGGCCTTGAGTAACCTGTACTAGTGGGAGGTGTCCCTGCCTATGGCAGGGGGTTGGAACTAGGTGATCCTTGAGGTCCCTTCCAACCTACACCATTCTATGATTCTATGATTCCAGGACAGGCACATGGACAGACAAACATGTCTTCTCCTAAAGAGAGACTCGTGGCCTGGGCTTGGCTTTGCGCTGCCATTCCCTGGCTCCTTAGGGACTATGGTGGCCACCAATGAGGCTGACTCAGGCTTAAAGCTACCACAGGAAGCCACAGCATTCTCTCAAAGCTAAATTCTGCTTTACTGATGCTAATGGAAAGCCAGGAAAAGTCTCTTAGAATGAAAAATCAAATCTTGTCCCACCATGCCCTTCTCCAGTTCTTAGTTTGCAGAACAGAAGCTGGGCAACCAGTGCACCCAGACCTGTCACTAGAAGCGCTAAGTATGACTTAAGTTTCTGCTTTGCTTTTTCACTGTAGGCTTTAAAAGAGCAGCTGCTCAGGACAGCACATCCTTGGATGTGGAGATGCTGCAGTTAATAGGGGAATAAGTCTTTAATTTGACGTTCCCATGGTGGCCCAGGTGCAAGGTAGGGTCTGTCCCAGGTGACAGCCTGGGGTGTTTGGAGGGTTGCTAAGAACCCAGGGAGGCTGTGATGTAGCCATATAACCTTAAAAAATCTTAGAGGGAAAAGGTAACATTGAAAATGGACAATAAACTGCTGGGTGCAGCCAGGTGTCAGCATCTCACTCTTGCTTCTTCCATACTCTGAGCTCCCTCAGTGTTGGAACTAACAGTGATAGAACAACAGGAAATAGCCTGAAATTGTGTCAGGAGAGATTTAGAGTGGACATTAGGAATTATTTGTCTACTGAAAGAGTGGTCAGGCATTGGAATAGATTGCTCAAGGAGGTGGTGGAGTCAGCATCCAGAGTCACCATCCCTGGAGCTGTTCAAGAAACATGTGGCCATAGCACTTTGGGACATGGTTTAATGGCCATGGTTGTGTTAGGCTGATGGTTGGACTCAGTGATCTTCGGGGCCTTTTCCAACTGAAACAGTTCTATGATTCCATGATTCTATGACTTCTACAGCCCCTGGAAATCATGGTACCATTTTCTGGATTTTTGGTCTTGCTCATAGGAGATTTGCACTGAGCACTGGAAATCAATGGGTGAACAAGCCATGCTATTTCCTCTGCCAGTCTCACAAAAGCACATCACCAGAAGCACCTCTAATCCTCCATCTTCTCCTGGCCAGCCCTTTAGCTGGCAGCATCCTTGCACAGGATGCAGATCAAGGTAGAAGAGAGGCTCTTCTCCCCATGCAGAATGGGAAGCATCCCTCCCTCAGGGTCCCCAGGGATGCACACAGAGGGTCCTGTGCAGTGACCCGCATCCTGACTGCCTCGTTGCTCCCTCGCCCGCATCCCGGCACAGCTGGATGGAGAAGCCAGCTGTTGGCAGGCAAGGCTGCAGGAACAAAGGGGCCATTGCAGCGTGGACTTTGAGTAATCGAGAGCAAAGCCCAGCAGCTCTCAGCAAGCGTCGGGGCCGTGAAATCCGATTCGTGCCCCTCCGCTCGAAGCGACGGCGAAGGGAGCCTGAAAGCAGTACACTGGGGCTGCGGGGAGGGACAGGTGGCTGCAGGCTGGGAAGAAGGACCATAACAAGGCGTCGTGGACACAAGATCTGCTTTGTTAAGATGTTACCGAAGTAGAAGTGTGACTGCGGGAGAGGTTCTGGCACAGCTGCCTGAACTCCTTACCTTCTGGAGATCAAAGCCCTCCTTTCTAATTGTGGCTTTTATTACACTCACCAAACACTCCCCGGTACCCCGGTGGCTTTGCAGGGGCAACAGGTGTCTCTTAATGTGCCTGCAATTACAGGAGATTAACAGATTTAGAAGTGTCACCCAAGAGATGTGGCAATGCATCATGCTCCTGTTAAGATGCAGGACACCGAGCCAAGCAGGGAGGTTTCTGCAGCATCATCCTCCTCCACAGTATGGGAGGTTGATCTCACCTTGCAGGTGGCCAATGCCATGGGACAGCTTGGGGCACAAATGTGCCTCCAGCCAGCCTCACATAAGCTGGGAAGCCGAAAGAGGCCACAGGGTGCTGAGGTAGCTCCTGGTCTGAGAGTGTGGGCAGTATCCCTGGGATGCCTCCTGCATCCCATCCTGCTGCTAAAGGCATCAGATGGAGAGGGACTACAGCCTGCTGCACCCTTTGCTCCTCCAAAGGGATGCTCCATCCTCAAAATGCTCCAGGCAGCAGCAAGGAACCATCCCTCCATCCCCCAGATGCCTCTATTCATACTCCCAAAAAATCCATATGGGACCAGAGAACCCCCAGCTCCATTAACCAAATGGCCCAAGATGAATAAGGACATCCCCATTTCATCCTACCACCTGGGATCTTCCCATTTCACATCCCATGCTGGGTGATTGAACCCTACCCTGGACCAGGGAACCTCATCATTTATCCTGCCAGATTTGGGGTTTCCAATCATTTTGCAAGTGCAGGAGCAACATGATGGAAGATGCAGTGAGTAGACAAGCTACCACATTGTTCAAAGATACCAAAGGTCCTCGCCACAGAGGATTAAAATATGCAGAGAACAAGAACCACTGGCCCAGGAGCCAGGGAGTGGCCAGAAACTTGGCTGAGGATCCCACAGAACAAAGCAAAAACAGGAAAATGCACAGACATGCCTAGAAAGTAATAAAAACAAAGTTTAGGTTAAATACACATAGAGTCTCTTTTCCCCTTGATAGGTTCAGAAAGGGCAATCTTTGCTCCTAGAGCTGCTGGCAGAAGCCATCACTCTTGTTTACTCACAGGGAAAACAAGAGGAAGTAGATGGTAATGTTCAGACTGAACAGAAAGGAGCTCAGTTGACCCTTAAATCTCAGCTCATGAGGCAGATTTGCTCCAGAGTGGCAGTAGGACACATACCCTGACAGGCAAGGACAGGTGCATGGACAACCCTCCACACCTCATACCACATCAGTCACTTTGCTATGGCTGCTGTGCTCTACAAATCCTCCAAGCTCCCCAGATTTCCTGTTTTAGGGATTTTCCTTTAATTATCCCACCACGTTGTAGTAAGAACCTGTGTAACTGAGTCCCCAGGTTGGAACTGACAAAACGTAAGGACCGGGGAGGGGGGGGGAAGAAAAACAAGTAAGTCATATCCCAGAGAGCTTCTTGTTTATCAGAGTTGGAAGCAACACCCCCATCAAAATGAAATGATTAAAAAAATGATTGTTTGGGGGAAAGCACTGATAATTTCCCACCCACTACTCGCTGTTTCCTTTCTGCTGGGCACAGCTCCTGAAAACGAGGCATCTGTACCCTTTGATGGCTGGGGTAAAACAAGCTTTGATGTCATGGAAGGAAATAATGTCTTCAGTTATAACCTTTGCTCAGAGCAGGCAGAGCTAATATAAATCAGGGTACTGAGTGGATCAGGAAGGGTGTGGAGAGGTTCAGCTTGACCCTTTACCACCGTTCTCTTTATCTTTCACATTAAATTAACGTTCCTATTGTTCCATATCACCATGTTACATCTTTTTCTACCCACCATGATTCTTTTGTTCCACTGCATAGCTTTTGAAGCAGATGAGAAAGGGAAACCTCTTGCAATCATCTTTCCAAAGAGTACTCACAAGCAGCACATGGAAAATAAAGCCTTGTCACGACATCTCTGCTAATCTTCCTTGGAAATGCCTTGGTATTACTTTGGAAACAACCAATAACTCATTTGGGCTGTCCAGGATTGCAGGACTGGAATCCATCTGCATCACCAATTTAAAATTTATGCAACATGCAAAGGAGTTGCTGAGGTTTTTGTGCCATCACCACCAGGAACTGAACAAAAATCATATTAAATTTACTTTACACTTCTGCAACAACTGGTGGCTACATCTTAAAAGTGCTTTTCCAGCCCATGGACCAAAGAGAAAATCAGGATCATCTCAACTGAAGGAGTTTTCCCATTAATTTAACTTGGATGGCTTTGTCAGCAGGACAGATTTTCCAACATGTTCAGCTGTATTCTGAGCCTGGCTTCTTCTTTGGGTTCCTGAATTGAAGGGAAATTCCTGAATAAAATTAATGACCCTGTGATTTCCCAGAATGCCAGCTCAGCAGGTCTTAGTCACTGTTTGGAGGTGCTGGATGATGCCACTGTACAGGGGCCAAGCTCATTCTGTGCTAGCTCTTCACAGTGTCCAGGAACAATGTCCCAAACTCCTAGATTTATAATAATCCCGGAAATATGACAGACCTGTTGCATTTTATTTTGGTGATGCAAAAAGTCTAAAAGATTAAAAGAAATGAACCAAAACATATTCCTTTCCCCTTCCTGAATGTGTTATCACAGCTTTGGAAAAGGAGAAAGGGAAGCCTGTCTCTGTGAGAGGTACCCAAGAGTTTCCTTCTTTGCAAAGGGCTGGTTTTGTTGTAAGTTGATTATTTTCTCTTTTAGTTTGTCAGAGTTAAAGTATACTCAGATTTCTTGGCCCATGACCACAACACAAGGGAAAATTTGTCTTAATGAAATTAGCTCTTAACACTGAAACCAAGCCACTGGTGACATCTGTCTGGACATGGGTGTGCCACCTTGCCTTGTACTGGCTGGGGACTCAGGCCATGCTCCCTTATAAACGATCTCTGGCCTCTTTTGAAACAAATATTTATTCTCTTTAGGCATTCCCAGTAGTCAGCATCGCCTGGCCTGAGATATTAGATGAAGACCTCTGAAACCAACCTCTGCCCCAGGGCTGAGGGAAACTGATGGTGGTGGTGTGGAAATTGCTCATGCTTAAGACAGGTAAGCAAAAGAGGCTTCAAGAGCCTCTCATTTGAAGGGATGGCCTCCCAACCATGATAATGAGGTTTGGTTTTGCTTATGGGGCAAGGAAGAGATCTGAAGACCTCAGTGAGCTGGTCTGGCAACATCCCAAGCTCTTGCAACCATAGGTTCTGCATCTCACACACATGGAGGAAACAAAATAGCACAGTAAACTGAAGCAAAACACCGAAATTGGTGGCACAGGGCAAGTTTCCATCACTAGAGGGATTTTTCAGCTTGATAGGTAACCTCATGGGGAAGCACATCCCCTTCAGCAACTGAAACATGCATTGCGGCTTGGTGCAGCAGGAGCACAGTCAGCACAGCACCCTGGGAGTCCCCTAGGGTGTTACAGAAAGGTGAGCGGAGAGGGATGGAGAGAGAAAAAATTTAAAAAAAAAGAAAAGAAAAAAGAGAGAGAGAAGGGGGGNAGAGAGGTCCTAGTAACTTTGGGAGGCTCAGCTAACCAAACTGGAAAGCAACACTTCCTTTGTTGTCCCCAAAGCTTAATGAAATTCTGGGGAAAAAAAAAAAAAAAAAAAAAAAAAAAAAAAAAAAAAAAAAGCCTAACTGCCCTCAAATGGAAAGTTTCTTGCATGGAAGGGACAGTGGGATGATGTTTGAAGGCAGTCACAGCCCCTACTCCAATTTCTTTCTTAGCAGTTTGTTGGTTTAGTGTTTTGTGAGGTTTATTTTGCAGCTAGTGCCCTCTTGTGGAAAGCTCTCATCTGCTCCACCTTTAGGTCTTTGGTTATTTCCCCAAAAATGAAATAATTGCCCTGCAGAAACGAGCAGGCACGGGGGCTGTAGTTCTGACCAGGCCCAGTATGACCAGAGACCAGTTTGCACCTTCCCATCCAGCACCAGCAAGATGACTGCATCGGGATGCAGGATTGTAGCCCCAGGACATCCCACTGCGAGAGGAAGCCCTCCCAAATCAACGTGCTCCATGGTGGCAATCCAGGATGCTCTGACCCTAACCCGAACTCTGCCAGCGCTAAAGCAGTCTCCTGCCAGCACCAACACAAGGCTGCTGCCTGCTTTGCTCTCTGCTTCGCTTTCCAAAAAGCACAAGGTATTCGGGAACGGGAGCAAAAGGTGAGGACAACATTCCTCTCAAGTGTCTGAACGTCAAAGTGATGGGAGCATGGAGTGGGGACAACAAAAGAGCAATCAGGATCAATGCATCTGGTGGGGATGGAAGCAAAATGTGAGGCTGATTGCTGTGAGCAGCAATGCCTGAGCTGGCAGAGCAGCAGTGCCATCGCCTGGAGCCCTCCACCACATGCTCTCCTCTAGGCAAATCCCACAGCAAACACAAACACAAGTTATTTTTATTACTATGCAGTCAAGATCTCTCCTGGAGTATAGAGGTTCCCTGGAAAAGTGGTCAAGGTTTCTGCCAGCTTTCTGAAGCTGAATCATGGAGAGGCTGAATGTCCCTATTCTTTCCCTTTTTTAACCCAAAAAAGCATGGGGAACACCTCTGGACTCCCCTGCCACAGCTGTGTCAGGTTTGCACAGGGCACTCTAACTTTGCATTGGGGCAGTGCGGCTCTTGAGCGCAGCTTGGGAAAACTCTCTGGTAAAGGACTGGAGGGGTCCCTGGCCAGATACGAAGAATAAATGGTTTAGGGGATATAAGGTGAGAGGGACTACTGAGGTCAGACTTTGCTCAAGAAAGACAGGACTGCAGATGATAGCGAAAAACAAATTCATGCTATTAGAAAGCAAGAGTTTTCAGCAAACAAGACCCTCAGGTTAATTTTACCCTAAAAAAAAAAATACTTCCATCTGTGGCCCTGCTAGTTGTAAAGATCTGGTGAATATCCTGCCATTTTCCACTGATTCGTGTGCCTCATATCAGGGCTGCTGCAAAAATGTTCAGACTCCATCCTTCAGGCAAAAATAAGTAAAAACATCTGTAAAATCATAAATACAGTTCCTGAGCCCAATTCTGAAGAAAGACATGCAGGTCAGGGGTGTCTCAGCAGATGGGGCCTCACTGAGGACAGGAACCAGGGCCATGGGAATAGGTGGTCCTGCTTACAAAAGAGCATGTATGCTGTTATGTGCCAGTTTAGCATTTTATGTGCTATTTTGGCATATGTGCGATTTTGTAGGAGCTCTGTGTATACGTATAGAGACTACTGTATATCACAGAGTGGTAGGGGTTGGAAGATCATCAAGTCAAACATCCTCTGCTAAACCAGGCTCATACAGAGAAGGTTGCCCAGGTTCAGATCCAGGTAGGTTTTGAAGCTCTTCAGAGAAGGCCTCTCTGGGCAGCCTGTTCCAGTGCTCTGTCACCCTCACAGGAAAGAAGTTTTTCCTTATGCTCAGATATAGCTTCCAGTGCTCCAGTTCATGCTCATTGGCACTTGTCCTGTCACTGGGCACCACTAAAAAAAGCCTGGCCTCACCCTTTTGACATCCACCTTTAGATATTGATAAGCATTGAGAAGATACTCTATCAGTCTTCTCCAGACAAACAGTCCCACATGTCCTAGCCTTTTCTTACATGAGAAATGTTCTGGTGCCTTCATCAACTTTGTAGCCTTCCACTGGTCTCTCTCTAGTAGTTTTCTGTCTCTTTTGAACTGGGCAGCCCAGAACTGGACACAGTACTCCAGATGTGACTTTGCTAGGACAGAGCAGAGTGGGAGCAGAGCATCATTTGACCTACTACCACACTCTTCTTAATGCAGCCCAGGAGACCATTTGCCTTTTTGGACACATTGCTGGCTCACTGGTGAACTTGTCCTTCATAAAGCTGCTTTCCAGCAGGTCAGTCCCTAACTTGTACTGGTACAGGGGCTTATTCCTCCCCAAGTGGAGTACTCTACACGTACCCTCGTGGAACTTCATGAGGTTCCACTCTGCCAAACCCTCCAGCATGTCTAGCTCTCGCTGAATGGCAGCAGAGACTTCTGCTGTGTCTGTGTGCTGGCTACTCCCGGTAAAGTGTAATAACGGACGTCGGGTATACATCTTCTGCATCCCATAATATACAGTAGACACGAACGAAAAATTGCACACAAACACACTGAAATAATAGGGGGCGAGGAGAAAGGTGTAAGGGGCCTGTCCCCCGACCGCCACGGCTATAACCACGTCCACCGTACAGCTCCAACTCCCTGCACTGCTGGTCCCGCCCCTCTGCCCCCGTCCCCGGCTTCTCCTCGCAGTCCTCCAGAGCATAGAAGCGAAGTGCTAGAGGGACAGCTGGCCTTTAGGCGACGACTGGAAGTGTGTGTTGTTCGCGACGGAAGTGACGCCAAAGAGCGGCCGCCTCCTGGCAGCAAAGCTGGCAGCGGCGGGCGCCGTGAGGGAAAGATGCCCGTGGCGGTGATGGCAGAGAACTCCTTCAGCTTCAAGAAGCTCCTGGAGCAGTGCGAGACGCAGGAGCTTGAGGTACTGCGGGACTGGGGGCAGCGCTGCGGGATGCGCTCGGAGGTACCAAGGGCCCGGCTGAGGCCCCGGCAAGGCTTCGGTGCCGCCCCGCAGAGGTATTGTTTGGGCGCATGAACGTTTCTGGAAGTGAGGGTTAGAGGTGACGGTCACACCGGTCTCGGTAAGTGCAGGGTTTAGCCTGCTAGTGCTATTTTGAGAGTCTGACCTGATCCTGCGGAGGAAGTGTATTCGTGGCTTTTTGCTTCTGTGTGTGTTGGTGAGTTTGGTGAGCGTTCAGTGTTGAAACTTGCCCCTTGTGGAAAAGTCCGCCAAAAAACAGTAGAGAAACTCGCCAGCTGCAGGCAAACGAGTGCGTTTTGGAGTGGATGCGTGCGAGAGAGAAGATACATGCCTGTTTCACGTGGTTAAGGAAGAAGATGCTGAAAAGGAGAGTGGGGCACTGAAACATGGTTGGAGAACTATTCCTAGGTCTATGGTGCATGTGTCTAAGGAACTCACTCTGAAAGCTTCCTCTGAGCTGTTTTCAGTTCTTTTGCTTCGTGAATTTTTAAGCCTTATCTGTGTGCACTGTTAATGCATCAGTCTGTTGTAAATCTACATAGCACCATGTTAATGCTAAGCGCTCTTCCTGGGTGATATCCAGAGCCTCTGTCATCGTGCAGAATTTCCAGTGCCTTTTAAAATGTGAAGATCAAGCATCCCACTGTACCAGTTTTAAAGTGAAAAGTTTTAATTTTCTGCTTTCATGCACTCTTTTGTGATTCTAATTTTTAGCTCTCGCTATTCTAGGATTGAAGGGAGAGAGCTGATCTTTTGAACGATCATTTGTCACAGCAGAAATTTAGTACTGACAAGCTGTACAGCTTTGCAGTGCAAAATACAAGCCTTAAATGGAAGGGATCCCTGTTCATGGATGTGCATCATCAAGTTTCAGCTGATGTTTCTGAACACCATTCCTATGGTGAACTCATTTGCCTCTCTTGTTCTCATCATGGTGCTGCAACCTTTTGGTGTGCCCTGAGTTCTTTAGAATCATTGTATGATTTAGATTGAAAGGGATCTTTAAGGACCATCTGGTCCAACTGCCTTGCAGTGAGCAGGAAGATCTTCAGATAGATCAGGTTGCTCAGAGCACTGTCCAGCCTCTTCTGGAATATTTCCAGCCATGAAGGAGTAGCCACGCTCGACTCGACTGGATGAGGTGTCTACCACTTCTCTGGGCAACCTGTAAATACGTTTTACCACCCTCATTGTAACAAATGTCCTCCTCTGTCTTGTTTGAATCTCTCCTCTTAGTTTTAAAACCATCTCCCCTTGTCCTGTTGCAACAGGCCCTGCTAAAAAGCCTGCCTCTGTGTTTCTTATAGACCCTCTTTAAGTACTGAAAGACCATAGTAAGGTCTCCCAAGAATCTTCTCTTCTCCAGGCTGAACAGCTCCCAGTAGTCTTAGTCTTTCTTCACAGAAGAGTTCTAAACTTTTGATCATTTCTGTGGCTTCCTCTGGACCTGCTCTTCTAAGTCCTTATCTGTTTTGTACTGAGGACTCCAGATCTGGACACAGTACTGCAGATGGAATGCTATGGAGCTGGAGGGAGATTGTTTTGCTGAAAATGAGCTGACTGCTGCCTCAAGCAATGGACAGATGACCAGAGGGAAGTGGAAGGGTGTCCTTGGGCCATGTGGGAGAGTCGAGTGTGGCTACTCCTTCATGCTGCTCAGTCTGAACCTGATTTGTGATGGCTTTGCTGCCTTTTTAGACTCTCTGGAGTGGCAGGAAGATTTTGTCAGACTGAGTGTCAGAGATGGAGCCTGGGAGGCTTTGGGTGTTGCTTCTGCAGCCATCAAAGGAAATTGAATGTGGCCTTCTCACTTCCCTGCTGCAGAGCATGTGATGTTGGACCTTGGTGGGTACCTGGGAATTGTTACAAAGTGTTGGCATTTAGTCTGTGCTCTGTAATCATAGATGCCTGGAGCAAATGGCGGCAGATGCAGTTCTGACAAACTGTTCCCAAAGGCCAGTAGGTTATTTGCTATGTGTGACTGCATCCTTGTGAAGATTCTTATGGGCACTCTGTTTCTGCTGACAGCTTTTGTGTCAGATCATGAGTTGACATGTTAAGCTGATTTTCTTGCAGGATAGGTGCAGCTACCTAACTTTCTCCAGTAAGACTGTAGGTTGTATATCTGGTTGTTTTGGTGGCAGTTGGTTTCCCTTTGTGTGAATTTTCTTTTTGGTACAGAGACTTGCCAAAGGTGAATTTAGAGTTTGGACAGGTGATATGAATTGACTTGGCTTTGTTTTGCTGTGTGAAATCCAAATAACAGTTGCAGAAACTATTGTGTTTTTATGTAGATGAGCCCTGTAAACAGGATAAGCACAGCCAAGGACAGTATCTGCTCTGTGGCACAGTTAATTGCCTGCTTTTGACTTAGCTAAGCCTGAAAATCACACATGTAATTAAATAATTTTGCTGCATAATTGGCTTTCTGTGAGTTCTTGCTGTAATATCCTCTGATAAATTGCTAAAACCTTACTAGAAATCATTTTAGCTTTTAAAAGATGGCAGCCTGTCAAAATTTTATTTTTAAATTTTAAGTTAACATTATTTTAATGCATTTTTTTCTGCTTGTGTGATTTGTGAAGCCTGCCGAAGTGTGGAAAATGTCAAAGCTTAGCTTGGATTTTTAGAGAAGGGCAATTCAAGTGAACAAAGCAGCTTTGCTCTGGTGGAGTGCCCTGAATTGAACTGAAGTTCAGCTCAAGATAAATCGTGAGCGCCAAATCTCTTTGTGAGGGAGTGAACCAAAGTGGCTGCTGCTTTCATGAGCATAAGCTGGAACATTACAGTAGCAGAAGATGTAACCTTGTTTTAGTCAGGCAGCAAAACAAAGTTTTCTAAGTAAAACTTCTGGCATGTGCAAATTATTATTTCATTGATAGAGATGCATTATGACTCTATAGCAACTCTGACAATTTGTGATGTAGAAAAAATATTAATTAGCTGTCTTGAAGTATATGGTTTTCATTAAAATTGGCTTCCTGATATATTCTGTAAGAAATCACTTCTCAAATATGTAACCAAATTATTTTTACCTTTTTCCAGGCCCCGGGAGGAATTGCAACACCTCTTGTTTATGGCCAGCTTCTAGCTTTATATCTGTTGCATAATGACATGTAAGTAGCTTGTCTTAATCTTTAACCTCAGGTACTAACTTAGTCACTATTAGCTTGAGCTTCAGTTGCCAGAATATTAGTAACTTGTGGTGTGGCTAATTAAATGCATGTAGGCAGTGCTGTGGTTTAAAAAACAAACAAAACCAACCAACCAAAAAACCAAAAACCAACAACAAAAAACAAAACCACAACCAAACAGATTAATGGAATTATGTCTTTCATCCCTTGCTGTCAGGCAAATTATTTTCCATTGTTTACTTTTGCCCACCCTTTTGAACTGTAGGGAAGCAGTCTGGGCTTAGAAAAAAATTTTCTTAAATGGTGAAATTGGCTGCTTTGGAAAGTGTTGAATACTTTGTTTTGATTTGTAGCTTCTAAAGGCTGCATTTGTTTTGAATGAGATTACACACTGCTCCTTGTGTTTAAATTACAGCAGGATAACTCTGAACTGTCCAGATTAAAACGGGAGGATACTGTTGGCTTGAATGAGCTACATCTGCGTAAAGCTCTGATCCTTTGAATTCAGTCTAGTGGATTATTGCCACATCCCTGTGTGAACTTGATTCGCTGTGTTTGGGGTTTTATTGCTGATTATGGTTCAGTCAAAATAAATAACACTGCCATTCTTGATTATCAAACCAAAGTAAGCATTGGGGCAGGGGGGTGGAAGATCTGAACGTTCCCTTGCATTGTAGGAGCATGTTGTTTTGGGCCGAATACCCTGGATGCTGATACTGCTAGGTTAAATGCAGATGACCTTGGTTCAAATAGATCTGAAGGTTTAGAATTGTGATGTAATGAAAAACATTTGAGGCTTTTTCTCTATTTTGCATTTGAAGTCTTTCTGAGAAGTTGCAACCATTTCAGCAGTTGGACTTCAGTGCTCTAAAGATCAATGACTGAAATGTTTCAATACATTCAAATCTCCAGAATGCGTGTGGCAAAGCTGGGCTGGGAAGAACTGTCGAAATCTTTGGTATGCCAAGTGAGGTGTGGGCACACAAAGAAAGGAGTTTTGTATTACTAATAATTCAAATGAAATAAACACCATTTAAAGATATTTTTATCCTTTTAAATTCAAAGTACTATGTGCATTATAGAGCATGTAAATGTAGTTGTGCATGTGCATAATGTATAAACATGCACAGAGCAAGGGTTTACACTCAAGTGCTTTTTTCTAAAAGTACATGACTGATGTTCAGAGGCCACTAATCTAGATGACCACTGACACTGTGAAAAGTTACAGTCTGTACATGTGTTCAAAGCATCAAAGATGTTAAAACTAAACCAGCACAACTAACATCTGTGAGATGCTGCCCAGAGTAGATAAACGAAAACCTGTTCCTGAATTGGCGTTAAATGAGGCAGTTAATGAGCTATTTGTTGTATTGGGGCAGTCATGTTGTTTTTCTACTTCAGTAAACATAGAAGAAATCATAGAATGGTTTCAGTTGGAAAAGACCTCTACTGTCAAGTCCAACCATTGACCTTATACCACCATGACCATTAAACCACGTCCCAAAGTGCCATGTTTACGCATTTCTTGAACATCTCCAGGGATGGTAACTCTACCTCTCTGGGCAGCCTATTCCAGTGCCAGACCACCCTTTCCACAAAAAAAGCTTTTCCTGGTGTCTAATCTAAAACACTGAGACTGTTAATTATAGCATTGAAATAATTTTTTTGGGATCTCCTTGTAGCAGATAAGTGGTTACTGTGAAGTATTTTTAATTTTTTAGGAATAATGCAAGATATCTTTGGAAGAGAATCCCTCCTGCTATCAAATCTGTAAGTACTTCAGAAAGTGGTGCTTGATACTAAACCAATTCCATATAAGCTTTCAAATAATGATTTTTCCCTCCCAAGTATTCTGTTTGAGTAGCTTTGCGTTGAATTCTGTGCTGTGAACTGCTTCCCCAGCAGATGGCATATTGGGCTTTAAGATCTCTAGCTGCTCAGATAAATTGAAAATGCATCTTGATTAACTATCTGAAGGTGCTTGTTTTGCACAGTGTTTGAATCAAAGATATATTTTGAGGATTAGGCTAAATGTAATATCAATAATGCTTCAGGACTTAGTAGTTAGGATTTTCATTTAATATCATGTATTTTACAATGAAACAAGTGTTCTGGAGTCTTTATGTTAGGAATCCTTATGGTCAAGATGAGACTTAGCAGATGGTTCTGAAGTAATTTTTTTTCTCTTTAAAGTAAAAAGTAGCCATATCAGTTGAGTTAATAGTTATTTGGACAAAATTTTGCTTGTCCTTTCCCCAAAACTTGCTGTGTTGTTTGCACAGTGATATTCTACAAATAATCTGTTTTGGTGTAACTTGGCATTTCACATGAAGCATTGTTCTGGGGGCAAGAAACTCATTGCATGGCTTATACATACCCAAAGCATCATGTGTAAGTGATGAATCTTCTGGTAATTGAACCAAGTAATAAACTAATCTTAATTTCAGGAACAAATCTGTACTCATTACAATTGAAAATATTACTCTCTCACACAGGTTTGTGTTTGATTGCTGTTCCCGCTGAGTAATTTGGAGTCTGCTTTAACAAACGATAATGTGTAACACTGCATATTTAAGTAGCCCTTAAAACCAATATTAGGAGAGCAGTTTTGATTATGACACTGTTAAATATGTGACCTGTTGTCAGAGTTACAAGGCTTTAAAGTTGAAAATTGCCTTCAATGTGCAAACAACCTCTGCATTTATAAAGGCTCTGCTGCAGAGGCAAACATCTTGCCAAGGAGAAAATGTGCCCATATTTAGCAACTGCAGTCGGTAGCCTGAGTGTAGATCATGCTCCACCATTGTTTTATTTGATGTGTCAGTGTGGAGTGTTATAACTGGCCTGTGAGCAGGGTGGTAAAGTTTTGGCAGAGGACAGATTAGGGAGTTTGCAACAGTGACAGCTGCTAGAAGATTTCCCAATGCTTGTCTGTTAATTTTTATAGGTGCTGGAATATATTCTTGTAGTAGGAAACAGAGAGGAGTGGAAATGAGTTTGGTCACTGTAGAGAATAAACTGTTCTGAATTAACTGGGGTTGTTGTTCTTTTTGTTATGTAAGGCAAATGCTGAACTTGGTGCAGTTTGGTCAGTAGGACAAAGAATTTGGCAGAGAGACTTTCCAGGAATCTATACAACAATCAGCGCACATCAGTGGTCTGAGACTATTCAACCAATCATGGAAGCACTTAGAGGTACAAATTTGGCTTCTGTAGGTAGCATGGAGTTACATGTTGTGTGAAATTATTTCTTGTGCTCAAACACAGATAGGCATGTAGGCAGATGACCACTAATGAAAAATCCAAAGTGATCTGGGACATTATTGCTAGGTTTTTGTAGGTTTTACTTTAAAGATTTTAGGTATGAGGTGTAAGAAAGAAGCTCATTGCAAAAGATTTTAGAAATAAACTATGTTGTATGTTAGGATTGTGTATGCAATTGTAGTTTCTTTCATATTGGAATTTCATATGCCATGTCTTGCTCTAAATAGCAAAACAGACCATTAGTTACCAAGTCTTACCAGACTTTTAACCAGTAGTCTAGGGAAATTGGCTTGGAATTTCAGAGCCTTGTGACACTTAAGGAAAGGCATTTTCTTTAAATATGGCTTTTTTAAGACTATGTAACAGTAACATGCAAAACCTTGCTACTAGAGGGCAGTGCAGACTGCTGAAAAGGTTTCCAAAGTATTTCACAATAACAAATTCTGTATAGCTGTAAAAACAACTGATGTTTAGATGCCTCACTGTGAAAAACATGAGTAGTTTAATTGGGTTTTCTAATGTTGGGGTATTTTTCTGATTTGGAACTATTTGACACACAAACTTAATGCAAGTGGAAAACACCACCAGAAGCAGCGTTTCCTAAACTGTTTCATGTACTGGTAGTAGTACCCAAGATGCTGCAAACTGCGTTTGGAGGTTAAATGTGACCTATTGGGAGTTTTGTCTTGAGATAGAGCAAGCCGTTGTGTCTGGCTTCTGACTGTGGCACTTTGAATTGTGGGAAGGGATGGGTAGCTTCTAAAGTGCTAACCTTAAGAGTGGTAGTGATTTTCTGAATGGCAGGATTGCACAAATGTTCTTAGCTTTTCTACCATCTGCTTACAGTGTCTATATCTTCTTAGATGCAACTAGGAGACGAGCCTTTGGATTGGTTTCGCAGGCGTATACCTCAATAGTCGCAGACGATTTTGCAGCCTTTGTTGGGCTTCCTGTAGAAGAAGCTGTGAAAGGTACTTTTCATTTGACTAAAATGAGGACAGGCTGAGGGAGTTGGGGCTCTTCAGCCTGGAGAAGAGAAGGCTTCGAGGGGACCTGATAGTAGCCTTCCAATATCTGAAGGGGGCCTACAGGAAGGCTGGGGAAGGATTATTTACAAGGTCCTGCAGTGACAGGACAAGGGGCAATGGGCTTAAACTGGCAGAGGGGAGATATAGACTAGATGTTAGGAGGAAGTTCTTTACAGTAAGGGTGGTGAGGCACTGGAACAGGTTGCCCAGGGAGGTTGTGGATGCTCCCTCCCTGGAGGTGTTCAAGGCCAGATTGGATGAGGCCTTGAGTAACCTGTACTAGTGGGAGGTGTCCCTGCCTACGGCAGGGGGTTGGAACTAGATGATCCTTGAGGTCCCTTCCAACCTTACCATTCTATGATTCTATGACTCTATGAAAAACCTTTCTGTGTGATTGGGATCAGAGAGCTGGAAGTGATAGTAAATAAAAACATGTATACAAAATCTGAGACTTAAAGTGATGAGGCAGTGAATAGAGAAAAATGTCCTGGTTGTGCAGAACTTTTTTTTTTTTTTTTACCACTAGTTACCATTGGTTATTCTTCTCTTCTATGTGTGGAAATATTAAAGCCTTTCAGTGGTGAGGGATGAGCAAAAGTAGTGGCTTAAGTGAGTTTCATGTACTTTCATCTTATGTGTTTAAACTACATGTCTAAATAAAAGCTATTTTAGAAGAGAGTTGTCCTGAAGTTATGGCTTACAGGCAGTGAACTGAGTACTTTTCTACTGATCTTAATGTGCATCTTTATTCTACGTTTCTAGCAATCATACAAGATCTGTTCTTAAAACTGTAAAATTACCTTTCCCAGGTGTATTAGACCAGGGCTGGCAAGCAGACTTTTCAACTCGTATGGTAATGCCTAAAAAGCCAGGTAGGTGGAGCTGTTATGTCACTAGACATCGAGTTTAGCATTTTCTAGTAATGAGGTGTTTGTAATTAAAATTTTACTCAGTGTTCTTGAAATATTTTTATATGGAGGCTTATGCTACTTATAAACATGAAATGTTTATAAAATGTAGGAGGTACAAAGTAGTGGATTTGGTTTGGGGTTGCAAGTAGTTTGGATTAAACCGCATCGTCAAATTAACTTTTTAAACAAAAGCAGACAGGATATGCAATGGTTTCTTTTGCTCCTCCTCTGCTGCTGGCTCTGACTCAGTGAAACATAAGTTGGATGACCTCAAATGACATGTCTTTAATCTAATAAATATGAGTAAAAATTGTACTATCTTGAACCTGAGAGCGTTTTCAGGAGTAGAACTTTTTGGGCAGGGTTCTAGTGGATCTTTATGTTCTGAGGAGGTCCAGGTATTGACATCATTTCGTTTTGTCTTTTTAATTTATTCTACTGGATTTTTCTTTACTGTCACAGCGTTGGTAACAGTTGTGAGGAGGTCCAGGTATTGGCATAATTTCGTTTTGTCTTTTTAATTTATTCTACTGGATTTTTCTTTACTGTCACAGCGTTGGTAACAGTTGTGAGGAGGTCCAGGTATTGGCATAATTTCGTTTTGTCTTTTTAATTTATTCTACTGGATTTTTCTTTACTGTCACAGCGTTGGTAACAGTTGTGAGGAGGTCCAGGTATTGGCATAATTTCGTTTTGTCTTTTTAATTTATTCTACTGGATTTTTCTTTACTGTCACAGCATTGGTAACAGGAGTATCTGTTCTTGCAAAGCTCAGCCTGCAGAAATACTTGGTGTTTTATATCTGTGACTGGCTGAGGCAAAAATAAATGTTAAGCTGTGAAGGCAGGACTGTTCTTAAACTGCACGTTGCAGCTCTGGAAGAAAGAACCAAATGACAGCATTCTGAAAGGGCAGCATCTATTAGGGTAAGAAAATACGCTGTTCGTGTGGGCAGAATTTTGAGGTGCTTGGAGCCCAGAAGAGTATAATAAACACGTTCCAGGAAAGGTGTTGAAATGTATCCCTTGAGCCACATAACCAAGCAGAGCACTGAGCTTTTGTATGTGATCAGGTTTTTTTATGAACTAGTTGCAAAACATACACTGCTTACAAGTACTGGGAACTTGTATGTATGTGTGGTTCTTTTCCAAAGGCAGTGCAAGAACTACTGTTGAAGCAAAGCAAAGAGGCAGGAGGTTGTAATGTGTTTTGAAGCTGCATGTCTAAACAGCTTTGGGTATTTTGCTTTTTAGATATGAATTAAAACTTTGAGAAAAGAGTAGGCTTTAGTTAATAATCTCTTAATTCAGCTTTGACTTGCTGTATAGAACAGCTTAAAAGTGGTTGACTTGGCTAACTGCGTGCTTTTCTGTGTGTTTCTCTTCAGGTGTGCTGGAAGCTTCCTTTAACAGATACATTCCTTCATCGGGTATTTTCTGTTTATATATAATCTACTTCCAGATAAACTTGTGTGATTTAATATTAACACAATTTCACCAACACCACAAAATGAGAGTTGGGTCCTAGACAACTGAATGTTGTCGTTCTCTTAAAAACTCAGGTGCTGTGTAAACATCCTCTGTTGCTTTTCCTTTACATTTTAAGAGGTGCCTGAGATCCCCACTTCCATAGCTGAAGTAGGGAGCAGATTCCAGAGCAGGAGTAGACTGACTCTGTAGAACAAAACAATTTTGACTAAAACTTCTGACTTGGAGCCAGTTATTTCACAAGGCAACTGAGTGGGTTCATTGCTTTTGTGTGATGTGAGACTTGTGAAGTCTTGTGTAGCAGAAACCAATCTTCGTCAGAGCTCAACAACAGGTTGATGTATATAATACGTTGTCATGCTGATTCTCAAAACACTGGTGCCTATATTTGTCACAAGATAGTGACAGCAGATCTGAACTGGTGGCTGCTTGTGTCTAACAGTCCCAGAGTGGGATAATTCCAAGTCAATTTCAAGATTTGGAGTCTTGTTTTTTGAAAAGGTTCATTTCGTTTTCATCCTCCTCTGTTGCATGCTTGCAGCCCTAAGCGATGTCACTACTTCAACTATACTGTGAATGCAAGTCTGTTAACTCTTCAGGAAGAGTAAATGCAGATTTTCCTGACTTTTTTATTTTTTTCCTGATTTTTCATTCCTGATCTGTCTCCCTGACTTTAGTCACTTGTCTTCCAACCTATTGTTAAACTGTAATCTCAGGTTAACTGTCGTTTGTACAAGGATCTGCATGTGCACTGCATTCTGCTGTAACCCATGCAGTACTTTACTGGATTATCTGACTAACAAAACACAGTAGGATGATTTGGTGTCTTTAGTAACTTGTGGCAACTTGTAAGGAGAGGACCAACTGAGGAACTCCTGGAACTTTCTGGTTGACAAATACTATCAGTATTTGCTTCTCGTACTCCAGTGTATGGGGGAAAAACCCTAGAGGCTGCTGACAACTGGAACTTGTTACAGCTCTTTGTTAGTAACTCTTGGATTCCTAATGTTGGACATAACAGAGAAGTAATGTCAGCTGAAACTGCATAGGTTAGAGACACAGCTAAGATATGCCCCATAAGACAGTTCAACAGTCTGATGCATTTAATTTTTTTCCTTACTGTTCTACTGGATGGTACTAAGGATGGATTTGTGTACTTAATTTCATTAATGATGCATTTGTTTTCTTTGTAGAACCTGCTCCAGTTCCACCAATTCCAAATGAACAGCAGTTAGCCAGATTGACTGACTATGTGGCTTTCCTTGAAAATTGATTACCCTGCTCCTGTCTTCAGAACAACTTGGGAATCCTGTGTACTGACAATTTTAGAAATATTAGAATTACTTTATTTTGTATCTATTAAAAGTTGCAGCATGCCCTACTCAAAATGTGTGAAGTATAAAGTGTATGTTAGCCCAATTCATGTTTTGCCAAAGCCAAGCTTGCAACTGAAACAATCTTTTAAACTCCTGTAATATTTATTGAGTAGGTACACAGCAGTATTACATAGTAAGAGGGTTTTTTTAGTGACTCATAGCAGGGAGTTGCAGAAGTTTTCAGGTATGTTAGAGATGGAGAAGAAAAAAAAACGAGTGCTGAAGCAGGTTAACTATGAAGAATTCACACTTAGTAGGTTATGTGCTCTGGTGCTGAGGGCTGCAGTGCTTATCAGTTGCACATAGAATGAAAGTACCAAGAGCAGCAGACTGCCCTACTTGTATCTGCAAAGAAAATATTTTGATGAAACAGTAACTTAAGGAAATTTGCAGTAACTCTTGCAAGTATATTTCTGGCATGTTTGTTCTTTGGGGTGTTTTTTGTTGTGGTTTTTGGGGTTTTTTTTGGTCTTTCTGGATGGTTAATTCTTGCTTTGAGAGTTTTTTGCCTTGAACCTACTTTGTACAGCAGAATAATTAGAATCATTTAAGAGCAGTGGATCTTCAAGGAAGAACTTTTACTTTTGGAAGGTTTTACGAGTTCTGTGGTACACCAGGGTACATCACTGGCTATCCATGCATCTTCTTGAGGCTTGTTAGGTCTTTTTTTTTTTTTCAATATGCCGGGCCAGGATCTCCAAGACACAAAAACTCCTACCTGTCTTTAGGCTTTCTGAATTATCTATTTAAAAGTTGGAGTAGATATCCCTGGGTAGAGACCAACTGGGACGGGAATGCCATGCTGCAATGTCAGTTTGAGGAGTACTTTTTCTGTATCAGAGCACTGCTGTGTTGATATTTTGAGTTGAGAGTGAATTTTTGAAGCAGAGAGATAATGTGTATTCCCAGGCTACTTATTTGTATGATGCTGGTAAAAGGGCTGTGGAAAAATAGTGGTGCTTTAAAGGGCAGTGCATGTCTCCCCCCTTTTCAACATCACATTCAGTGGTTTCATTGAGGATGGCAAGTGTGCCGTATGTTATGATTGTTTTATTCCAGTGTGCACTACCTACTGTACATTCTCTTGTTGGGATGTGTTAGCAGGGAGGAATTATAAGTTGTGCACTGCTGCTTTGAGAGCTCCCTTTGTATGTAAACACTTAAATCAAAATTACTATTTATTTGAAACCCACCTAAGACTTGGATTTCTAAATTTATCTTCAGTGATATTAAAGAACCTGTTTACACCAACCCGGTGTCTTTGATTTTCTTTCTTTTATTTTATTGTAATCTAGTTTTTCTAGTTTGGCTTTTTAATGTGTTCTTGCTGCTCTGACTTAGATAGGGATGATTAAAGATTAGTGCAATATGTTGCATCTAGACAGGTATTTTGAACTGCTTTGGGTGCAGCAATTGTACAGTTTTGCATTAAACCTCACTGGTACCTTTCAGATGTCTATTGAAACAGTCAAAGATGTGAAGTACTTGAAGAGCTCGGTGAAAATTTCCCCTTCTGTGTATGCATTGTACCACTCTGCAGTTGTCTGTAGCACACAAGAACAATTGTGCCTGTAGCAGTGAAAATCATAAATGATTAAAAGATTGCTAACCACTTGCACTTAATAGGTGAGGAGCAATGTGAACAGTGGTAATCTGAGTTTGTTACAAACTCTATCATTTGTGTGACATACAGGAAGTTTGACTCTTGTCTATCTAATTCTAACAAGCTCATAATTGTGACTTTGTGAGTAACTTCATGATCTTGGCTGCTTTGCCTCGCTTACCTAAAATACTTATCAGTGTGAACATAACAGATATTACAGTAATTTATGGTAACCTCTTCCTCTGAAGGCTGACTACCTGCTACTTAGCTAGTCATTTCTTCTTTAGTCTCCTTTAGTTTGGAAAACAACATTGGATGTGCATTTAATCCACAGTAGTTGAAAAAGTTAGTAAATTTGAAGCTGCCTAGGAAACTAAACTACACTTCACCACCACCTCAAATACTCCTATTTTTAGTATTCCTCTTTTATAAACACTGCTCAATTCCCTTGTCTCAGCTTGGTGTTTTTAAGTTTTAAACGGGCAAGTGAGGAGCAGGCTGAATTTAAGACTAGGTAGAGGTATTAAACGTTGGAGAATTATGCAACTAGATGATTTTTAAGGTTCCTTCCAACCTGAACCATTCTATGAACTGGGAGCATTGCAGCCAAATGGAATTCTGTGCTGTCTGGGAAAGGCATAAAGGAGAATTTTCTTCAGTGTTGATTTGAAGAAACACTGAAATAGGTCTTAATCTACTTTGAGACATGTTGTTAGCTGTCATGAGACCTTTAATAGACCTGTTTGGCTTATGTTGAACCAATAACATCAATTTTTTATTTCTCCTACGTGTTCTTAAAATCAGTGAATTGATTCATTTTTTGGTTCCTGTGCTGCATAGTGCTGTGGATTGCCAAAATGGGAATGAAGGCTGTCTCAGAGTACTATGAAATTATTATGCTCCCATTTAAAAATACTGAATCAGAAAATTTGGAGTTACAATGGGTCACTAATGAAATTTGCTGTTGGGTTTAACTGCTACAGACAAGTGCAGCTTTTCCATGGCAGCAGAGGCTCACTAGCTAGAAAGGCAGATGTTACTGTGTAGGTTAGCTTGTTTTAGATGAATCATAGAATCATAGAATGGTAAGGTTGGAAGGGACCTCAAGGATCATCTCGTTCCAGCCCCCTGCCATAGGCAGGGACACCTCCCACTAGTACAGCTCACTCAAGGCCTCATCCAACCTGGCCTTCAACACCTCCAGGGAGGGAGCAGCCACAACCTCCCTGGGCAACCTGTACCAGTGCCTCACCACCCTCACCAGCNCTCAGCCTGTCCTCATAGGAGAGCTGCGCCAGCCCTCTGATCATATTCATGGTCCTCCTCTGGATCTGCTCCAACACTTCCATGTCCTTCCTGTGCTGAGGGTTCCAGAACTGCACACAGTACTCCAGGTGGGGTCTGACGAGAGCAGAGTAAAGGGGCAGAATCCCCTCCCTTGCCCTGCTGGCCATGCTGCTCTTGATGCAGCCCAGGACTCGGTTGCTGTCTGAGCTGCATGTGCACACTGCAGGCTTATGTTCAGCTTTTCATCAACCCAGACCCCAAAGTCCTTTTCCTCAGAGCTGCTCTCCAACCACTCACCACCCAGCCTGTATTTGTGCTTTGGATTATGCCTACCCAGGGCACGAAGATGTAACCAGTCTCTGAAATGCAGAGAAATCTCTCCATAGAGCTGTGCTTAACCTTACCAAGCAAAGGTGTAAGATGGGCTTGATGGAAAAGGCAGACTTCTCTTGAAGGCAGTGAGCAGTCTCAGTACAGTTTTTAGGCATGCTCTAAGTTACATTATAGTCTTCAGTTGAGTGTAGTTTCATACTGTGGAAAAGGTTAAGGAACTTTGTGATGCATGGCATTACAAAAGCCAAAAATCAGACAGAATTGTAGAAAAGTCATAGGATTGTAGAATTGGTTGGAAAAGACCTTTAAGATCATCAAGTCTAACCATTAGCCTTGGCCATTAAACCACATCCTGAAGTGCTTTCTCCTTTGGCTTGGGACTATCTTATGCTAAAAGATTGCAACCTTAATGTGATCAATAAAAAGAATCTGAGTGGAAATGTTACTACATTTGTTATATTTGATCTGCGTGAAGGATTTCAGGTTACACTTGTGGTGCTCTGGCAAGCCTAACATAGCTTTGTGCTTCTCTGTCCAGACCATGCTCTTGGTAAACAGGTTGTGTAAATCATTTCCCAAAGTGAGATCTTTCAGCATTTGAATACTTACCTGGACTGCTTTAACCTTCTGCTTTCACCTCAACAAAAAGGAAGTATTCTTGTGGTTGTGTTTGCTTTATAACTGAAGTGACTGGTGTGGGTTTTGGAGTCCTTCCAAGCACTTTTCCATCTACAGTGCTGGAACAGTGCTGGAGTGGGAGGACCTTTGGATTAATAAACCATTAAGAATTCAGTTGGGAGCAGAGCTTTGTGAAGGATTTGAGAAAAGAAATTCCATTTCAATTTAGTGTTTTCCATTTTCATCTGCATCCCACATGTAATTGAACACTTTCTTTGCATTTTATTAGCCTCTCCTATGTAGGTCAGTGATGCTCGTTTATGTGTAGTAGTTTTAGTCTCTAGAAAAATGCTTGTTTGGGCTCAAAAGTGGTTAAAGGGAAAAAAAAAAAAAGAAAAAGCATGTAGGCAGGATGGAAGAATATCCTCATGAGATCCTTTAATAACTAAATCTAGCAGAATTCCAGAATCTGATCAGAGCTCTAACTGAGGAAAGTACAAGCAGAATGCATATGGAGAAAAATCTCACTGGATGTTGCAGGAAGTTACTGATACTTCTATAATGCATTTTGATCAGCCTTGCTACAGATACCATGCTTGGATAATATTCTCCCTTGTTTTGGTAATCTGGGTCATTCTGAAACCCAATGGAGGCTTTTCTGCACTGCTGGTCTAAAAAGTGTGTGCAGAAACTGACAGTCCAATTTCTGAGCAGCTGAGAAGCTCTAGTTAGGGTTCAAAAGGGAACCAGCTCAGCCTAGTGCTAATCACTCCTCTGGTGGCCTGTGTTTTATGAAGGTGACTGGCTACAATAGTAACAGGCACAAGAGGCATCACTGAGCTTTGTACATCTCATTAGCTGCTTTTCTCTCACTGTAAAAGTTTGCAGGCCTTCCAAAACTGAACATACATTTTGATTATGTAAGTTATTCCTGAGAGTTCTGCTGAGGCAAGGAGAGAGCTGACCATGTTATTAGGTTTCTGTTTCAGCAAAGCGGTGTTTGTGGGATAAAAACTTTTGTAAGGCACAGGAAATCTAGAAAAATATCTTGGGTGGGTGGTTTATTCTGCTGGTGTCCTACCCTGCTGGAATTGGCTGGGCCATTGTCCAGATGGAACGTTGGTATTTCCTTACATCTAGGAAAGACTATCTGGGTGGGCTGGCTGGCTTGGCCCTTCCAGAGCCACAAGCAATTCAAAGCATCTGCTGCCCAGAACCTGCCTTCCTGCATTGAGGAAAAGCAGTCACAAGGCCTTTGTAAGGTGTCTAAATCTAATAGGTGTTCACATGAAGTCCAAGAATGACTACAATGGGGGTTAAAAAGTTTACTGAGTAGGCTTAGTGTTGTGAAGACTAGGGCTTGGAAGATGTTGTGCAAGTTCACAGTGAAGATTTCTTCATCAGGTCCCAGCTGATGTTAGAAATCTGTTCCAAATTACTTTCTTAAATACTTCTGATCTGTAATCTCTTAAAAGTTTTCTGTAACAGTAAATGTTTGACAAGCTTCCTGCAGACTACTTATGAAAGTTAAAATCAAAGCCTAGGTTTATTTGTTACCATTTGCTAGATGCAGTGGAAACAGTAAATGGTTATTCTACCAAGATGCCACCAAGTACCTAAATATTGAAGTAAGAGTCTACTTTGACTGAGGAATACTGCTGAATGCTGATGATGGGCCTTGTAGTTATACTTTTTTGGAGCTGGTCCACTGATGTGTGGTGCTGGCTACCTTTTGGCAATTCATTTTCACTTGGCTAAAGGTGGACATTTAAAACAAAACCAGCAAGCAACAGAACAACCAATTAAAAAAAAACCAAACCAATAAATAAAAAACTAAACAAACCACAAATCACAAAACTCAACCAAACCAAACAAAACTTTGGCCTGTCTACTGTCAAACAAAACACCATCTTGCAGTTGGCTTCCAAGGGACTGTAAGAAGTGAAAGGCAAATTAGTTGGTTTGTAATGGGAAGCAAACTTACATATTCAGTGTTGTCAGATCATACTAATTAGTTTGAGGTTTGTTTTAAACTACCCTTGTTGAACAATGGAAAGTAATATGCATTCCTGGTTTCAGGGTTGCCTATTAAATCCTGGATTCTTCTGTGACAGCACAGGAAAGAACTTCAGGTGACTTACTAGGACTGTGTAGTACAACTCAATGTAATGAAGTCAGAGAAGACATTAGGCATAGTGATCAGGGTGCTTACAAGCAGTTTGAAAGCACTGCAGTAAATGTGGGTGTCCATCTTGAACCCATTCTTAGGTGATAAAAGTAAGAGACTGAGGAAATTAGGAGGTTTTCAGAAGTAGGAACCCAATTTATTTCTTCTGTGTGAGCCTTCTATTTTGTTAGAGATAGAACAGCCAGTGCTGAATCATGATTAGTATGTGTGCTATAACAGCCCATGTAAACTAAGTGATGTAAAAGTGTGTGATGAGAAACCTTCTGAGGTGACAGGACTTGGCCTCTGATTCACAAGGTAAGGGAGGCTCTTGTATATGCCTAGAATCTGATGAGTTTGAAGTATGGGACCTGTTTTATTTCTTTGGTCTTCAACCTTCCCTCATGTAGCTTCCTAGTCCATGGATCATCTTTATGGCCCTTCTCCTGACCCTCTCCAGCCTGTCCATATTCAAAAACAAAATGAACAAACACAACACAACAACAACAACACCCAAAAATCAATTAAAAACCAAAAACTCTAAGAAACAGTCTAAAGGCAAAAGGAAGATATCTACAGTGCTTATGTGCAACCTGATGCCTCACACATGCTGTTTTAGAAGCCCAGGTGAAACGTGCCTCACTGCAACTGAAAAACTAAGACCCCTGTGATGACTGGGAAGGAGAAAGATTATGCAAACAAGGAGATTAGACAAATCTGTTAAGCATGAAATATCAAATACAAATACATGCAAAGGACAAATCCAAAATCAAGCAGTGTTTTGCCAAAGGGTGCTCAAACTGCTAAGTCACAGCTTAAAGGTATTGCAAGTGGGAAGTCAGGAAGAGAATTGGCAAGAATTGCTTTTGACAATGGGGAAAATGGCAGATGGCAAATGGTTTCTTTGCATCAGTCTTTGCTGTTGCAGACCCTGGGTAGATTCCCAGTCCAACATGTTCTTTGGAACTGATAGGCTAGGATACTTACATCAACTTACAGTAAATACAGAACAAACATTAGACTGTACCTACAAGTAAGATACCAGGAAACCACCAAGCCAGCAGTATTTATCAGAGTCATGAAAGAACTGTCATTAAATTAAGAAGTTGCAGACAAATGGTGTCTAACTTTCTTTGCAGTTATGTGCTGCAGGCCTGCTAGGTTGTCAGTGTAACTCTTCTTTTAGACTAGACGTTAGGAGGAAGTTCTTTACAGTGAGGGTGGTGAGGCACTGGAACAGACTACCCAGGGAGGTTGTGGCTGCTCCCTCCCTGGAGGTGTTCAAGGCCAGGTTGGATGAGGCCTTAAGTAACCTGTACTAGTGGGAGGTGTCCTTGCCTATGGCAGGGGGTTGGAACTAGATGATGTTTGAGGTCCCTTCCAACCTTACCATTCTATGATTCTATGATTCCATATAAAGATTTCTAGGGAGAGCCTGGGAGCTACAAACTGTTGGGATGTCTTTATAGGAAAAAAATATTAGTGGTCAAAATGATGAAGCATTAAACATACAGATAGAGCAGTGTGGTATGAGCTGCTAAAGCTTCTATTTAGACCCAAACCAACCAAACTAAAAAGAGTTCCAGCCAAGATTTTGTTAGTGTTTTTAGGCACATGGATAAAGGGATTCTAGTGAATTTGATGTCCCATACTAAACACTGAGAAAATAATATTGCTGCAGGATTACAAGAAAACTGTTAAGGCCTGAAAGCTGATTAAAAAGTAGAACAATGGATAAGGCTTACTGGCTACTCTTGCAGTAAAGTTGAGTTGGTTTGGGGACCCAAGCAGTAAATGCTGAGACCATCACTGACTATTGATTTCCCAGAGGTGAACAGGTTCAACTGTCTCCTAGACTGGGGGTGATGGAAGGAAATTCTTTCATATAGTCATAACAGCACTGATGGCAAGAAAAACTGCAAGAATCTCTCAAATCTCTCAAAACTACCTGGCTGGACTGTGAAGGTTTGGGAGTTCCCCCACCCCCCCACACTTTGTAAAATGACCCAGACTAGCACTCAGTCGGCTGGAAGTTAAATGATGAAGCTCTATTTACAGCTTTGCACAATGTACAGCAGATATTTACACTATATACACAATATTTACAGAAATATACAAGTAAAAGGTAATACAACAACACAANTGATGGCAAGAAAAACTGCAAGAATCTCTCAAATCTCTCAAAACTACCTGGCTGGACAAAAAACATAGCAGGTGAGTTGAGGTAAAGGTAGAAAAGTGCATCTAGGGAAAAAATAATCTACAGTTCTGCTTATGTGATGCTGAACTTGCAACAGGCATTTGCAGCTGTAGAAGAGTTGGAGAGTCTTAGCAGCTGTCCAAAATCATCAGTGTGTGAGAATGACAAATGCCAACAGTGCTAAGCATCAAGGAGGGCACCAAGAAAAGACAGAGTAATTTTCTTGTGATATAAAACTTGGTGTGCTTGCACAAAAATTCAGTTGAGCATTGTAGTTCTGGCATCCACCTCTTGAGAGAGCAGTGAGAGAAGATGCAGAAATGAATGTATAAGATCACAAAAGGGACAGAGCAGCTGAATTCTAGGTAGAGAGTGAAAATGTGGGGACCGTCCAGCATTAGAGAGAATGTACAAGGAAGGTATGTTTGAGAATTATGAAATCATGAAGGCAGTGGACAAGCTGTAGAGCTTATTTGGCAAATGGCACAATTCTAGAGGTAGGACACACCTGGACATTGGTTTAAAGCAGATGAGGGAGCATAGTTCTGCATGGCATGTTGTGAGCTTCTGGGACTTGTTACTGCAGCAGGAGTTAGAGGCAGAGAGTATCTGTGTGCTCTCAAAGGGATAACAAATTCACAGGAAACTGCTCTGTAGATAGGTATAATGAAGACCAGGCAGAGGTGTGCCTTGTTCTAGTGGGTGCTGGAAGGGTCTTGAGGAATGAAATGGTTATTGAGAAGAGGCAGGCCTAAAGAGCATCTCCACTGGCTACTAGGCCAGGCAGGCTGTTGAGCTACACTGACTTGAGTTCTGAACCAGTGTAGTATTTCAAATCTTCCAAACTTTAAGTCCACTCTCAGAGGCACTATCTTAATTTTATCATATTTTACTGTCCCCCAAGCATTGTTTGACACTTTTTTGGATGACAAGAGGGAGGGTCTGTAAATTTTCCAGTATAGTTACAAAACAACTGATACTGAAACAGGAGTAGTAAATTTCTGATATTCTGAGGGATATTTTATATAATGAAGTTCTCGTGTGTTTTTCTGTCACATCTAAGAACTTCCTTTTTCTAAACAGAATGGGGATTACTTTTTGAAGGCAAAGAGCAGCATCTTGTTATAATATGTCCAAGTGGTCAGTGGATGAAAAGCTTAGTTCAGAACTTTCAGACCTAAAGGATCCCAACACTCCTCAATTTACGTGGCATGTCTTAGCTCAGCACTTTGCCTCCCACGGTCCTCACATGGCCCTTTAACATCTGGTGAATAAAACTAAGGACTAGTAAATGCTCCCATGAGGTTGTGAAGAGCAAATTCTGCTTTTGTGCTAAAATGCTAACTGATCTGATTACAAGAACAATGTCTAATTATAAGGGAGTGTTCTACTTCTTCTAATAGTTTGGATCCATGCTGAAGGTCTTCTCTTGGTCTGAATTTCCAGCCCAGTCTCATTACTGCAGGATATTTTCTGTAACTTCAAGTACAGTCAGCGTGAGAACCTTTTGTATGCTCCTCTGGATAGTTGGAGAGGAAATTTTAGGTCAAAGGGAACTGCTCAGACACCATCCAAAGGTCTGGAGTGTCTCTGTTAAGTCCTAGCAGTGGGGAGAAAGTGCAATCACAGGAGATTATTTAACCTTTCAATGCAAGTTTTTGGGCTGTTTGTCAGGGAATGCCTTTTACTCCTTCCTCTTGCTTTCCCTTACTCCTGTTTTGGTACCACTTGTTCTGGGGATGAGCCATCTTGTGTGTACAGCATCTAGCATAACGTAGCTCACCCTTGGGCTGCTTAGGTTCCAGTTAACATTTTATATAAAGTGAGAAAGCATGAGGGAATGAAATTGGGAGTGGGAAGAATCGTCTGATATGCCAAAAATACTTTGATTTCCAGCCCCCCTCGCTGCTCAGTGACTCATCCAAATCACGTCTTGATCGTCCGGTTGTTACTTGGTTTTGCAATAGCTGATTTCCATGGAGCAGCCTTCTTAAGTTATAATCTTCTGAGGGGAGGTTATCTACTCCTCTTTTCATGCTTTTTGGCTGCCTGTCAGGGTGTCAGCTTGTTTAAGGCCTTAACAGAGCACAGCTGAGCTGCTAATTGATTGTGATGGGATTTCTTTGGATGCTGGAGCTGAGCACACCTCTGAGAACAGAGGAGAGTTTTGCTTTTTTTAATGTACAAAGGCTGGCTTGGAGATTGCAGTAGGAGTGGCCTGAGGGCTGGGTAGTTGGTGTGTAATTTTGAAACTAAACTGTCAGTCAGTTGACAGTCTGAGGTTGCCTGAAGTAGGATGAAGTGGGGGAGATATTTTTGTGGTCTTTAAGGGGAAAACTTTTTTCTCATTCAGAAGAATGGAATTTGTCTTAGTGCCTTTAGGTAAATGCCAGAGAAGCTATGAAGACCTAGAACTGTGTAAAAGTTCTAGGACTCTGATTTGGAGAACAAGCCATGGAGAGTTATTATGGTGGATAAGCCTGTTTGCAGGTATTTTTAATCTGTGTACCAACTGAGATACATTTTGCTACATAGAGGGGGGGAGGTGCATTAACCTTATATGGTTACTGGATGGTTCAGTTTTTCTCCAGTTTACTCAGTGGTGTCTGTCTGCTTTCAGACACATGTGTCATCATGGTAGCACCTCCGAACTAACTTGGAGTTTAAAGGACACTGAAATCAGGCAATCAGCAGAGAAGAGGAGGTTGACAGTAAAATTAGCTTGCTGGCATGAGCACTCAAACAGGTCATACAAAGTCTCTCTCTCCTAGGAAGGAGATGTGCATTCCTGATCACTGGAAGGTGAGAAGCCTAAGCTGAAATTTCATGTAGTTGAAGGCAGCATCTGTGGTTTTGCATAGATTTGATTATGGAGTGCAAAAAGGATATTGATGATTTTTTTGTTAGTAGTGTCAATTCTTAGCCATGAAAGAAGTGGGCAGAGCTGGACTTCATTGACCAGTTCAATACTTTTGTACCAGAAGGACAATAAATTGCAGAATCACAATTACAGAACTTTAGAGGTTGGAAGGGACCTCTAGAGATCATTGAGTCCAACCTCCCTGCCAAGGCAGGGTCACCCAGGATAGTTTGCACAGGAATGCACAGGAAAGTCTCCAGAGAAGGAGACTACACAAACTCGCTGGGCAGCCTGTTTCAGTGTTCTGTCACCCTCACTGTAAAGAAGTTTCTCCTCATATTGAGGTGAAACCTTCTCTGTTCCAATTTGTAGCCATTGCTCCTTGTCTTATTGCTGCTGACCACCAAAAAGAGATAGGCCCCATCCACTTGACCCTGAAGGGATGTTGGGGAGAGGCTGCTGCTGGTCTCTTCTCACAGGTAATTGGAGACAGAACAAGGGGGAATGGCCTCAAGCTGAGACTGTGTAGGTTTAGATTTGACATTAGGAAAAAGTTTTTCACAGAGAGAGTGATCAGGCACTGGAATAAGCTGCCCAAGGGGGTGGTTGAGTCACCAACCCTAGATGTGTTTAAGGGTGGTTTGGATGTGGCTCTTAGGGATGGATATGGTTTAAGATGAATCTTGTGGAGTAGGGTTATAGGTTGAACTTGGTGATCCTGAAGGTCTTTTCCAACCTGGATGTTTCTGTGATTCTGTGACACCCACTTCTCAGGTATTTGTACACATGGGTAAGATCTCTCAGTCTTCTCTCCTCCAGACTAAAAAGCCCAGGTTTCTCAGTCTCAGCATATGTATATGCTTTTGCAATACGCATATTTCAGTTTGGGATGCTTTTGTAACACAAAGTGAACTTTCATCCCTTGAGAGTTTTTCCCCTTAATAGAATCAAAACCAGCTTGCAAACCAAACATTGCTAAGTTTTTCCTGCTTTGAAAGTTAAAATAATTGTGAAACAGGTATCTCCATACCTGTTTCACAATATAATACCATATATTCCTATCTCCATGTACCATAATTTGGCCAAGGCTTTCAAAACTCAGCAAGCTTCAGTCTGACTTTGCAAACTTTAACCACACATAATCATCAGCACTTGTTGCAAAACACTGAAAAAGCTCAAGTTCTTGGCTGACAAAGAAACCAGTTTGTGTTGTATTAAAGGGTATCCTTTCAAATTGCCCTGTGGAAGGATCAGTCTCTACGGCAGCAAAGCCAGGGAAAGGGAAAAAATAGTACTCTTCTTGTAGCTCGTGACTCTGTATGGTCTGCAAATAAACCCACAGGCCCCAGAGAAGTGATAGGTGATGACACCAACAGCTTGAAGTGAAAGGCTCTTGAGGCTTCCACCCTTTGCCAATATTTTTAGACCACGCTATTTCCTCCTCACACAAGGGCTAACTGTAGAGTGGTTAACCACCTGCTTTGATGGATGACTCCCAGATGGGCCTTGCGTGAACGGAAGGCACACTGAGTTATGTGCCTTATCTGCTGTCCTTAGCCTGTCTTTCTGTGTAGCATGTTAACCCTTGCTCAGAGGGTTTCCCTGTCCTTGATTTGTGGGAGGTTGCAGGCATGAGCTAGCTGAATGCTATAAACAATTTCAGCTGGTCTGCTGCTCTTTCAAAGGAGCTTCGGACTTTCTCTCGAATCAACATCACCTTTAAGCAGCTTCTCCTTGCATTCGCAGACATCTCAGGGTGGGGATGGGTTATTTTAAGCTGTGATGAGGCAAGGCACAGCATGGGGTAGCCAAGTGAGGCAAACCATGACTTGCAAAGTTTATTTGTTACCACCCACTTCTCTTTCAAAGGAGAAAGAGCTGCAGGGTGGGGAAGTGGAGTAAGTTTAGGTTCTCTGTAGCTGGTGAACTACAGACACTCATAATGGTACAGAAGGTCTTGTCCCACTGAGTGTTACAGGGATGCTGTTATGTGTTCTTCCTGGGAGGCAACAGAATAAAGAGGAACTTGGGCCAGAGCACTATTTCTGTTGCTTGAAGATGTGAGATCTGCAACCTCACCAGGTTTGGTGTGGTTAGATTTTTAATGAAGAAGCTGACTTTTAAAATAAAACCCAAAACTGGATTCTGGGTATTTACCTGATAGTGAGCTCAGTGAATGTTTGCCTGGCTAAATGTAATAGCCAAGGAACAACCCCATCTGGTCACTGAAAACAGGCTCAAGATCAAACATGGTTTATGGAGCTGCTTCTACTTACACAGTGAAGCCTGCTGAGAATTTGCTTTAGTGGCAGACCTGTAACTTCTTGTCCTTTTGTAGATGTACTGAACCTGGAGTAGAAAATGATTTATGCCAGAAAAGATACACTCTTAGAATCATAGAATGGTAAGGTTGGAAGGGACCTCGAAGATCATCTAGTTCCAACCCCCTGCCATAGGCAGGGACACCTCCCACTAGTACAGCTCACTCAAGGCCTCGTCCAACCTGGCCTTGAACACCTCCAGGGAGGGAGCAGCCACAACCTCCCTGGGCAGCCTGTTCCAGTGCCTCACCACCCTCACTGTAAAAAACTTCCACCTAACATCCAGTCTAAATCTTCCCTCTGCCAGTTTAAACCCATTGCCCCTTGTCCTGGCATTGCAAGACCTTGTAAATAGTCCCTCTCCAGCCTTCCTGTAGGCCCCCTTCAGATACTGGAAGGCTACTATCAGGTCTTCTCGAAGCCTTTTCTTCTGCAGGCTGCAGAGCCCCAACTCTCTCAGCCTGTCCTCATAGGAGAGCTGCTCCAGCCCTCTGATCATCTTTGTGGCCCTCATCTGGACCTACTCCAACTCAATGTCCTTCCTGTGCTGGGGCCTCCAGAACTGCACACAGTGACTGTGTGATTATTTTTTTATTTGGATCTCAAGCAGTTTATACCTCCTCAGGATGCAGCATAATTCCTTTCTTACCATTGAGATCTGAGTGAATGTATGTGCACGTGTAATCAGAAACCACAGACAGCAAACATCACCTCTGTGAGTATTGCTCCAACACCAAGAATAGTACTGTTTGGTGATAATGTGATCACACCACTGTATCATTAAAACTATTGTTGAGAAGGTCTTTTGGAGATTCCAGAAGAGGACTGCAAAGATGATCGGAAGGCTAGAGCACCTCTCCTAAGAAGATGAGCTGAAAGAGCTGGGATTTTTCAGCCTGGAGAAGAGAAAGCTCCAAAAATATCTTAAAGCAGTCTTACAGTGCTTAAAGGTGACCTACAAAAAGATGAGGAGAGACCCAAGGGTATACTGATGGGACATGTAATGGTTTTAAATTGAAGAAGAGTAGATTTAGATTAGGTATTAGGGGAAAAATCATCACTGTGAGAGTGCTAAAATACTAGAACAGATTGCCTAGATAAGGCATGGATGCCTCCTCCATGGGAGTTTTCAAGGCCAGACTGGATGAGACTTTGACTTTGAACAACCTGCTCTAGTGAAGTGTGAAGTGTGTCCCTGCCCATGGCAGGGTGGTTGGAACTAGATGATCTGTCTCTAAGATCTCCTCCAACCTAAAACATTCTATGGTTCCATGAGGTCATGCTCTAAATTTGATTCCATAAGCACTATCCTACACTGGATGTTTCTGAGTGTAGTCTTAGCAGATGATTATCTATGTGCTTGTACATCCAATACTCTTTTTTCTCCTTTCTGATAGTGATCAGAGTTGGGGTTTTTTGATAGATGCAGTCAGTAGTTTTATAGCTAAGGCACTTTTTTCTTTTTTTTTTTTTGGTTGTGGTTGTTGTTGCCCTGAAAATAGGAAAAAGTTCTGTAGTGGCACTGTCACACAAGCAATGTTTTTTTTTGTGTGGACTGAGGATTGCTGTCAGCAGCCAAGATCTCTCTTGCTAAACACCTGTGAAGACAAGTGCCTGGAAGTATTGTTCTCTCTTTTTGAACTCTCTCTCCTGACAGAACATGCTGGGTGTTCATAGCAAGAGTATAAGCACAACAGCAGACCCTTTTCTAATCTTTTTAGCTCCTGGATGTGCAGACATGGATGGGAAAGATGTACAGAAAAGGTATAAGTGAAAGTTGCAAGCTGACAAATCTGTTTTCTGGAGTAACTCCAATGTAAAAGAGCCAAGACAGCAAGATTAGAATCAGAAGAAGGAGCTGCGTGATGGTAGAGAATTCATTGTTTCCATCTGGCTTCTGCTGAAGGAAAAAAGTCATGGTACAGCTAGTGAACCTGGAAAGGAAAAACATGATGAGAGTTTGTATACTCATGGACAGGGAGAGAGAGAATATAATGGTCTTGTTCAGAATTCTACTTGTTTCCTCAAGTAGCCTTTTCTGGAGTTTAACTCAGTGGAAAGAACCAAGTACTCACATATTTGTCTAGTCAAGAAGTCAGTTCTGAACCCTGAGTTGGATGCTGGACAATTTTACTGCAAGGGCTTGACTTACTCTTCCTTGTGAGAAATCTTCTCCAGCCTGCAGCTTGTGCAGTCACACTGCAGGAAGAGATGTTGATGTAAAAGAACACTGCCCAGCTTGAGCTCTGCCCTCAGATGAGAAGTGAAAACTTGTTGAGTAGAAAAAGGCTGAACAGCAAAGCAGTGGCTTACAGTATGGTTCTGGGAATGTAGCTTATTTATGGAAACAAGACCTAGCCTAGCTACATTCAGAGCAACCAGATTCTATGTAGAGGTTTTTCTCCTCTGTGTTAGCAGAGGGAAATGTCATTTGCTCAGCTTCTACCTGTTCCTCTACAGATAGGACGGCAGAGTCCTGTGAGAATTTATTACACACTCTGTGAGATTCAGATCATCTTTGGACCTCAGTCTTTTTTGGACCTCTGGAGAACAGCTTCATGTGCTTGCTTTGCTCAGTGTTAGCATGTGGAGCACTTGGTTTTCTTGAAAAGTGGGAAAGAATTGTGTTCTCACAACTGCACACTCACAAGGCTTTTACTTCCATTTTCAGGCATCCTGTAATATTTACTTGGAGATGTTGTTGTCACAGTGTTGGTGGAAACACTTCATTTTTTTTTTGTTCTCGTAAGATCTTTCCATTTTTCTGAAGTGCAGAAAAATGTATTGTAGTTCCCCACAATAACGCACGTGCAGAGGGGATGCTTTGAGAGATTTAAAAGCTCTTTTTGTGAATAGCTGATTCACATAAAACATTAGGGATTTCACTGCTAACCATGCTACAAAATACACATTTTCATTTCCCCTGTACTGTTAACTGAAGCTGGAAATACTCTGCAGCGATAGCAAAATATCAGTAGGATATTTCAACTGAGCTAATGTCTGGAGGAGGAATGGAAGTCTTTTCTTTTGCTGTCTTCGATCTGTGTTTGTGTTAAATCTTTTGGCCTCAGCTAAAGGCTGGAAAAGAACAATGTGTTTCTGTAGTTTCCTAGGACTGTCTCTCCTCGGGGGCAAGAGGTCTCTCTTTAAAAACCATTTCCCATTCAGTTTATCTCTTTAGGGTTCCATCCATTTCCCACCGTAGTTCATCACAAGTCTGACTTGCATACAAGTTGATTTGGATCAAGATAGGAAATTTCAGTTGTGTGAAGGAGTTTAGTAGAACTAACTGATTAACACTTCGAAACAAGGGCCTCTTGTGACCTCTGCTATGGCAATAAAATGGGTTTAGTTTTTTCTTCCACTTGCTGCAAGCGCGAGCAGTAATATTGGCTCAGAGACTTTAAGTTTTGCTCTTGGCATTTTCACACCATTGGAACTGACAGATGATCAGATTCTCAACACTTGGTTTAGTCCACTGGGAAATTAATAATTTCCCTTTTTATTTCCATCAAAGAGTATCAATTGCTACCACAGTGCTTTCCTTTTTAATAAGCGACTTCACTGCTTTGCTTTAGGAAAAGGAAAAAAGTAAACCACCATAACACATTTCAGGATGGGTCGAGTGCTCCCACTATGAGAATCTGACAAGCTGGAAATTATGTGGGACTCTGGTCAAGCTGAGAGATTTATTGACTTTTCCCTTTTAGACAGTTCTTAGTGTAACTTGCACTTATGCCATTTTCAGATCTTTCTTTGTATCTGAGGAGCTTATAAGGAAGCCACAACTGATTCTCTGCTAGAACAAAAGTCTTCGTAGCATTTGTAGAAGCCTTCTTACAATATCAAAAAACAGCTAATTAGAAGATTTTTGCAGTTTAATTTAAATTCATCTGTGTTCCACATTCAGTACTTGGAATACCTGACTGGAGGAAAGTCCCTGCAGTAGCTGATCTATATGAAGAAGGTGGGAAAGCATTGGAAAGTGTTGTAAGTTTAATTCCTCTCAGAGAGTGTCTTTGTTTCCCTGTTAGCAACATCCCCAGAGAAGGTCTCTAAGACCAGCTAATAATGTACCTATCTGAATCTGCATTTCATAGAATCATAGAATGGTAAGGTTGGAAGGAACCTCAAAGATCATCTAGTTCCAACTCCCTGCCATAGGCAGGGACACCTCCCACTAGTACAGGTTACTCAAGGCCTCATCCAACCTGGCCTTGAACACCTCCAGGGAGGGAGCAACCACAACCTCCCTGGGCAACCTGTTCCAGTGCCTCACCACCCTCACTGGAAAGAACTTCCTCCTAACATCTAGTCTAAATCTCCCCTCTGCCAGTTTAAACCTTTTGCCCCTTGTCCTGGCATTGCAAGACCTTGTGAATAGTCCCTTCCCAGCCTTCCTGTAGGCCCCCTTCAGATACTGGAAGGCTACTCTAAGGTCTCCTCAAAGCCTTCTCTTCTCCAGGCTGAAGAGCCCCAACTCTCTCAGCCTGTCCTCATAGGAGAGCTGCTCCAGCCCTCTGATCATCTTTGTGGCCCTCCTCTGGACCTACTCCAACACTTCCATGTCCTTCCTGTGCTGAGGGTTCCAGAACTGCACACAGTACTCCAGGTGGGGTCTGACGAGAGCAGAGTAAAGGGGCAGAATCCCCTCCCTTGCCCTGCTGGCCACGCTGCTCTTGATGCAACCCAGGACTCAGTTGCTGTCTGAGCTGCATGTGCACACTGCTCACTCATGTTCAGCTTTTCATCAACCCAGACCCCAAAGTCCTTTTCCTCAGGGCTACTCTCCAACCATTCACCACCCAACCTGTATTTGTGCTTGGGGTTGTGTCTACTCAGATGTAGGCCTTGTTGAATTTCATGAGATTGGCCTGGGCCCACCTCTCCAGCCTGTCCAGGTCCCTCTGGATGGATCCCTGCCCTCTAGCAAGTCAACTGTGCCACACAGCTTGGTGTCATCTGTAAACTTGCTGAGGGTGCACTGATTCCTCTGTCCATGTCACTGACAAAGATGTTAAACAGCACTGGTCCCAGCACTGACCCCTGAGGGACACCACTTGTCACTGGTCTCCAGGTGGACATTGTGCCGTTGATCACCACTCTCTGCATGCGACCATCCAACCAATTCCTTATCCAGCAGTACTCCACCCATCAAGTCCATGTTTTTCCAGTTTGGTGACCAGGATGTCATGTTGGACACAGTCAAATTTGTGTCTACTTTGCTGTATCCATCAGCACTGAAAACTGTCCTTTCTCACTTCCAGCATTCACCTGTATACCACTAAGTGGTAAGGAATGGAAAGTTGACAGACACTTGTATTGCAGCATGGCTATGGATTTGCTGGGGGAATGTAGATCTTGGGCCAATGTGCTCTGAGTAGATGGCTCCTGTGTCTGACTCCCATGTCCTGCTCTTCAGCTGCTCCACAGGTTTACAGTCCCTCTGCCTTGGAGTCAGAATAACACAGTTCGAGTGCGAATGCACTGCATCTATCAAGGCATTATGTTTGAAAGAATTCAAAGGAAGGCCTACTTGTAAACTGTGAACCCAAGCATGCCCTAGTACCTTTCCTGGAAGGCACTGAGGGAGCATGGTTCCAATGCCTGTACCAGATGGATGGAAAATCTCACCTCCCCAAGTGACCCAATTCTTGGAATTCACCAAACCACCCCAGTAAAGGAAAGGAATGACAGTGGCAACAGTTTTAGCATTGCAGCCTGTCTGCAAGCTCAAGCACATTTAATGTGTGTGCTGAGATCTTCAGAAAGTGAGGCCCAGCAGATGGGAAGCTACTAAAGGAGGAGGATGAATTGCATTGAAGTGATTAGTCTGTTACCCAGTTTCTTCCAGTGTCTTTGCAAATATCGACAATGAGTCATTCCAGAACCTTGTCATTTTTCCTGTGGTTAAGAGTTCCCAGACTTTTGTAAGATGTGTTCTGTTAGAAGTATGGATCTTCTCCAGGCTCTCTTACAGTGTTTTAGGCTGCTATAAACAAGAGTCTAGAAACTTTAGCACAAAACTTTTTTAAAAAGAAAAATAACACATCCACACAGCCAGACTAAGTGTAAGGGGCAGTGTCCTGATTAATATGTGGATGATATAAACTAAATCCTACTCTTCCTAGACAGGAATTAAGGAATATACATGTAGCTATCAACACTTTAGAAAAATAATCCACTGTTTACTTATAGTACAATGTTTGTAATAGATATGCTTTATTGTGCCTCTCTTTTCAAGAAGAAAATAGGAATTGGGAGTTGGCTTCATTGTTTATATTTTGAGATCCAACCAGATAATAGGAGCAATACATCTTCCAGAGCATGTGATACAAAAGATGAAGTCCTGTTCTTACTGAAGCCCATGGGAAATCTCTCACTGACTTCACAGAAGACAAGGATGCCACCTCAAGTCTAGCTCAACCTCTAGAGAGAACATTTAGTCAGATGGCAAGAGGAGAGCTGTGGTTAGGAACTCTGCAGTCTCCGATTACTTGCAAGCTACTCGGAGAATGGCTGTTTAAAACATAGAAAGCATCG